>CM057347.1:64084642-64532040 GCA_030015575.1 Agapanthus africanus
ATTCCCATGCCACCCGATTGAAGAAAGTACATGTTGATGCATTTTCTTCGGGTGTGTTCGTTACAGAGAACTGTTTCTCCATTTGCTCTACGTCCTGGGTATTAGATACCGGATCAGGATCCCATATATGTAATCAGTTACATGGGCTTAAGAAAGGTAGAGAACTTGGAGAAGGTGATAAAGACATTAAAGTTGAGAATGGTGCAATTGTTGCAGCTAAGACTGTCGGGGAATATCACCTTGCATTACCAACTGGTAATACATTGGTTCTGAACGAATGCTATTACATGCCGAACCTGATATGCAACATTATATCGGTTTCTTTATTGAGTAAAGAGGGATATAATTTTGTATTACAGGATAATGTTATGAACATTTTCCATAACCAAAAGTTGGTTGGATCAGGCACGTTATGCAATGGTATTTATGTTCTAAATCAATCAACAGTTCTGAGCATAACAATCACACACAAGAGGAAGAGTTCAGAAATGAACGAATCCTTCTTGTGGCATTGTAGACTGGGTCACATCAATGAGACACGACTAGCCAAGTTGCATAAGGATGGATATTTGAAACCATTCGAATTTTCATCTTATGACACTTGCCAGTCATGTCTCAAAGGCAAGATGACCAAAACTCCGTTTACGGGACACGGCGAAAGAGTTACGGAACTCTTGGGACTAGTACATAGTGATGTATGTGGTCCAATGTCTACACATGCCAGGGATGGTTCTTCGTACTTCATTACATTCACTGACGATCTCTCAAGATACGGACATGTGTACTTAATAAGACACAAGTCTGAAGCTTTTGAGAAATTTAGAGAATATAAACAAGAAGTCGAGAACCAAACCGGAAAAAGTATTAAAGTCCTTCGATCTGATCGAGGAGGTGAATACTTGAGCAATGAATTCCTGGACTTCCTAAAAGAGAATGGGATTCTCTCTCAGCTGACTCCTCCATATACACCACAGCACAATGGTGTATCAGAACGGAGGAACCGCACCCTATTAGATATGGTACGCTCTATGATGAGCACAGATGAGTTACCTATCTCCTTCTGGGGGTATGCACTTGAGACAGCCATACATCTATTGAATATGGTCCCAACCAAATCTGTGCCTACCACTCCATATGAGATATGGCAAGGAAAGAGACCAAGTCTTAACTATGTTAAGATATGGGGTTGTCCCGCTTATGTCAAACGACAAAATCCAGACAAACTCGAGGCACGGTCTGTTCTATGCAAATTTGTAGGATATCCAAAGAATTCTCAAGGGTATATCTTCTACCACCCTGAGGAACAAAGAGTGTTTGTTTCTCGGCATGCCACCTTTTTAGAAAAGGAATTTCTGGAAAAAGAGATTAGTGGTCATGAGGTAGAACTGGAAGAGGTTCCAGCTGCAGAAGCTACAACAGAAGATCTGGTGGAACCAGAGGATTCCGTAGTTCCCGATGAACCCCAGCCACTCCGCCGATCTAGTAGGGTTCCTCGCCAACCTGAGAGATACTACGGTTTTCTCATGGATGGAGGGAGCGAGGATTGCATCATGGAGGATGATGACCCAACTAGCTTCGAGCAGGCCATCACGAGTAGGGACTCAGTGAAATGGCTGGATGCTATGCGGTCCGAGATGGAATCCATGTACACCAACAAAGTATGAACTTTGGAAGTTGCTCCTGAAGGGGTAATACCTATTGGGAGCAAGTGGATCTTCAAGAAGAAACTTGGTGTAGATGGGAAAGTGGAGACTTTCAAATCTAGACTTGTAGCAAAAGGTTTTCGTCAAAGACCAGGTGTGGACTATGACGAAACCTTTTCTCCAGTGGCTATGCTTAAATCCATCCGGATCATGCTTGCCATCGCTGCATATCATGATTACGAAATCTGGCAAATGGATGTTAAGACCGCCTTTCTAAATGGTGATTTAGAAGAGGGCGTGTACATGACTCAGCCAGAGGGCTTCGTAGACAGTGGGAGCAGCGGGAAGGTGTGCAAGCTGCTTAAATCCATTTATGGATTAAAGCAAGCATCGCGGAGTTGGAACATCTGCTTTGACGTCGTTATCAAAGAGTTTGATTTCGTCAAAAACCCAGATGAACCTTGTATTTACAAGAAGGTGGCATAGAGTAAGGTTGTCTTCCTCGTATTGTACGTAGACAACATACTCTTGATAGGAAATGACATTCCTATGCTGCAATCGGTCAAGCTCTTCTTATCACAAAGATTCTCGATGAAAGATCTTGGTGATGCCTCCTGCATATTGGGAATTAGGATCTATAGAGATAGATCCAAACGGATATTGGGATTGTCCCAATCCAGGTACATTGACACCATACTAAAGAGGTTTAGTATGGAAGAATCCAAGCGTGGGAATTTGCCCACGATCTCTGGAGTCACTCTCTCCAAAGAGATGTTTCCCAAGACTGATTTGGAGAGAGCTCGCATGCAAGGGATACCCTATGCTTCGGCTGTAGGCTCTATCATGTACGCGATGCTATGTACCAGACCCGATGTTGCATACTCACTAAGTGTAGTGAGCAGGTATCAAGCTGATCCTGGAGAGAGTCACTGGACAGCTGTGAAGAGCATTCTCAAGTACTTACGAAGAACTAAAGAGATGCTCTTGGTGTATGGTAACGGAGAACTCAAAGTAGAGTCCTTTACCGATTCGAGCTTCCAGAGTGATAAGGACGACTCTAAGTCGCAGTCGGGCTTTGTCTTTACCCTTTACGGAGGGGCGGTTAGCTGGAAGAGTTCCAAGCAGGAAACCGTGGCAGACTCGACGATGGAGGCTGAATACATCGCTGCCAACGATGCTGCCAAAGAGGCTGTCTGGATCAAGAAGTTCATTACTGAACTTGGAGTGGTTCCATCCATTGAGCATCCAATACCTTTGTATTGCGATAACAATGGAGCGGTGGCTTTGGCCAAGGAACCCAGGTCCCATCAGCGATCCAGGCATATTCTGAGGCGGTATCACCTGATCCGGGAGATAGTAGATCGCCAGGAGATCGAGGTCAGGAGGGTTGACACGAAGAACAACACGGCGGATCCACTCACGAAGGCCATTCCCCAGATACAGTTTGAGAGACTCTTCGGGTTGCTCGGTATGCGATACTACAGCAGCTGGCCCTAGTGCAAGTGGGAGATTGTTAGTTGTATGTATACCCTAGAGGCCAGTATTGTACAGATGATGTATATTATATTGGATGCTTGGACATATATAGAGATGACTTTCTTGCTCGATATGATAGTATGCTATCTGGTTACACTTTATCTTAACATGTACACTTGTCTCTTTAAACTGTTTTATGGTTACATGTTGGTAAAGCCCTTAGGATGTATACTTGACTACCTGGACTATGATGCAAATCATACTAGTGGGGACATGGTAGTCCATAAGTACATCCTTCAAGGTCCCTAGTCGTGTGTGTATCGAGACGGGGCATCGATATAACAGAGTAGACTAGCGTATACGCTTCTCGACCCATGAGATGGGCGATGGATGATCCCATATCCATTGGTGTTTGACATCAGAGATGGTATACGGGTGCTCAGTGGAGATTGGGTACAGTGGACGGACTCGCCGAGAACTCCCAGATGGTATTATACCTCACGTCAGATGGCAGTTCTCAGGTGACACTTGTGCAGGTTAGTCTGTAGACCCGAGATCGTCATAGAGTCTTGTGTGATTCCCACTGTGCTTTGATCTCCACCTTACCACGTCCATGAGGGCGTGCAAAACGGTGGTCTTTGGGTACAGTCCCGAGTCACATGGAGGCAATGAGCGATAGGAGGGGTTTCGTCTCTCCCGGTATTGGGGGTAGATGTTGCACAGTGCTCGATTGGCCGTAACAGGGAAGTCCCTGGCCAGGGCTGATCAGAGATTTGCTGGTAAGTGTTACCAGTAGTTTCTCGACCCGTTATGAGCCTCATATCAGCATGACTTATCGGTTATTGGGGTCTGACGTTTACCGCCCCTAGACTTGATATGCGACATATCAGACGAACAGACCGGACTGTACGGTAAGTGTTACTGGTTGGATTCACAGGAGTATGAGCGGGCTAGCTCGTCGATCTTCTGATCGCTCAATACCCGGATGGCCGTTACGTTTAGCAAACCGCTTGCGGCTTGTGGGTGCTTGATATGATCATCATCTGCTACCGGCGTATTGACGAGTCTTTAGAGTCCTACACAGAGGTTTCCTGGCTCAAGCGAAACGAAATAGGAGCGCATATGAGATATGTGCGGGACCGAGAATAATGCGTGTATATGATACCGTATTTGATTCTCGCGATGAATGTTTCGATTGGTTATATGCGATATAACCTAGTTATCGAATCATTGATTCCATAAATCGATACATTGTATACTGGTCGGTTATGTGCGACATGACCGGATCATTGAATCAAGTGTTGATTTAATGATTTAATTTATAATTGTATATTTGATATATTAATTTGCATTAACTAGTATTGGATCATTTTAAAAGGATTTTCACTCTTAAAGTGCACATTGTATATATGATATGCTTTTGTGTGCACTTGATTGTATCATGTTTGATGATACATACTTACTTGGGTTTGTGCAAAGAATTAAACCATGGTTATGATAATGGTTAGGGTTTTGTGTTATTCATCTATTTATTTATCCATTCTTTATTTATTTAAATAGATAAAAGAAAAGAAAATGGTTTCTTTTTGTCATGAAGCTTGTTGAAGCTTCATGAAGCTTTGACTAAAGAGACCATTTGTCTTCATGCTTAACCCTAACCATTCCCACTTACCATGGTCTATTCTCTACACTTCACCTTAGTTAGCTTATGATAAGTATTGATTTATTTTCATTTTAATTCAACACTTATCATAATATTTCCTTCTTCTTCAAGAAAGAAACCTTGATGCCATCAATGGCAACTTGAGTTCTAAAGTGAGAAATCCAATTCTAAAGTGAACCCACCTCCTATTTCTTCACCCTCTACCTCTTGCCAAGTTGTCTTGGGTGTTTTCTTCACAAGTTTCACAAATTTGTGAAGTTGGAGCTTGAACTTGTGATGCCTCGACGTAGATCATCTTCGGCACGAAGCCGACGACCTAGTCCGCCCAATTCTCCGATGAAGCCGACGTTTGAGTTCGGGATTCGAGATGGACAGCGAGAGGACGCCTACGTGGAGCTTAGGAAGTGGAGAAACGGATCTACAAAGGTTGTAGCATCTCTCCTTTAGTTAAGATGTTAACTAGATTAGTATTTCGCCTAGAATTCTAACCGACGATCCGTATTAGGGTTTCTCGGCACCCATAAAATTTTAAATTGGCATGGTTGATGCCTTGTGAGACCTCTATAGTGTGCCTAGGAACCCTACAAGTACCGGTGTGCCAGTCCAGGGATAGAGGCCTAGTCATCGAGACAGATTTCGTGACCGTCGTGGGAGTGGCAGAGGCTTAGGACGAGGTCAGTCGTTCAGCTCTCATCCCTTGGAGGGCCAGCAGCCGTCGTATGGATGTTTTCGATGCGGGAGCCTTCATCACTTCATCAGGGATTGTTCCTTAGCACCGCTTCAGAGTCGTGTTCTAAGAGGTCATGAGCGCGGAAGGTTTGCTCTGAGGGGTCAGTCTGGCAGAAGAAGGGTTCTGATAGCTGCGGGTAAGAAGCAGACACAGGAGTTTGCTTCTACTCATCGGGACGCTCAGGCGTCAAATGCAGAGTTTTCAGGTATCCTTTATTCACATGTTCGTTTGATGTAGTTGTTGGTTTTCACACTTTGTGCCGTGGTTAGGACGAGGATCATGTTAGCTAGATCATTCGTTTGTTATGTTAACTTCTGTCAGCGATTCTTTTGTTGCGCGGCACGTATTTCAGTCGTATGCTAATCGGTTAGGAGATTCATCTGTCACTTGATCCCTCTAGAGAGGTTGGATTTGACGTTCTCCTGGGCATGGATTGGTTAGCTACGTGTTAGGCGTCTGTGGACTACCGTGAGGAAACAGTCAGAAATTGTTTTCCCGGCGAGTCAGTTCTTGTTGTGCAGGTGGATAGTTGTGCCGCCTCTCACAGCTTAAATTCAGCCTTTTTCGCTAGTCAGCTTTTGGAGGAGATGTCGTGGATTCTTGGCGTTTATTCGAGATACCGGAGTCACAGTGGAATTGTTGGACTGGTTTCCTTTCGTACGAGAGTTTTCCGACGTTCCAGATAAGCTGGCGAAGCTTAGGGAGCTTAAGGATCTGCTGCAGAGTTGTTTGTTGGGGAGGTTTGTGTGTCCGAGTGTTTTGCTTTTGGGAGCTCCTATTTCTTTTCGTCAAGGAGAAAGACGACAGAGTGCGGTTGTGGATTGATGGATCGTCAATTGAACATGCTTACGATGCGGATAGTTATCATTTACCTCGTATTGACGATTTCTTCGATCAGCTCCAGAGTGCGGGATTTTTTCTAAGTTGTTGGGATCAGGTCATCGTCGTTGCGGGTTCGGAGTGATGGCATTCCGAATACTGCTCTTATGCGTGCTATGGCTTTGTGTGTTTTGGTGGTGTCTTTGGACTCGCCAATGCCCTAGCAGCATTCGTGGATATGATGCACCCGATTTCTTCAGGTCGTTCCTCGACCAGTTTTTTTGTGTTAGTGACGACATTTTGGTCTTTTCTAGTGTGCCTTGAGGAACAGGAGCAGCACTTGAGGATTTGTTTTGCAGACATTGGTAGAGCCCCAGCTGTTTGCTAGGTTCTCGGAGTGTTCCTTCAGGCTTGTTTGTGTTGACTCCTAGGTCTTATAGTTACGGGAGACGGTTTCGTATGGTTCCAAGGGAGGTCTTAACCATACAGCTTAGGCCCAGACTTGTGTGCAGGACGGAGGTCCGCTGATTTTGGGCTTAGCAGGTTTTTGCCGCCGTTTCATGCAGTATTATTAGCGTATTGCTGCACCGTTGACTGGAATGACCGGAATTGAGGTTTCTTTTCTTCAGACTGAGGCATGTGTACGGAGTTTTCGGCAGTTAGAGATTTGGTTAGCAGCTGCATCAGTTCTTGCTTTTGGTTCGGGCGACTTTGTGATTTAACTGTAATGTTTCATGAGAGTGGCTCGATTTTGTGTGGTTGTGACACTGCCCGCCGACGCTCGTTCGTTAGAGATACTTGATTATACTCGGGTGGGTAATGATTCGGAGTCCTTGATTGTGACAAGGGTGTGCTAAGTTAGGAATGCGTTTGTGTACCTGATATTATCGGGTAGAGACGTGATATCCAAAAGCAAGCATATCAGTCAATTCTCTGTGTTCATTCAAGTTCCGCCAAGTTTGACGTGTTGAGTTTTGGGAAGCTTACCACAGAATTGTAGGTCCTTTCGAGATCCTTAAAGTGAGTTGTTCCGTTGCCTTTAATTTGGCACTTCCGCCCAGATTTTGATTATTCACCCTGTATTCTTTGTGTTAATACTTTGCAATTACCTTCATGACTTCCCACATGATTCAGCATCAAACCATTTAGTTTTGACGCGATCTTTTCGCTCACCGGCAGCCATTGGTGCAAATGGTTCGGCGGGTGGGGAAACTTCGGTCAAGGGTCTTGCTATCTGTGGAGGGTTTTTCTTCGACGTAGCCGTTTTGTGAAGTGATCACTTGGGAGGTTGCGAGCGAGATTTGGGAGTTTTGTACTCATCTTCTTGAAGGTACGCGTAGATGAATTTTAATTCGGGGACCGAATTTCTTTAAGGGGGGAAGATTGTAACGTTTCAGAAATCGTTTTGCGAATTTTTCCGTTTTAGGGCAAAATTGTCGGTTTTTCCCGTTTTAACTCGATTTTGATCAAACGTCCGTATAAATTGGCCAGCACCTTTCTTAGCTAAAATAAAACTTGTGCGCGAACTTTAGGAGTATTTGGGAGGTTTTGGTTCAGATAGAATTTTTCCCAAATAAAATATTATTTTAGCCGGTAAAATATGCGCGTAAATCGGGAAAATTTTTCAAAATGAAAATTTTTGGAATCATCACTAAAATTATTTTAGAACCTTCTTTTTAAATATCTAGATATTTTTTGGTCAAAGGGAAATATTTTTTTAAAAGAAAATGAATAAAAGGTGGCAAAATTGCTTTAATTAGCATTTATTACTCTCTTTCCTAGCTATTTCTTCACCCAAAATTCACAAAAATACCCCCAACCTCCCCATGGCCGACCCTTATCTCCGATTTCTGACCAAAATATTTCCCAAGCTCATTTCCTCATGATTTCTTCAAAATTCTTCAAGAAAAATTCCAAAATAAATCCACAAAAATCCTAAATAAATATAAAACAATCTTTTCCTTCACTAATCCTTCTTGGTTCTTCAACAAGCTTGGGTTTTGATGCTAAGATGATAGATTAAGCTTCATTTTGGTGTTCTTGGGGAGGTATAATTCTTACATTAATCTTTTTATACTTGCTTTAATCTTAAATCTAGCTAATTTAGTAAGCTAATTTTGTGTTTAGTTTAGTTTTTAAATTTGATTAATTCATTTATAATTGTTTTAAGAAATTGATGTTAGGGTTAAATTTTGATCAAGTGATTAGTGTTCATTTGAAGTGTTATTTTGTGTTTTGGAAAAGATTAACCTAGTAGAAAATATTAATTTTTGCTAATGGGCATTTTGTTTAAATTATGCAATTAGCTTACTAGGTTTTTGCTAAAACATAATTAGTGAGTGTTAAAAATATAGAAATGGTTTTTATAGCTTAGTTAAGCTATTTTAAGGTATTTGTAATCGCTAGATATGCGTTAGCTTGAATCTAGTGCGAAATTTTGCGATAGGTTGCTTACTAGATTTCGAGGTTTTTTCGACGTGGGTTCGATTGGTCGTTGCGAGATTATATCTAGCGTATTCCTCGTAATTTTTGTGTTTTGTTGCACGATCGGGACGATCGGGGTCCAGACTTGGTGTTTTGTAGTTTAGCGACCCCAATTAGGGTTTTTGGCCGGTATCGTGCGCGATAGATGCGCTAAGCGCGCAGTGTAATTTTCCGGGCGTTTTCTTCGCATTTCGTTGTCTTTTCGTCGATGCAGGATATTTGCTTATGTGTTGTGTTTGTGAAATTTTAGGTTCGCAAGCGGGGTCTTCGGACGCTACGATAAGGGGAAAACAGGTGGTAGGTTTCACCTAGCTTGGAGCGTTGGTGAGTAGATTTAACATCTACAGGGGAATCGCCCGCATGGCGTTATGCGTCAGGGCTAGAGATTTTATTACTTGTCGCATATTCTACGTTATTGTTAGATTTGCGCCTTTACCCTATTACTTAGATGTAGTTGTGCCTGGACTAGTAGTAGTAGGACACTGCACATATTATTGACGATTCATGTTGCACGAGCACTGATTATATGCTACACACACCGTCAATAATTGCCATGTCACACACAAACCACTTATAGATGTTATATTACTTGGTTAGGGACATTGTGACATTGATTCATACTTCTTATCATATATGGCATTTAGCATACCTGTATTCCTATAGAGTATTGTACCATTAGTGATAGATACATACACACTCCCTGTCATAGCTACAGGTATACCTTGCACATACTGTTCTTATACCCAAGGGGTATACTATATCATTGCTTCTAGGTAGACACATTATCTTGCTATACCTTATTGATTTCACATACATCTGGTTTTAGCTACATGTATACCTTCACTTGATGTTATTTAGAAGTGGATAAATAGGAACCACACGATATTTGTATTAACTTGATGCAGTTAATTAGCGGTTTTTCCTTTATATGCTTGCATTTCAGATATGGCGCACATATTATATTCATGGATTTTCGCATTGTTATATGGATTTTTCATGATGTTTTCTGGATTTGGGGACCGTGGTAGTTCATGAAATTATGCATTATTTGAAAGACCCGGTTTCCTTGATATTGATATTTCCGCAGCCACCATGAGATTTATCAGTTCTGATATATGCACGATTCGAGGAGTGAGGAGGCACCGTCTGTGGTACATGTTGGGGCCCGGGGGTACCTCGAAGCAAGAACGATGTCGCGGTGCTAGGCGATGAGGCTTAGGGGAACCATACTTTCCGGTGACATACCAATGACTCAGCGGCTATCGAGTGGATACCGACGGGAGTCTTGTGCATATGGATACATCGAGAGGCGAGGGTCAGAGCTAGGCACTCGAGCTCTCGGGATAGTGTATGATACGTATCTATCAGGGGGGCCAGTCGTGGTGACAGCACCTGATAGATCAACTTTTCTGTGTCGATGCTTGGCACATTGGTTTCATGATATTTCTAATTACTCCTTTGTATATATAACTGGGGATTGAGCCTTTGTTATATATACCCTTACACCAATATTAGTGGAATGGGACGCTAATATATGTGTATTCACCTCATCATATTTATTATGCCATTATATTTAGGATGTTAGAATTTTGCTGGAGATTTGATTCGGGATATAAGAGATTCATTTGAGACTGGATACTGAAGATATATGTGAGATATACCTGATATGGTACATACGAGATATGTGAGATCCACTTGCTGTTGTACATTCGAGATATGTGAGATATACTTGATATGGTACATACGAGATATGTGAGATCCCCTTGATGTTGTACATTCGATATATGTGATATATACTTGATGTCGTACATTCGAGATATGTGAGATATACTTGATATTGCACATACGAGATATGTGAGATCTACTTGATATTGTACATTTGAGATATATGAGATCTACTTGCTGTTGTACATTCAAGATATGTGAGATATACTTGATATTGTACATACGAGATATGTGAGATCCACTTGATGTTGTACATTCGATATATATGAGATATACTTGATGATTGTACATTCGATTATGTGAGATATACTTGATATTGTGCAATTGAGGAGATGTGATACTTAGATGATATGAGAGCCAATTTGGGGGCTGATTTGGGGAATTGGGATTTGAATTTGTCTTGATGGATTGTGATCCTACCACGATGTCAGGATTCCGTGGAAATGACATGCTTCACTCCATACCTCACCTTATCTGTTTGTGCACTGCTTCATATACTAGTAGTACCTGTTAGTGTACCTTTCATGATTGTTGCACATTTACATTCTCATATCCCTATCGCATGATTATTGCATACTGTTGTCATATCATTATTGCTTTATATATATTGGTTGTACCTGCTAGTGTACTTTCCATTATTTTGCATTCATATGACATGTTATTACTGTTAATTGCATATCTTAGATTCATGCTGTACGTACATTCCTGCGATTACCTGCATATGTTATTTACTATTCACGAGTTGGCAACTCACCCCCGTTGTGCCACAGGTGTTACAGAGTGTTCTCCAGAGTAGTCGAGGCTGGCTATTCATCTATCATCCTTTGCTACAGATACCGCATCGGCTCACAGTGTGCTGTTTTGTTCAGGTGGGTTTTGGTGGTTATCTGTATTTGTATTGTATATTCTTTGTATCTTGTACTCTCCATCTACTATTATGTTGTTGATTTATAGACTTGGTGAGGACGATATTGTATAAATTATGGATTTGTTGTCTTCTATACAGTTTCCTTTCTATCGTCTTCTTTTTCTTCGCTACGGCGTCGTATATTTGTTGTGGTGGTTGTTTTCCGCCTTTGGGCATGGATTTGCTCCCGTTGGGGATGCCTTACATTATTTTTATGTTGTACCCATTTTTGGGGTTGGTTTTTATAAAGTAGATGCTGCCGAAATTTTCAAGAAAGAAAATTGGATTAAAGAACTTATACTTGAGATTCTTTTTTTAAAGGTTTAAACAATGTTTCTTATCTTTTCTTGTCTTTTTAATAGTTTAGATTTCTGGGATTTGGCTTTCTTTTACTAGGTTACGCCTGTAGACGTTGCGTAGTATTAGGGCCGTCACGTGCCAATTTCGGGTCGTGACACAATGACTCACTAGCTTAGTCATCATCCTAGTCACCATCTAGAAGTTTCTAGAACCTTCCACACTCATCAAGAAAAGATAAATCCGTCTTTAATCGAATGTTAAAGACGGGTGATAGAAAACTGGAAACTGGCAACTTTTAAAAGCGATCCTGAAACGAATTTCAGGATAACCCCGTAACAGTATAAACATACCCGCATTTGTATTACGACCGAATACAAATGCAACCGAGACAAAGATATTATATCTACACAGTATAATATTGGGATCCAGCTTAAACCAAAGTCTACCAGTATTATCTGCCCGAAAAATGACACGTGCGAAAACGCGCGTGCATTTTCCGAACCCTGCCATAATACCATACGGCATCTACAATGTTTCGCCCGAACTTTGGAAAGTGTCTGTGGGGAACTCTAATGACTCATCAATACACTGGAACTGGGTATAACCACTAGCACGTCAGAGGTACTAGCTGTGCGTAACGGTTGCCTGTGTATTGATTGGATGGGAAGCTGACGAGCGAACTCATTCAGAAACCCTACTGAGCCTGATAGTGACAATATCCGTACAGTCCGGTCCATTCGTCTATGAGTATCGCATATAATGCCTATGGGGCCGGTAAAGGTCAGACCCCCAATAGCAGTATAAGTCGTGTCAGAGAGCAACCCAGAACACACTGAGATACTACTGGAATACCTTCCAGTAAATCTCGATTACCCTGGCCAGGGATTTCGTGTAATGGCTCCCCTAATCACAGCGCGATATCACCCCCAATATCGGGAGAGACGAATCCCCAACGATCTGCTCACTGCCTCCATGTGGCTCGGGACTGTACCCAAAATATACCTGTTTGTACGACTCCTTTGACTCGTGGTAGGGTATAAATCAAAGCACAGTAGGAACTCACACGAGGCAAATGACGACCTCAGGTCGATGAACTAACCTGTACATATGTCACCAGGGAACTGCTTTTTGACGCTAGATATAATACCAACCAGCAAGTTCCCGGCGAGTCCTGTCTGGTGTACTCATAACCTAATGAGCACCTGTATACATCTTAGGTGAACCAACTAACACTAATGTCTTGTGAGACCGGCCACCGCCCCTCGTCGGGGTCTCGAATGTATACACTGGTCTACTCTGGAGCATCGATACCCTGTCTCGAAACTCCCACGACTAGGGACATGTTCAGTTGATAAAACTGCACATATGTATTACATTTTTCCTACCATTTTCATATTAAAAAAAGGACTTTATTATAATATATCATACATATGAGGGTTTATGTGTAAAAACACTATTTTCCATGTGTTAATATATTTTAATTAGCATTTGGTAGAAAAATGTATGCAAATAAATTCATTGACCTAATCCTAGTAGAACTAAGTCTACTAAATATTATTTGAGTTGTTGTGCAAAAGATTTCCAAGTGTGCAGAATTTTTCAAAGACTAGAATCAAGCAAATCAAGTTGCTGAAGAAGACTTGCCTAATTAAGAAGCAAAACTTGGAGACCAAGTCTGGTAGCAACTACGAGAAGATTTCAAAGATCTAAAGGTTCCAGATATCGACACATATCACAGGGAGCAAGCCCTAAAGTTTTGATCAATTGATCATGACCCTTGGCCGCGGATCCGCGGCCAAACCCCCCTGTTGGCCGTGGATCCGCTGCAGTATAGAGGAGATAGAGTTGGAGATTTTTGCGGATGAATCTCTTCTATATTTTACCAACTTTTGAAGCAAATCATTCTGGCTTTCCACTATAAAAAGGCATCGAGAGCCTCTTGGAAAAATCATCAAGCCGACGCGATCATGAAGTCCCAGACGGCTCACGCATCCAGGCTGATCATCAACGGTTCATCTACCTCCTTGGAAGAGATCGAGAAGCAACTAGTTTTGTAATCATTTTCTAAGGAATAAAGTGTAGATTGTTCAAGTTGATTAATAAAGGTAGTTATTTTATTTAATTCTTTTGCATTTTACATTATGTTTTCCCTCTCTGTCTTTTCATCTTCTTCTCCCAACATGCGCGAGTAATTCTCTGCTTGTTAGGGTTTGTAGGATTAGGGTAGGCTAATGGACGATAAAGATCCCTAAACTCTTTTTAAGTCCTATAAACTTTATGAACTTTATCAAAACAATCATTAACATCCTAATCGGGCGCGCTACCAATTCATTGTTAGTCTCGACCGCGATTAGAGATTAGATTAATGATTGTTTTGGTAAATGCTAGATATGAACGGAGTTCCGTGTCGAGATAAGGGTTAAGAGTGGGATTCCTTTTCCCTCCAGAAACCCTAATCTACACGCATCACCGTCGTTCTAGTTTTAAATCTATTAATGGATAAAAAGGGTAACTTTTAATTAATCGTCCATAACTACTAAATTCTAACGAACCCTACAAGCCCTCTTATTATATTATCTACATCTCTAAAACAATCTAGATCTATATTTTTGCATTCTTGCTTAACGTAGATCTAGAAACCTTTCTACAATATTCTTTATCCCTCCTCTCTTTTTCAACACATCTAAAGTAAGAGTAAAAGATTCAACGTTTCCCTGAGGACGACCCGTACTCATCTCGGTCTAGCTACACGCGACACCGTTATTGATTGCGGTTATTCTACAAACACTTTTTCACATCAATCAAATGGCGCCGTTCCCGGGGATACGTGCGTAATTTTTTTATTCTTACTATTTGTGTTGAATTCTTACTTGATCCATATCATAATTAACACAAAACTGCAAATTGCATATTTAACGATTTGTGCGTGAATTTTGCAAGGAGATCTAGAGTCACAGAATTAAGGCAAACAGAAGACAGAGACATTCTTAGAGATCCAGAGGAGCACAGAAAAAATTTCATCAACAGATCCTTCTCTCCTGCGGCGGAACCGTGGCAAAGGAGGGCATCTGCGGCGGAAGCGCGGTGCAATTAGGGGATCTAGTGTTCACACTTCTCTGGTATCTTTCTCAACTCTTTCTCTCTCCTCTCAAATCCAATAAAATCAATTTTCTGCAGGATTCTTTGCAAAATAGCGCCGCTCAAAAATCTTTTTGCAAAAAGTTTTGTGATTGGTTTTGTTTTGCATATTTTAATACGGACTTTAAGGGGCAAAGACCAAATCAAGATTAGGTGGGGATTTCATCACCCTTCCTAAGCCCCACAAATCACAAACCGAGCATCTAGATCAACCCTTCATTAATTTAAAAAATATCTAGACCAGACTCTAAGGACTGTCGCGCTCAATAAGGACAGAGGAAGGTCGTGGGTAATCTATCGCTTATCCGCGTTACTTTTGTAGTGCCTAGGCAAGTGTGTCAAAGGCTAGTGGTTTTTAATTAGGCCCACTACTGTGGTTCCTTCCCACTTACCTGGCACTTACCTGGCTACAAGGGTAGTACAGAGGTGGTAGAGGATTGATCCTGCGGCTTGTCCTTTGGAAGTCTAGGAGCGGTCTAGAGACTAGACCCAGGTGACCGTAGTTCTAGGGTTGCTTGTGCATTTTAGAGTGATTTGTCTTGTGTCCCATTTTTTTCAAAACAAACCAATTTTAAATCACACACGCGCTGCCACTTGCACTAAACCCACTTAGTGCATGCTCGGCTGGACACGGGATCCTAGTATCCGTCTTGTCCGCGTTCCTGCTATCGACGCCGAAGTCGGTACTTCTTCATCCTCTTTTCCTCCACCACACACCACGACCGAAATGGACGGCACTCCATCAGAATATAACACCACGTCGCCACCGCCCGTAGGTGCGCAGAATCCACCGCGCATCTCTCTCCAAGAGAGATACTATCCTATCCGTGGCCCTCTTCCCACTTGTCTATCTCTTCCACCAGCTAACGGGGATAATTTTGAAATTAAACCCCACTACATCAATCTGCTGCCCAAATTTCACAGGCTTGAGTCGGAAGACGCGTACGTTTTCATCACCAAATTCGAAAACGTATGCGCAATGATGGGTACTTCACAGTTGACTGTCGATGCTATGTGCTTGCGTCTTCTCCCATTCACACTGTGCGACTTGACAGAAAAATGGCTTTATAATACTGTCGTACACTCTATTACTAATTGGGATGAATTCGTAATAGCATTTCTTAAGAAGTTTTACCCAAACCATAAGACCGCCCGTCTTAGGAGCGAGATCAACCAGTTCACCCAGCTTCCCAATTAACCATTTTGGAAGTGCTTTGAACGTTTCAAGGATCTGCTTGTCCAATGTCCTCATCATGGAATACAAAGATGGGATTTATGTCGAATAATATATGAGGACATTAATCAAGCGACAAAGCAGATGCTTGAAACAATGTGTCAATGCAATTTCATGTCTAAAGACGACGGTGAAGCTTGGAAATATCTGGAAGACCTTGCTGAACACACTTTGCAGTGGGAAAGCGTAAGACCACCTTCATCTAGGGGAAGTATTCACCAGCTCGATGTTTCCATCGCAGTAAAAGCCGAAATGGCAGCGATGCAGAAGAAACTCGATGCTATTGAGAACAAACTTTCATTAGTCTCCCTAAATCAGGTCACGCTTCCCAAGACCGTCTGTGGTTGCTGTTCAGATCCTTCACACTTAACGGAAGAATGTCCTATGAATGTATCGGTTCAAACTAATGCTGCTTTTCAGCAGCAACCTAGAAACGATCCTTATTCTTCCACGTACAATCAAGGATGGAGGAATCATCCTAACTTTGCTTGGAACCAAAACCAACAAACCAATTATCAAATACCTCCTCCACAGCAACCACAACCACAAAATCAGCTCCCCTTTCAGTCACAAAATTTCCAAAATCCGGCCAACACTTCTACACCACAAGCGGCCGGTATTGACCACTCTTCACTCGTACAAACTTTGGATATGTTCATGAAACATTCCATGCAATTGTCAGCTGAGATGAAGTCTTCTATTGATACCATATAGAAAGACTCCGCCTCCCACGGCGAGAGTATTAAATCAATAGAAAACCAACTCACACAGTTAAACACCGCAATGAGTGCGAGAGAGAAAGGGAAACTCCCATCTCAACCCATACCTAATCCTGGCCACTCACAAAGTTATAATGTGAGTGTTGTTACCACGTTGAGATCGGGAAAAGTGCTGAATAACCGAGTGGGTGAGCAATGTGATGATAGTGACACCAATGATACCCCAGCTTCTTCTTCTTCCCTTAATTCGTCTAGTCTCTCACCTTCACCCGAGCCTATTCTCCGTTTTCCCCAAGGCTCGAACCCTTCGCCCATTTTCTCAAATCTACCTAAAATGATCCCCACTCCAATTCTGGGATCCACTCCATCCCCACAATCCTCTCCAATGTTGGACCAAACCCTTATTGATAAAGCACCTTATCCAAACAGGTTAAGGGGCAACAGACCAAGTCCACAAATGGAGAAGATTGTGGAAATTTTTAAGCAAGTTAACATAAACATTTCTCTCCTAAATACTATTCAACAAGTTCCGTTATATGCGAAAATCCTAAAGGACTTGTGCACTAGGAAGAAAAAGATTCAAGTACCTAAAAAGGTTTTCCTTACGAGTAATGTGAGCACTACTTTTACACAACAACTACCCAAGAAACGAAAGGACCCCGGAAGTCCTACAATTTCTATTTCCATTGGGGGTAAAAATGTCAATCGTGCTCTACTCGATTTAGGTGCTAGTGTTAACTTGCTTCCGTATTCTGTTTATGAGCAATTAGGGATCGGAGAGTTAAAGCCGGCGTATTGCACTCTTCAGATGGCCGATCGATCTATCACCCAACCTAAGGGTGAGCTAGAGGATGTGTTAATCAAAGTCGGGGAATTTATATTTCCTGTGGAATTTATCGTTATAGATACACAACCTGTAGCAAACCCAAGCAATCAAATCCCGGTGATACTCGGTCGACCCTTTTTGGCCACTTCCAACGCAATAATCAATTGTAGAAACGGCTCTATGACCCTATCCTTTGGAAAGAAGTCAATTGAGCTTAACATTTACAAGTTAGGAAGTGAACCCTCCGAACCCTATGCTCATGTGTGTTCTGTCGAATTAATGGATGTCGACAGCAGCGAATATGATCAGCCTCATAATTCTGACTCTTTTCATATGCTGTTGCTTGACACGGACTCTTCCACCGAGTTGTCCGGGTCAACATCTAACGCTGATAAGGAACTTTTTATAGAGTCTGACGATCACCCCATTTTTTCTGATGACATTATTTTTCGGGGTATCGATGAAAGTTTTGAGGAAATTTTCGCTGATGAACTCGCATTTTTACAAGACACGGGTGTCGAGATGAATCAACTCCAAGATGAAGAAATTGGATCTCCACCCCTTCTTTTGGACAATCATGATAATGCGAGTAATCCATCATTACTATCACTGTGTTGTCTCTCCAAATTGAGACGCAATCCTTTTCCATTACACTTCTTATCACCGCCCCACTTCTTCACGTTGAAAGGTGACTGTTCTTCCACCAACCTTGGTGCTTCATCGATAAATTTTTTGAATGGTTGGTATTGACTTTTGGTCTTTATAAGGCTTTACTTTGACCATTAACTTTACCCCTCCCAATGATTTTAATTGTAACATTATTTAACTCAAGTTTGTGGGGAGGGATATTTTGGCTCTTGAATGAAAATGATTTTTACAAAATTGTGAGCCAAGAAATAAGTTTGGGGGAGGATTTTCACTTTCATATATTCTTGCCCCCATTAATAATTTCCTCCCAAGTCTACAGGTTTTTGAGCTTAACGGATGACATCAGTGAGGACACTGCTGTAAACAAGTTTGGGGGTATTAGGTTTGTGCTTATTTACGCATCAATTTGCATCATACTTTGCATAAGCACAACATTTTCAAAATTTTTCTTTTATAACAAAAGAGTAGAAAGTGAAAAATTACATCCAAAAGATGGGAATAGTTTAAGAAAACCATGAAAATTAGAAGTTTTCTTAAACGAACTGGTAATAAGTAGTTATGAGCTGTTGTCCCAATGGTTAATAAGATGAAGGAAGTCACTAATCTGAGGATAAAAATAAGTCTGAAAAATAGTTTCTATTCTGGAAGCCAAACATTTGAATGTTGATACCCTACTATATGCACTTACACACGTCTTGAAACTCGGGATAGTAGAGGATACCTTGAAATGCTCTTGTCTAAAAGCCAAAGTATGAAGGAAATGAAAAAAATGAAGAAAATATAAAAATGGTGAAAAGAAAAATGAACACTGGTTTTGTTATCGCCAAGGCAGCAATAAAAAAAATATAGCGAGGGTGCCTCTTCACCTAGTGCTCTAAGGCCAACTGGTCTGGGAGTCACTGCTAAGCCTTAGGTGGTGCAAGACGAGGAAAATATTATCACCTTATCAGCAAGCACATGAGTAATCGATCGGTTAGTACCTCAAGAAGTATTAACGATCGCATGAAAATGTGTGAGCAAATCTAAATATTCATCAAGTTAAAAAGTGCTGAGGTAGATGGACAAGAGTATGATAGCTTGAATTGAATTCTCCGAGTGTAGGGATGTCATTTCACACACGTAGGGGTATATAATCGATGTTTGGATGAAATGTAGGAATGAAGAATAAAGACGATGTTTTATTGAGGGATAATGTGTTTTCTAACATCTTTTCATGACTATTAAGATAGGGCTCATGACAACTGAAAAGCTAGTATAGTTGGAAACTCTTATTTTCAAAGTCTTTCTTTTATGGTTCTTATCTTTATATGTAAATTTCACCATCTCTCTTTTGTTATAGGATTTTGTAGGTGTAATCCGCTGAAAACCCTCAGGAGACAACACTCCTCCTGCTAGGGACACCTAGAGGTTTAACGGCTTGTTGCACGTGCTCAGTGCAATCGTGTCTGCCTACGAAAGTGTGCTTAGTTTTCTCCTTTCTTTTTCTCCTCTTGAATAAACTAGTTTATTCGGGACGATCAAAGATAAGTTAGGGGGTATTTGTTCAGTTGATAAAAATGCACATTTGTATTACATTTTTCCTACCATTTTCATATTAAAAAAAGGACTTTACTATAATATATCATACATATGAGGGTTTATGTGTAAAAACACTATTTTCCATGTGTTAATATATTTTAATCAGCATTTGGTAGAAAAATGTATGAAAATAAATTCATTGACCTAATCCTAGTAGAACTAAGTCTACTAAATATTATTTGAGTTGTTGTGCAAAAGATTTCCAAGTGTGCAGAATTTTTCAAAGACTAGAATCAAGCAAATCAAGTTGTTGAAGAAGACTTGCCTAATTAAGAAGCAAAACTTGGAGACCAAGTCTTGTAGCAACTACGAGAAGATTTCAAAGATCCAAAGGTTCCAGATATCGACACATGTCACAGGGAGCAAGCCCTAAAGTTTTGATCAATTGATCATGACCCTTGGCAGGGGATCCGCGGCAGTATAGAGGAGATAGAGTTGGAGAATTTTGGGGATGAATCACTTCTATATTTTACCAACTTTTGAAGCAAATGATTCTGGTTTTGCACTATAAAAAGGCACCGAGAGCCTCTTGGAAAAATCATCAAGCCGACGCGATCACGAAGTCCCAAACGGCTCACGCATCCAGGCTAATCATCAACGGTTCATCTACCTCCTTGGAAGAGATCGAGAAGCAACTAGTTTTGTAATCATTTTCTAAGGAATAAAGTGTAGATTGTTCAAGTTGATTAATAAAGGTAGTTATTTTATTTAATTCTTTTGCATTTTACATTATGTTTTCCCTCTCTGTCTTTTCATCTTCTTCTCCCAACATGCGCGAGTAATTCTCCGCTTGTTAGGGTTCGTAGGATTAGGGTAGACTAATGGACAATAAAGATCCCTAAACCCTTTTTAAGTCCTATAAACTTTATGAACTTTATCAAAAGAATCATTAACATCCTAATCGGGCGCGCTAGCAATTCTTTGCTAGTTCCGACCGCGATTAGAGATTAGATTAATGATTGGTAAAGGCTAGATATGAACGGAGTTCCGTGTCGAGATAAGGGTTAAGAGTGGGATTCCTTTTCCCTCCAGAAACCCTATTCTACACGCATCACCGTCGTTCTAGTTTTAAATATATTAATGGATAAAAAGGGTAACTTTTAATTAATCGTCCATAACTACTAAATCCTAACGAACCCTACAAGCCCTCTTATTATATTATCTACATCTCTAAAACAATCTAGATCTATATTTTTGCATTCTTGCTTAACGTAGATCTAGAAACCTTTCTATAATATTCTTTATCCCTCCTCTCTTTTTCAACACATCTAAAGTAAGAGTAAAAGATTCAACGTTTCCCTGAGGACGACTCGTACTCATCTCGGTCTAGCTACACGCGACACTGTTATTGATTGTGGTTATTCTACAAACACTTTTTCACATCAATCAGGACACTTTAAGGATGTGCTTATAGACCCCAGCTCCCACATATATGATCGCCATCATACTGCTGGTAGTCAAGCAAGAATCCTATGGGCTCTATCAACATATACATGATTATAAAGACAAACCAGATAGCATACTATCATCTCGAGTAAGACTGTTCTATCGGTATAGGTCATCCCTCAATCATTGCAATCACGTACCTGCGATCCAATAATTGAATTAGAGGGCACTATATCCAACAGAGGCAACACATTAAGACTGATCAGGACTGACAGAAGAGTTGGGTAGATACCAGCAGGAGATTGTTAGAGTTTGAAGTCGGTGATCATGTATTCCTGAAGATTTCACCTACTCACTGAGTTATCAAATTTGGGAGTCGTGGGAAATTCAACCCCCGATTCATCGGACCGTTTGAGGTACTAGAGTGAGTAGGGAAGGTGTCTTACCGACTTGTCTTACCCCCATCGTTAGCTGGTGTGCACAACACATTTCATGTGACACGGTTGTGGTGCTACGTTTGAGATGACAGTCATGTTCTCGATCATTCGAAGTTGACACTGGGTACTGACTTATCGTACGTGGAGCAGCCTACTACTATACTCGATCGTACAGAGAAAGTGCTGAAGAATAAGGTCTTTCCGCTGGTCCGAGTATCTTGGGGTGGTCATTCGCTTGGGGAATCTATCTAGGAACATGAGGAGGATATCCGTTCGCACTTCCCACATCTTTTCGTGTAGTTGTTCATTCTTTAATTTCGAGGACGAAATTTATGTAAGGAGGGTATAAGGTAATAACCAGTTTCCTTGTGTACGTGTTATCCGTATTTTAACAATATTTCTTCCCCTAATTTAATTTCTTTTATTTTCCGATTCTATTTTTCACCCATTAACTATTTTCTATACCCTAATATGTTAATTCCCTAACACAAGCCTAAACACTTTTCCTTTTCCTTACCTCTTTTCCTAAGGCCCAAACCCAATAACCGAAACCTAACTCTTTACCTTCAACAAGCACATTTCCTTTTGAATTTCCCCATTTAAATCCCACTTAATACCCAAATCAATCCTGATTTAATTCCTTTATCCTAAATTAATCACCATAATTGTAACATTTCAGAAAAATAAAATATTATTTTAGGAATTTTTATAATTAAATAATAAATATTAGGAATATTTTAGTGGTGGGTATAATTAAATACCGATAAATTGGGAAATATTGGATAATTAATTTGAATGATGATTTTTGGAGGGATTAATGTGATTTAGGAAAATTATAATTTTTATAATTAGTTATATACAAGTTTATTTCTAAACTTGATTAATAATCGCTAATTATGCATTAATCCGGTTTTGTGCATGATATGCACCATTTCATGTTACAAACCTTATTATTTTCCTTTTGTGTGACCATGGCTTTAATTGGGGTTTTCATTTGTGTTTAAAATGAAAAGGAAAACAAAAGAAAAGAAAAGGAAAAAAAGGATTAAATAAAGAGGGATGGGCATGAGAGAGAGAGGGTGAGGGGTCTTCCATTGACCATATCCATTGTTTTCACCCTCATTCTCTTCATCATTTCTCTCTCCCTCTCACCATAGCTACCCTCCTCCTTCCCCCTCCTCAAACACCTCACAACACACCACAAAACACATCAAAACATCATCCCCTTTCATTAAAAATGTGCACAAGCTCACTACAAGCATGGGAAACCAAGAAAAATATGATTTTGAAGCTGTAGGGAACTCTTGAGTGCCAAATTGGGTTATTCCATCACATTTAGTATGGTATTGCATTTACTTTAGCACCTATACATGTTTAGAAATCGTTTTAGTGAGGTTTTGTGACATTTGGAAATTCCTAGATGAGGTTTGAAGGATTGTTGAGTTGTGATAGTGCTATGGGCTTTAGTGGTGACCTTAAACACCCCCTAAATGTTAGAAACCCAGACCAAACAGAAATAAACTAACTTGGATTTGAAATTTCAAAATGTCGGTTTTGTGTGTAATTGGTGGCCTACAGGGAATCTGGAGTGACCCGGGAGTTTTACTGGAAAAGCAAACAACACCATTAACCTAGATTGGATACTGGGAAGCCATCCTGCCAATACGAGGCCGATCCAAGACCAAAGAACCGAGGAGGCCGGATTTTTTGGGTAAGTAGCCGGCCACATGGTGGAGTCTGGTGCCTGGGTTGCTTCTGTAGTTCATGTACCCCCTATACGTCACCCCAGTACTGTTTGTTGATCACTATTTCACTTGAACTAAAATCTGGAACAAGTTTTGTAAGTTGCTGTTTTGGTTTCCCCAATGTTTATGAATTTAAGTTTTGATAATTGTGTTTTTTGTCGGTCACTTGACATTTGTACGTCGATATCGGGTGTTGTTTGGTTGATTTGCGTGAGTAGACCATAGGTTTTAACCTATGTGCGATTCGTGTGTCGTTTTGGTTTTGATTGGATTTTAATGCGACACGATATGTTATGATATGTAGGTACCTCCGCATGAACTTCGGGATGACACGCAAGAGCATAGAGATATCGACTTCGGCAAGAAAGGATCAAGGTGAGTAGATATATATCTACGTGGAAAGTCGGGTGGATGGCGTATAGCACCTCCGCAGTTTCGTAGCGTATTATGAGATACGTTTATATATTTATTATATGTGTATTGTGAGACTACGATTATCAAGAAAGGTTTTAGTAGATCATGGGTTAAAGTTTAGTGTAATTGGATGATAGTGTCGTTAGTTATTTTCTAAGTCGCAAACCCTAAGATAAGATTTACATACACGCACACACATACACACATACATGTTATTTTCTTGTGTGTATATAGGGATATATATATATATATATATATATGTATGTATGTATATGTATGTATGTATGTGAGTATGTATATGTATATGTATGTATGTATATATATGTATGTATGTGTGTGTGTGTATATATATATATATATATATATATATATACACGGATGATGAGGATAGTATATGATATTGGAGATGAGTCGATGTGATTGGGCGAGATGTCGTGAGATCGGTGATGTGATTTGGGTCGTGTTTTGAGATACGACATATTATTATAGCGGATCGTGGGCGATGTGTTTTCATACGCACACAGATATATGTTGATGGTATCGGTATTTGCTAGAGTTAGATCAGTACCCTGTTAATGATATATTCATAATGATACCATACGGATATTGATGTATATGTGATAGGCGACTCGTACCCCGATATTGGGGATGCCGTATGATGGATTTACCGTACGATATATAATTATGATGATAGATCCGCACTCATGATTCGAGGATGTCGTATTATATATTTTGTCAATTGTGACTCTATTGAAGCGGGATCACTGACTATTATATACAGATATCGACTCAGACATAGGTGGTTTTCTTAACCCTTTGATTAGCCTTTAGTTTTGTCCTGGAGTTTTTTAGTAGATGTTAGATTGGGCTCGAGTCATACGTATTTCCAAAACCAACGAATCGTGAGTATTTTAAAGACAGGCCGAGGGATACTACGGATATTTCAAAGGATGTATATTTATTAAAAGCACCGTAGCCCCTATTTTCTAAAAACCACGATTCGTGTGATTTCAGACACCAAAAACTGTATAACTCATATATAGGAACATATATTTCCTTATTGTTGCGTTATTGCTCATTTTCCATATATTCATATTGTTATCATCGCATTGCATGATTAATGTGTACTTTAGTTATCACGAAACCCTGCTGTCAGAATACCAGCACCATTACCGATGATGAGTATGCTACACGTACACTTTCTTGCCGGCTCACACACATCATCATCGGTAATTTTCATATCACGTACACATTAGAAAATACTACTTCATTAGTATAGAATGTTAACTGATAGTTTCGGCATGGTACTAGTAAGCTTGCTTTTATATGATAGTTTAGACATGGCATTTATTTACTGTGATATCTCATGCATGTATATTTATATATTCATTTGCCATGCGATAGTATGTGCCAGTCAGGATTGCCGGAGCCCGGTATTCATTATTATTGACTATTCATTGTTGGATTTCGGATTTTCCATGAGATTTCTGGATTTGGAGAAACCGCAAGATTTATTAAACTCATTTATCATTTTCAAGGATAAAAAGTGCGGTTTTCTCGTGATATGATATGAGATATGTCCACCATGAGTTTTCTTGTCTCTTGAGCGATATCATACACCCGATTCAAAAAGGAGGAGGAACCGTCTGTGGGTGCATGGTGGACCCGGTGCGGTACCCCGGGACGAGAAGGTCGCAGATGATGGCGTTGAGCCTACCATGAGAGCACTACCAACCGGTTATTTGTGACGCGACGGATATCCGGAGGATACCGACATAGTCGTGAGATTTGATGAGGGGCAGTTCGGATAGCCAGAGCCCACGGACCAGTCCGGATAGCCAGAGCCCGAGATATTGAGATTTTGAGGTATTGAGATTTTATGATAGGGGCCAGTCCGGATAGCCGGAGCCCGAGATATTGGATATTTGGGTACATGTTTTGTGTCGATACTTGACACGGATTTTATACTGATTTCATTGATGATACCTCGATTTAAATATACAGAAATCTCACTATATTATGAAAACAGGTTTCTCATTCATGATGTATTCTGTTTTTATTTTGATGCATTCATACATCATATATATGTTATGTTGCTATCTGAGCCACTGACACGAGCACATGATATTACACTTATGTGTAGATGGTTCATGATATGATATTAAGGATATATTATGATCGTATAACCTAGGATTGAGTCATACATATGATTTTTACTCAGTGATGTTTTCTACTCACGAGTTGGCAACTCACCCCCGTTGTGCCACAGTTTCTTACGGGTTTTGCCGTACAGGTTTCCTTGGCGGCTTTGCTGGGACACTTATTCATTCCGGGTGATTGCTTTCGTAGGTGGGTTCACTCGCATCGTGACCACCATTGTACCTGTATTTATATTCATTTGTATCTAATAACTCCATCAACCAGACTTGTATATTTTATAACCTTAGAGGACCAGCTGTATATTCTTTCGACCTTAGAGTCGCGCGATGTATTATTATGGGTTTTCTTGATGATATTGAGTTTCCTTTTGGGTTTTGATCCTCGCCCTTCGGCATTGTATGTTATATTGCTTGCGTGGTTGTTACCACCAATTGGCGAAGAGCTAGCTCCCGCTTGGCGATGCCTTTATAAATATTTCATGTGGTGTACCCTTTTGGGGCCAGTATTTACAAAGGAAACACTGCCGAAATTTTCAGGAAGACATGAGGTTTTAAAAATACAATACTTCGGCTTATGATTGTTAAACTACTTGTTTTAAAACTAAACTTTTCCTTCTTTCTTCATTTAAATGGTTTAGAATTTTGGGATTTTGGCTTACTTGAATTAGATGGGGTCCTATAGACTTCATATGACTCAAGTGCCAGTCACGTGCCATTTCGGGTCGTGACAATAATTCTTATTCAATTCTTTTAATTAAATTTTAAATCTCTCTCTATCTCACGTTCTCTCTCTCTCTCTCTAAACTCTCCCTCCCTCTCCCTCCCTCACTAACTCTCTCTCTCTCTCTTCTTGATCTCTTTCCCTCTCTCTTTTCCCCTCAAAACCCCTCCCAAACCTTACTGGAGCCGCCGCCCCCACCACCGGCAGTCACCCCCTCGCCACCGCGACCTCCCCGCTTCCAGCTGCAGCTTTCCCCACTGCCTCTAACCCAAGCTCCTCCCTTGCCTTCGACCTTCTCCTACGGCCACCACAACCCACCATCGCCTCCGACGAACCCCAACCAGCACTAACCTCTGACGAACCCACAACACCCTAACGAGACCGCGCTGCCATCATCGTCATCGCCCACACCCTCATCATCAACCAAGCTCCCTGCCACCTCTTTTAACCGCTGGGTACTGCCGATCACTACGGCGCCACCACCTCCTCCTCTCTTCCGAGTACCCTCAACTACAGCCCCCTTCCTCTTCCACCGAGCTCCTCTCCTCACTTCACCACCAACCCGTCGCCGGAGCTATCTCCGCCAACCACCGGCGACCCCAGCGCACCTCAAACCCCCGCCACGAGCCCCTGACCTCGGCTCAGCATACTTCAGCCTAAGGTTGCTGCCGTTGCCAAGCCGAAACCCCATAGCCAAGCCTAAGTTTGTGGTCGTCGTGCTCGTGCCCGTGCGATCCGTCGCCGCGACCATCGCTGTCGTTTCATCAAAAGGCAACTGGAATCCCCTTCCCTTGCAAATCATGCTACTATAGATTATAATATTATTTGATATCGTTATATAATCAGATATATACATATATACATATATGGGTTATTGTGCGTAGATATATCGTTACTTTTATAGCAATGAGTATAATCGAACACACATACTTTGAGCCATCGTGTTTGGTCATATTTGGCGGAACCCATATTAGGTATACTGATCGTATGAACAACATTTGGATTTTTCATGAATTAATCGGGTTCACTCGTTACTCGTGTACACCGGCTAAGTACTCAATGCGGAATCTAAATCAAATTTAGCGGAACTTAGGTATACTAGATTACTTCGGTGATAATGGATGATATGTAAGAAGTTGGAATGAAAATACGGACCCTAATACCATGAAATGTCACCCTCAATTAGATCCACCAAATCTGAAATTTCCCGTAAGCCTAACTCGTGAAAATCATAGTAATTTGGATAAATACTGGAATACAATGTTCAAAGGCTCATATCGAAGATGACTCGACATACTATAAGCTCCAGTAATTTATATTTCGATACTATTATAACACGATGACAAAAACTGTTCGGGAATACGGCTCTGGACTGCAGTCCAGAGCAGTACTGCTTGTCGACACCTGAATTAAAATGTTTTTATAACTCTGTGTGAAAATGATATTATGAGGAACCCTATACCTTTGCGAAGATTATTCTGTTAGATAACTATTGGTGGTGGTTTCATTCATTTTTACCGTCGTTTGCTATTTTAATTATATTTTAAATTGTCGTTACGTACTGCAGTCCCAAGTAGGGACAGAACGTATACACTGATCTTAAACAGTGCATATCTTCCAGTACCGTCGATCCTTATCGTGTGTTGGAAACCTAATTAATATATCTAGATATTATCCAACTGTAGTTTTGCCTAATTATGATCCCAAAATGGTGAAAACTGTGTTACAAAAAGGACTTTCAGTTCAGGAACGAAATTTCCAGCAGAGAACGCTTAAAAGAAATGACCGTAATTCGCAAACCGAAACCCGTTTGACTTGAAACCAATTTCGTTGAATTTCTAATTAAGTTTACTTTCTACCCCTATTGTATCATTTTGCTTAATTCTGATCATACCATTTAATGTGAATTTTTCTAAATTCTTAAGACACGTAATAACTTATATTGCATATGACTTGCTTAGCGGAATAATTCACATATTTACCCAACTATGATACCTTTAGCGATGGTGAGTATCCTTATTAATTCTTAGTGTATATTGCATTGTCGAACGTGAGTGGTATCAGATTAGTTGTGTCGAGTACACCAGTGAAAAGTGAATGATTTGTGATAGGGAACATTACAGTGAATAGCTAAATAAACAGTGTTATTGATGTGTATTTATACACAACTAGCCCATACATACAGTTATTGAAACCTAGGGAAAAAGGGGAAATCGAAGTGGAAAGGAATTTGTATTTAGTAAGGTTAGCGATTTAGAGGATGATCATTCGAATATCGACTCTTATATATATATATATATTAGATTTGGACTTAGTGGTCCGACTGACAGGATTATGTCCCGGGCAACAGTGGACCGTAGTCTCAGGTACGTACGAGACCCTCGTTAAACATGATCACTTATTTCCATAAATTCAATTTCAAATTGACCTAGAGACCAATAGGAACATAGCTCATATACTGCATCGATATTGATATATTGATTTCCTGCATTCGTTGTCTCCACTGTTATCACCTTTTATTTTTCATACCACATTATTGTTATCATATTATTGCTATTGTGTCTCTCTGACGACTTGAGTATGCATTCTCAGAACTTGGAGAGGACCCAGCTCACGAGTCAGATTTACCGTTCGAGCTCGCAGAGATTTAGACGGTCGTACCTTCAGCACTTTTACCGCTTTCCATAAATCTACCTTGTATCCGCACTTAGTTAGTAGTTTTCTTTTCTGTTGGACTCTTGTAAATTATGAACAATGAAAGTTGATGGAATAAACTAGTGATGTGTTCCTTTAGTTCTGTGCTATGATTACTGATTTACCATGTAACGTTAGAAGCCGAAGTGTGATTAAGGCGAGATTATTCCTTGACTGTAAGAGCATGGCTGGCCTACTCGCCTCCCGTATTCCGTATTTTGGGAAGTGGGGCGTGACATAACCTTTTTTCAGAGTGAATACTTATTTTGTGCAAAAAAGAGAAAAGTCTTTAGCAATGGAGACTCCACTCATCGTGTATTATGAAAATATATTTCAGAAAAGAGAGTGAAGATCACAATACTACAGATCTAAAAGGTTTGACGCAGTAGAGTTTCAAGTTACGGGGAGCAATAGGAATCAATATACAGTTAATTTTCGAGATGAAAGGCTCTCTTCATACACATGCGGTATTTTTCAGCAACAACATTTACCATGTGCCTATGTAATTGCTGCTGCTAGCAGCATGCATAATTCACATTATAATTTTGCATCACGTTACTCTGCGGTTTTCAGTTATCAAGAAGCATACGATCCAAAATTTCATTCTATACCAGACATTCACTATTGGCATTACTATACTTGGAATAGATAAACACCGACGGTATTACCATCGGACATATATGACTTGGAAGATCTAAGGCGCGTCGAGATCGAATAACAATGGATGCTGATTCTCAGCAAAGGCATGAAAGTTCTAGCTTATGCAAACAATTAGATCATTATAACACCAGATGCCCGGGACAGTCATTAGGGGCGGGAATTTCGAGATCATGAAGAAGAAGTAACGGAAGGAAAGTCAATGATTATTTGTAAGTAGACTTGTACAATTTTAATTTTAGTACAATGAGCAAATTTTTGTATTATTTGTTGGAGGCTAATTTACTGTAAACTACCGTTAAAACTGCAATATATAAATTGGATAGCGAAGAATAACAATTGAATTTGCTCATTTTCAACTGAAATAGCTTCTGCGACATACTGATTTTTTACTACAGTGTTACAAATTTGTGCTATTCCACATACATCAGTTAAATGTTATAAAATAATATTAAAGAAGTAGATGCTACACAGTTCGTGATATTGGATTGAATGCAGCTCTGAGAGGGGTAAAGAGCGTATTCCTATATAGGCATGTTTCCTCCCACTAGCTTCCACGGTATACTATAATACCCTCTGCAACGAGTGTCATGGGTTTAGATTGGCAATGGAATGGATTTCAAGCATTAAGAAATTACGTTAGTAACCGCTTAGAAAATTTGAGTCATTACACCCCCATATGTTTCACCCTTTAATAACCACTTAGAAACTTTTTTTCAAGTGTAGATGTTTTCTTCGTATTTTCTCTAATTCTTCCATGAGTAGACAGAATAAAAGCTTAGACTTGTTTGCTTTTCTTTCTTCACTTGTAGTATGTTATTATTGAAATGTTCTTCATTGATATTTATAGTATGATCAAAGTATTGGATTTCTCCTCTAAAAACAGTTATAACTCTTATCTGTTAATCTTATCTAATGTTTGCACATCAGTAAACAGTAACAATCCTTATCTGTCAATCTTATCCAATATTTGCACGTCAGTGTATTGATGAGAATTGACATGTCAGGGTACTTAAAGTGTTGGTGCGACTTGACATAAGGTTTCACATGTGGATAGTAATTTTTTTGATGTAAATTAATCTTTATCTGAGATTTTTGTGCGTATAGAATTTCTGGGTTAATATGAAAATTCCAATTTTTTCCCTGCATCTTGTAAAGAAAAAAAGGGGGCAAACCCCCCGTTACTCCATCCAACTTAGGCTCTCCGGGTCCTATGTTATTAGGCAAGCACATCCATCCAAAATGAAATTATTTTTTCAATGATTTTTTAATATAAAGATAATATTTTTTTTAATTTTTAAAATTTAAGGATTTAAAATATTTTTTACTACGGTACGGGGGAGGGCTGGTAACAAGAACTCCCCCTCCCCCTATAGGGGGGCCCTCCATTTTTTAGTGAGGAGGGCGGGTTCCTAGAAACCGCCCTCCTTTGATGAAGGGGCATGGGGCCTTATTTTCCTAATTTTTATCTCCTACTATCCTATCATAATGTAAGTTACCCGCAAACCCTCTCATGGTTGACCCGGTCTGTGTATCGATACACGGGTTGATAGACACAAATTCTAAAATCCGTTTAATAACAAAGTTTTATGTGCTGATTTTTTTCCACCACCTGCAACGACACAGTCGCATGTGTTCCGATTGGTCCGTTTGACACCTCTGCAAAAAAAATCATGAAATAATTGTGTATAAGCACCAACTACTTCCCATAATATATGTCGAGTACTTACTTCTAAAACCCAAAACCCTAGAGAGAGAAAGATTGGATCAAATGGAGAAGAAGCTCACTCTGATCCAAACTTTAGCTGCTGCAGGAGTCTTCTGTTCCATTTCCTTTTGGTAAAAACCCCCATACATTTTCTTTCAAAGCTTAGTTTTGTTTTTATATCTATTCTACCTTTTGCTATTAATTTTTTTAAAAAATTATATTACTTGGTATGGATTCATGTTCGGAAGAAAGTCGGTACAAATGGAGCTCAGCGGGATGATCGATGAGCCCCGACGATCGATAGCCGCTGTGGATTCTAATCCCGGGAGCTCGCCAGAGTCGAATTGATGTGTGAATTTTGTTTCCATTGCAATGGGCATGTTCTTGTCTATCAGAAACTGTTCGCTTGTTTTGATTTAGAATGTTGGAGCACAAAATATGTTAATCAAAAGTTTTAAAGTTAGCATTTTGGTGTTGATTGCGTAGTGACGAATGACGGAACAAAAGGGCTAGCTTTGTGTGTGTGCACACACACGCGTGTATGATATTGCGAGATTACTGTGATGTATGTAAATGGTAGACAAGAAAGAAACGCTAGATGCTGCAACAGATATAAATAATAGATGTGTTATGACAAACCATGAAAAGAAATCAGAGAGAGAGTGTGGAACTAAATCATCATGATCAGAACATTTATATTTAACAAGGTTTGGCTAAATCGACCTATGTCGAAGGATAATAAATCTACTATTATCCCGGAAATTAGGAGGATATAATGATAATCTAGAAACACTCAATATGCAATCCCAAATATATCCCAAACCCACACGATACACGGCTGCCTTAACTCTATCAGAGATTTCACAAAACTCCAAACCGAAACGCTAAACTTTACAAGATATATAGTCTTCATATACGTGTGTCAAGTAGATCATTCAGATACTTGGGCCTCAAATATGGTCCGAACCGCGGGATCTCCACCTCAGCACCCCTAGGCTGTGGTTTTCATGCTCGGCTATCCTATGACCGATCCCTCCGTCCACAACATCGGTTTTCCCTATGAACTCGACATCAAAGAGCTCAAATAACTTCTTAGGCTCGACCATAGATCTCAGTAGGTGTTTGACAAGTAGACCATTAGGGATTAGGGCTTGATCATAAATAATGCAGAGATAGATCATATAGTTCAAGGCATACATAACAAGACACAAGCTCTAATCTATATTCAAACAACACACCGACACATCCAGCATTGTTTACTTGCGGAAAAATAAGCAATACAAAGCTGTCAATCAGATGACCTTAATCGAATTCAAAAAGTTAAAGATTCAACTTTCATGATGACAGTTAGGTCATCCTTTAAGCTTAAATTTATTGAACAACCGTCGTCGGGATCTCAAACGCTATATTATTAAAACCAATACTATTAAGATCTCTAGGTTTCTATCTGTTTGCTGAAGGAGAGCTAAAACTGAGCAATCTTAGCCATAACATAGCAGTTATAGGCTAAAAACGGGACTGTTTCAATCCCTGTTTTGTTCCAAAACATCTACAGAAACTAGGGGAGATGTAGCCATGGATAAATGAAAGCAATGATGATGAGGAAAACTTCTCGACCACAACCGATGGCCTCTAAGACACTCAACGGAGATCAGAGTTAACCAAATAAACTTTCATTCAATCCTTCCTGATGGAGGTCGGAATCTCGCTCAGATAAAGTCCTCCGTTGATTTCGCTAAACTAGATAGCCTAGATGATGGAGAGAATGAAGATGGATTATTTTATCTCTAATAGCCTTAGGTTTCTCAACTCATGAGATATGAAAGGCTTAGAGGAAGAAAAAGGAGCTTGAGGAAGATGAGAGTGTAGAAAAAAAACATAAGAATGAGCTTGGTCTCATTTGTGATGAATACTCTATTCTCATAAAATATCTAGCATTCTTGATAAATATCTAGCATTCTTGATAAAATATCTAGCATGCATAATCATTAAAAAGTGAGTCATGCCATGAGTCACACCATAAGTCATGCTTAGTCTTTTGTTAAACACCTCATTTCCTCCACCTCATTAATCTTTAATAAAAAAGAATAAAAATCCTAATAAGGTGTCTCCTTCTACAAGCTTTCTCGAGTAAATTACGAGAATGCCCCTTATCCGTATATACATAACCGTATCCGACTTCTGAAGAATACGAATATAATGAGACGAAAATAATCCATCAATATAATACTAGGATCCTGCTTAAACCAAATCCCACTAGTATTATTCACCCGAACATCGTATGCGCACAAGTATACGTATGTGATCGAAGCCCTGCTGCAAAACCACACGACCTCTATATCTTTTACCCGATGCTGGAAAACCCTCTGTGTAGAACTCTAAAGACTCGACACTATGCTGGCAGTGGGTTTAACCACAAGCCGCAAGCGGTACTAGCTGCACGTAACGGCTATCTAGATATTTGTCGATAAGAAGACCGATGAGCAAACTCATGCGAACTCCTACTAAGCCTATCTGTGACAATCTCCGTATAGTCTGGTCTGTTCGTCTAAGAGTGTCACGACCCAAATTAGGAACGTGACCGGCACTTAAATCTCGCAATGTCTAAAGGCGTAACGTAGTTCAAGTAAGCCGATAACCCAGAAATCTAAACCATTAAAAAGGTAGAAAGTTATGACATTTAAAACATTTTGAAAATCCTAAGTTAATTTATTTTCTTGAAATTTTCGGCAGCATCTTCTTTTGTGAAAACTAGTCCCAAACGGGTACAAGTATAACATAAATATAAAGCATCCTAAATGGGAGCAACTCACTCCAAAAGGCGGAATACAACCACAACAAGTTATATAATATATATACGATGTCTTAGCGAAGGAATAAGCAATAAGAAAGTGAGATATCATCATAACAGAATAAAACAGTCGACTCAACGAGCTCGATACCCAAGTCACAAATAATACAATACCGATCCTCACAAACTCGTCTCTAAGTCAATATACATGAAAGTGGTGGATGGAGAGTACTAGATACAATAAGATACATAACGAGATCTTACGGATGACCGCAAAACCACCCACATATCCAAAACAATGACCAACAGCAGCGGTATCCGCAGAAGAAAAAGAATGAGAAGCCCTACCGTGACTATACTGATGGTCGAACCTGCAAAACACTGTGGCACAACGGGGATGAGTTTCCAACTCATGAATAATAAATAACATCGTACAGATAATCGTAAGTATGCATAAGAAGCGATAATATGAAATATGCATCTGATAGCATAAATATAACAATACGGATATGTAGTAAATTCATGCTCAAGGCACACTACCGGGGTACAATAACAACATGAAACAATGTATGCCTAATAAAATTCTGAATATGGGATAACACATAAAACCTCATGTATGAATCATCATCATGGAAAACCGATGTCTATCAACCACACCCCAAATCCCAATATCTCAGACGCCGTCACTCTGACCGGCCCTTATATCCGTCACATCATGAAACCTAAATGTCCAACATCGACACTCGAAAACATCATGAAACCCGCGTCTAACATCGACACGTAAATACTCATATCTCAGGCGTCGCATCCTCCAATCAGCCCTCATATATATATATATATATATATATATATATATATATATATATCATCTCATAACTCCAAGACAGTAACCTCCGGACATCCGTCGAGTTTATACAATCACCGGTAGGTAGGGTTCTCTCTTCCAGGCTCATCGTCTACACCACAAAAATCATTTTTCGCCCCGGGGTACCATACTGGGTCCACTATATACCCGCAAACGGTATTGGCCAACTTCTCGAATCGGGTCTCAAAAACAAGCTCAGAACCGAGAAAACTCATGGTGGACGTCTCGAACTATCATATCAAAAGAAACCGCATTTTCTTTATAAACATTATATGATATTTTCCCCTTTAAATATAATCGCGATCTTCAAATCCAGAAATCGCATAAAATCAACACATCAATGCATATGTCCATGAAAACATGATATGCAAATACGGTACAGTAATGTGAGCATATCAAGAGAAAACCGCTCTTTTAAGTATATCAAGTTTTCATAGGTATCTTACGGTTTCCTAAATCACCGAAGTCGAAATGCAACATCATATAAGAGTAAATATGTGGCTAGCAATGTATGTATAAGCATAATGAAATTCATGTGCACAATAGGACGGCAATCAATATATAACTGTAAATGATAAAGAAAGCAATGCAATATATGTCATCCATAATACTTTCTATAGTGTGTGTATCATGGCAATTACTAACGGTGTCTGTGTGGCATACAATTCAGTACTCGTGCAACATGAACCGTTAGTAATAGTGTAGTGTCCAATCAATACAATATTAATGTACAACATGCAATGGGATGTCCAAGATGATGTTTATGCACGATCAATGTATATACTAACAACATAGATTTATAACACTAAATCCAGTCCTCGACGCTTAGCGCCATATATGAGATTCCCCCATAGATGTTAAACCTACTCACCGATCATCTCGAGCTAGGTGAATCCAACTACCTCATTCTCTTTCTTTGCAGCACTCGAAGTCTCCGCAATCGATCCTATTATCATACATAACATTAAATGAAATTAGCACGAGCGATAATGTATAAATACAACGGCAACAACAACCCGACTCCCACTAGCTACTAAGTTTTCTCTTAGCGGCTAAACGCGTGCAGCGATATCCTATACCAACCCTACGACTACCAAACATACGAAACATTTAAACGAACATCGGATAAATCCGTATCGTACGAATACAAAACACTTGAATTCTAGCTAAACGGTCCCATATTTTTCTACACAAGGAATTAGTGAAAGTTGCAAGTCCCACGAGCCTACAAATAAATCCAGAGACCCCACGACTCAAGAACACCACCCCAGCCCCTAGTCTGGCCGCAAATTGCGGCCAGAAGTAATTTATTTGCGGCCTTAAATTGAGGGAGTGGTCTCAGGTTTTCAGGGTGGCTTCTGGGTCTCCATACTAGGTCTCTGTGATAGCAACTTCTAAAAAGAAAACCTGGTTTGATAACAAATTCCAACAAGACACAAAACTTAATCAAAATACGGTATTTGTGCAAAAACCATAACTTAGCGTTTAGAACTGCAACTAATAAGTATACAAACTTCACCAGAGTCTAACTAATAGCTTGAGATCATTACCTCTCCAAAAACTTGGGAAAAACTCTAACTTTCAAATCTCCAAGTCATCACTATATGCATAGCATGAATTGTGAAGGTTTTGTGATGTTGGATTTAGGTTTAGGTTTGGGATTGTGATGCAAACATATAAATTAAGTGGAGAGCTTGATGTGTTGTGAGGAAAGAGAGGGCAACTGAGTTAGGATTAATAATTGAGAGGGTGAGGTGAAAATGAGAGATTTTGTGAAGGGTTTTGTGTATATATGTGTTGTGAGTGTATGAGGTGAGTGTAGGTGAGTGTTACACTCATTCTCCCCCCTCATAAAGGCCATTGATGGCATCCATCCCTCCTAAGTCTCCCTAGAATTCAAACCTCCTTTCTTTCTTCTATTCCCTTCTATTTTCTTTTCTTTTCTTTTCTTTATTTTTAACAATAACCCTTGTTTAAATAATTTAAATAGATAAAAAATGTTAAGTTTGCATAACATGATAAACAAAGAGAGGGTTAAGTGTGCCATGACTATATGAGTATGGTTAACACCTCTTAAACCCCAATTCAACATGCACACGTGTGTGCACGTATATAACTAAATTAAATAAAATATTAATTAATTAAATAAAATATGAAGGAAATATTTATTATTTTAAATTTCATTAAAAACCCGTATTATCACTTAAGTTACACTATCCGCATTCTAAAGTGTTACAAAAGGTATCACATATCGGGCCTAGGGGGGCGGTAATCGTCAGACCCTTAATAGCGCAATAAGTCGTGTTGGAGTGTAGCCCAAAACATCCTGAGAAACTACTGGAGTACCTACCAGTAAATCTCGCTTGCCTTGGCCAAGGACTTTTTGTAATTTCTTTCCGAACACAGCATGATATCAACCCCCAATACCGGGAGAGACGAATCCTATTTAACCGCCACTGCCTCAAAGTGCTTTGGGACTGCACCCAACTACTACCTGTTTGCATGCCTCCTTTAAGCTGTGGTAGGATAGTAATCAAAGAACAGTGGGAACACACTCGAGGCATGATCTTGAGATGGCCGTGGTGGTCTTTGCGCTTAAGATTTAGAGACACTACTTGTACGGGAAGTCGTGTCAGATTTTCACGGACCACCAGAGCCTGTAGTACATCTTCCAGCAGCGGGATCTGAATTTGAGACAACGCCGTTGGATGGATCTTATGAAGGATTACACCCGGGCAAGGTGAATGTCATAGCCGAAGCTTTGAGTCGTAGACCCGGGGGTAGCTTGTCCCAGTTGAACGCAGTTCAGATACAGTTTTCTGCAGATTGGCAGATCTTTTGCGACAACAGAGTACAGTTTGAGTTCACTTCCACTGGGGGACAACTTGCTCATGTCCGCATCCGTCCACTTCTACTTGACCGTATTCGTGAGGCACAGCCTGCCGATGCCCGTTTGTCTGAAATTCTGGAGCATGTTCGACAGGGTAGGGATTCAGAGTTCTTGATTGATGACCAGGGTGTGCTATGTTTTGGGACTCGTTTGTGTGTACCTGATACAGATGGGTTGAGACGCGAGATCCTAGAGCAGGCACATCAGTCAGCTTTTAGTGTTCACCCAGATTCCACCAAGATGTATCGTGACTTGAAAGATATCTACTGGTGGACCGGGATGAAGAGTGATGTTTCAAATTTTATTTCGAGATGCTTGACTTGTCTGCAAGTCAAGGCTGAGTATCAGAGACCGGCAGGAGAGTTGTAGCCTTTACCCGTTCCGGTGTGGAAATGAGAGCAGATTTCCATGGACTTCATTGTGGGTCTACCTAGGTCTAGTCGAGAGTATGACTCCATTTGGGTGATTGTTGACCGGCTGATGAAAGCGGCTCACTTCCTTCCAGTGAAGACCACTTTCGGTTATGATCAGTATGCTCAGTTGTACATTGATGAGATTGTGCGTTTGTACGGCGTTCCCACATGCATTGTATCCAATAGGGGCACCCAGTTCACTAGCCGTCTTTAGCAGAAGGTTCAAGAAGCCTTAAGTACCCGTTTAAGCTTTAGCACCGATTTCCATCCGCAAACCGATGGTCAGTCAGAGCGGACTATACAGACTCTGGAAGATGTGCTTCGTGCGTGCGTGCTTGATTTTGGTGGCAGTTAGGATTGTCACTTGCCGTTGATAGAGTTCTCCTACAATAACAGTTATCAAGAGACGATTCAGATGGCACCTTTTGAGGCTTTGTATTGTAGGAAGTGTCGATCGCCAGTCTGTTAGACCGAACTCAGCGAGAGAAGGATTTTGGGACCCCAACTAGTTCAGGAGACTACGGAGAAGATCCAGTTGATTCAGGATAGGATGAGAGAAGCCCAGTGCAGACAAATGTCTTATACTGACTGTCGTCGTCGCAGGCTCGAGTTCGCAGTGGGGGATCATGTATTCCTACGGATTTCTCCGATGAAGGGCGTGATGAGATTTGGGAAGAAAGGGAAGCTTAGTCCTAGATTTGTAGGTCCTTTTGAGATCCTTGAGCGAGTTGTTACCGTTGCCTATCGTTTGGCTCTTCCGCCCAGTTTTCCGGATGTTCACCTCGTATTCCATGTGTTGATGTTTCGCAAATACCTTCATGTCCCTTCTCACATGATTCGGCACCAGACCGTTCAGCTGGAGTATGAACTTTTGTTCACCGAGTAGCCGGTAGTGATATTGGTGTTAGGTCCACGTTACCCATCCCGGTTCTTTCGGGAAGGCGGAATAGGTAAAAATCAAATTTTTTCTCATAAGGTGACTTGGACCATCCATGATGGATCATTGCTAAACAAAAACTAACACATAAACTACAAGTTCTATCTACTATGTAGAATGTTATACCTAGGTCTTGAACTCCTTCTCTTCTTGCTCCTTGGAGTGGTTTGAACGGCTCCTCCTCGTCGTCTTCTCTTTGCCGAAGATAGATCCACCCGAGGCCTCGAAATTGAGCTCCTACCTCAACCAAAAGGTAACTAGAGTGCTTGGTTTGCTAGACAAAGAACCCTAGAAAGAGTAGAGATGAGTCATGATGGTTTTGTCTCAAGAGCTTATGATTTCCATCACATGGAACACTTAAGCTTTGAGAAAAAGAGGGAGAGCTCCAAACATGAGAGAGAAAGAGCAAGAGAGAATGAGCTACTTTTTACAACCATACTCTCATATGAGAGAATAATGAATTAATAATAATAATTAAAATGAAATTGTGATGGTTCATTTGGAATGACCATTATCATTTCACATTAAATGAATTTTGTAAGAATCAAGAAGCATCTTCCATGTGAAATGATGATGGTCAAATTGTTAACATAAGTCAACTGGTCAACCAAAGTCAAAATGTAAACATAAGTCAAATGGTCAACCTAACCATGGCACAATTATCTTTAATTAATATCATTAATCATATTTCTCATTTTCATTAGGGTTTGGAAAAAGTCAACGGTCAACAACCCTAATAAGAATCCTCTGCCTCTGCCTCTGTCAACTGTGTATACACACCCGCATCCGTGTTCCGAGGAACACGAATACAATGAGACAAAACCAATCCCAAAACAAATGCTAAGATCTGGCTTAAACCAAAGCCCGCTAGTAATAACTTCCCGGACACCAAACGTGCATAAGTGCGCAGGTGTGAACGAACCCCGTCGCAAAACCATGCAACCTCTACTCTGTTTTGCCCAAAGGCGAGTAACCCTCTGTATGGGACTCTAAAGGCTCGACACTATGCTGGCAGTGGGTTTAACCACAGGCCGCAAGTGGTACAAGATGTACATAACGGTCCCCAGGTAGATGCCGATAAGAAGACTGATGAGGTGAACCCATCCGAACTCCTACTGAGCCTGAATATGACAGTCTCCGTACAATCCGGTCTGTTCGTCTGAGAGTATCGCATGGCGGGACTAGGGGCAGTAAACGTCAGTCCCCTAATAGCGGTACAAGTTGTGTCGGAGTGTAGCCCAGAACACCCTGAGAAACTACTGGAAAACCTACCAGTAATTCTCGCTTGCCCTGGCCAGGGACGACTATGTGTAATGGATCTCCTAGACACAGCGCGATATCAACTCCTAATACCGGGAGAGACGAATCCTGTCTAACCGTCACTGCCTCCAAGTACTTCAGGACTGCACCCAACTACTACCTGTTTGCATGACTCAGTAGAGCCGTGGTAGGGTAGTAATCTAAGAATAGTGGGAACACACTCGAGGCGAAGTGACAGTGTCAAGTCAGCGAACTAAGCTGTACTCATGTCACCTGGGAACTGTTAACTGACGATAGGTATAATACCAACCAACAGTTCCCGACGAGTCCAGTCCAGTATACTCGTAACCTAACAAGCACCTGCATACTATCTCCAGTACGGTGTACCGATGGCTGTGGGACAGACCATCTCCCCTGCTGGGACGAGAAGCGTATGCACCAGTCTACTCTGGAGTATCGATGCCCTGTCTCGATAATCCTACGACTAGAGACCAAAATAAGGATGTGCTTTTAGACTACCCAGCCCCCACTAGTGTGATCGCCATCACAACGCCGGTAGTCAAGCAAAGATCCTAAGGGTTCCATCAATATGTATTAGCGATATGTTAAAAGAAACATATACACATATTAAGATAGAAACAAACCAAGTAGCATTCTACTATATCGAGCAAAACTGTCGTAAACCCGTATATATATCCCAAGCCTCCAAAATGTATTATACAAACTAGTACTATACAATAATGGCCTCTAGGGCATACATATCCAACAATTTCCCACTTGCACTAAATGCCAGTAATTGGTGTACCGCATACCAAACGTCTGCACTAAGGCCAGCAGCTGGCGTACCGCATACCCAATAGCTCAAAAAGTCGCTCGAACTGTGTTTGAGGGAGGGCCTTTGTGAATGGATCCGTCGTGTTGTCTTTTGTGTCCACTCTCCGTACCTCAATCTCTTGGCGATCAATGATCTCCCAGATCAGGTGATACCGCCTTAAGATGTGTCTGGGTTTCTGATGGGACCTTGGTCCCTTCGCTAAAGCTATAGCCCCATTGTTATCGCAATACAATGGTATTGGGTCATCAATGGACGGAACCACCTGAAGTTCACTAATGAACTTCTTCATCCAGACCGCCTCTTTTGCGGCATCGCTTGCAACAATGTATTCAGCCTCCATCGTCGAGTCTGCGACGGTGTCGTTGAGGGTAAACACACAACCCGAGATAGACCTGCTGTCATCTTTGTCACTCTGGAAGCTTGAATCGGTAAAGGAATCAACCATGAGGTCTCCATTACAGTAAATCAGGAACATCTTCTTAGTCCTTCTCAGGTACTTGAGAATGTTCTTCACTGCCATCCAGTGGTCCTCACCTGGGTCTGACTGATACCGGCTCACCACGCTCAGTGCGTAAGCTACATCTGGTCTTGTACATAGCATCACATACATTATAGATCCTACCGCCGAAGCGTAGGGTATAGTGCTCATGCGAACCCTCTCCTCGTCAGTCTTAGGAGACATCTTCTTGGAGAGGGTGATTCCGTGCAATGCGGGTATACTACCGCGCTTGGAATCTTTCATACTAAATCTCTTTAGTACGGTCTCTTTGTACCTGGACTGCGAAAGTCCCAGTAGTCTCTTGGATCTATCTCTGTAGATCTTGATCCCCAGAATGTACGAGGCATCACCCAGGTCCTTCATGGAGAACCGTTGTGACAAGAATAGCTTGACCGATTGTAGCATAGGAATGTCATTTCCTATCAAAAGAATGTCATCCACGTACAAGACTAGGAACACGACAGTTCATCCTACAATCTTCTTATAGACACAAGGTTCATCTTCGTTCTTGATGAAATCAAATTCCTTGATTGCCTCATCAAAATAGATGTTCCAGCTCCGCGATTCCTGCTTTAATCCATAAATGGATTTAAGCAACTTGCACACCTTCCCGCTGCTTCCACTGTCTACGAAACCTTCTGGCTGATCCATGTAAACGCACTCTTCCAAACAGCCGTTTAGAAAAGCCGTTTTTACGTCCATCTGCCAGATTTCATAGTCATGGAAGGCAGCAATGGCAAGTAGGATCCGAATGGATTTGAGCATAGCCACTGGAGAAAAAGTTTCGTCATAGTCCACACCAGGTAACTGACGAAAACTTTTTGCAACGATTCTAGCCTTATAGGTTTCCACCTGCCCATCTACACCAAGTTTCCTTTTGTAGATCCATTTGCATCTAACGGTTTTTACCCCAGGTGGAGCAATATCCAAGGCCACACTTTATTGGTGTACATGGACTCCATTTCGGATTTCATAGCATCCAGCCACTTATCAGAGTCCCTACTGATAATGGCCTGCCTGAAACTGGTAGGGTCATCTTCTTCCAAGATGCAATCCTCTCGATCCCCGTCTATGAGAAAACCGTAGTATTTCTCAGGCGGATGAGAAATCCTACCAGATCTGCGGAGTGGCTGAGGTTTGTCTGGGGTTATTGAATCCAGTGGTTCCTCCAAATTTTCAGTTACATTTTGTGGTTCATGGATTTCTCCCAGTTCTATCGAACTCCCATTAGTTTCTTTTGCAAGAAACTCCCTTTCTAAAAAGGTAGCATGGCGAGATACAAACACCTTCTGTTCCTCAGTGTGGTAGAACAGATATCCTAGTGAATCTTTAGGATATCCCACAAATTTACATAGAACTGACTGTGCCTCTAGCTTGCCCGGTTTCTGTGATTTCACATAGGCCGGACAACCCCATATCTTAATAAATTTAAGACATGGTTTCTTACTGCTCCATATTTCATACGGAGTTTTAGGCACAGATTTGGACGGAACTTGATTCAAAAGGTATGCCGATGTCTGAAGCGCGTATCCCCAGAATGAAAGAGGCAACTCAGCACTACTCATCATGGAGCGAACCATATCCAATAGGGTACGATTCCTCCACTCCAATACACCGTTGTGCTGTGGTGTATAAGGAGGAGTAAGCTGAGAGAGAATACCATTCTCTTTTAAGTAATCTAGGAATTCCGTGCTTAAGTACCCCACTCCCCTATCTGATCGGAGGATCTTGATACTTTTGCCAGTCTGGTTCTCTATTTCGTTTCTGAATTTCTTGAATTTCTCAAAAGCTTCAGATTTGTGTTTCATCAGATACACATATCCGAACCTAGAGAGATCGTCAGTGAATGTGATGAAGTACGAGAACCCACCCCTTGCATTTATGGACAATAGACCACATACATCACTGTGTATGAGTCCCAAGAGCTCTGCTGCCCTTTCCCCATGTCTGGTGAACGGAGATTTGGCCATCTTTCATTTGAGATAGGACTGACAAGTTTCATAAGATGAAAACTTGAACGTATTCAAGAGTCCATCTTTATGCAACTTACTTAGTCTTTTCTCTCCGATATGACCAAGTCTACAATGCCAAAAGTAGGATTCGTTCGTATCTGAACTCTTCCTCTTGCGTGTGTTTTGTACATTGAGAACTGTATTCTGATTTAGAACGTAGATACCATTAAACAGAGTACCTTCTGCAACCAGTACCTTATGAAGGTATATGTTCATGATATTTCTTTCAAGAACAAAGTTATATCCATCTTTATTAAGTAAAGATACCGATATTATGTTGCAAACTATGGAAGATACATAGTAGCAATCGTTCAAAATCATAGTATTGCCATTTGGCAACACTAGGTGATATTCACCGACGGCTGCAGCATTGACTTGTGCTCCGTTCGCTACCCTGAGCGACATATCACCGGGTACAACTTTCCTACTTTTTCTCAGTCCCTGCAATAAATTACAGACATAAGATCCTGATTCGGTATCAAGTACCCAGGAGGTAGGGCTGACCGTAAAGCAGTTCTCAATTATAAGAACACCTGAAGTAGATGCAAAACTATGCTTCTTCTTCAACTGGGTATCCTTGGAATCCATACAATCCTCTTTCCCTTGCTCATACTTATGTCTGTTGTCACAAGTTAGAGCTAAACCGACGTTCCCCAGCCCCGAATAAGAACTCGGATCGGTCAAGCGATACATTTTATTATCTTGATTAGGGCATGAAATGGTTGCTACCTGGAGAGAGAGAAAAGAAACACTCAGCGTGCGCTCTTGCAAGATTAGATTGGTTTATTAATTTATCTAATCAGGATGGCTCCCACTGTTTCCTCAAATTCTTCTTCAAACCCTAAAAGAAGAACTAGTCACGATTAATCGCACGTCACAATACTTGCTTAACCTTTCATCCAGGCTAGTGTTGGTACTTCGAGGGAGGTTTTCCAACGCTTTAGCGAAGTTCCTTAATTCAATAACCTCTTTTCCTTGGAGGCGTAGCCTTGCTAACACCGTTCTAGACACCTACTTGGTTTATAGCATTGATTGTTAAGTGAAATAATCTCCCGAGAGTAATCCAACTCATCAGTGGGATCGGGATCCAACTGTCATTATGTGATGACCTAGATGGAATCCACTCTAGTCACCACACACCGGAAGGTATGCTAAATCTGCAAGTTTCAGTTTCTTTAGAAAATCCCGATGTGGATTTCTGCCCTTAGGACCCAAGTGACCTTGACGAATAATCAACAAATCAAAAGGTCCTAGTCAAGTTCAACATGTCGTTATCCAGGATTGCATTAGACCCGCCCGCATGATCCTTGACGAATAATCAACAAAATCATGCGACCGTCCTAACCAATCGCATCTATCAGTGCAACAGAGAATTATTACTTAGCTACCATTCACTGTGCCTTGACGAATAATCAACAAACGCAGCACGAATACTAAGTATTAATTTTCTGAAACGACAGAGGGCTATGGCTGGGTTTTTGGCGAAAAACCCGTTAACATAATGAACTTGATTTCGCTGAAGGAACCTGATAGCCTTTTTAAAAAATATAGTGGCGAAAACTTTTGCTAAAGAGGTCACTCCCTGTGAAGGGATCTCGGCTCTTTCCTCGTCGAATGAGGTACAGGATATTCCAATCTGAATACCTCGATTCAAAGCAAGAATAATCGACTATAGTGAAGTTATTACCCTGACGCAAACTTTTGTCCAAGGGGTCACTCCCGATGAAGGGATCTCGGCCCTTGCCTCGTCGAATGAGGTGCTGGGCATTCATAACCGAATACCTCTATGCAAAACAAAAGAGAACGTCCTTGCAATAACAGCTTTTTGAAAATTGTTCCAACAACGTCTTTTAGGTTTGTTTTTCTTTGCATTAATATAATGCGTCCCATCAGTTAATCCTACCATTGCAGAAAACAACGAAAATATGACGTACGCTTATGCCATCGGCATTCGCCACGGGGCCCCGTCGTCACCCGTTAGGTTACTTAACTAATGACAGAGTGGGGACTGGACTAGCGCGGATGCAAAACATAAGCAACGCCTACTAGATATCATATATAGATATATACATTCGTCAGATGCAATGATAGCCATTCCAGATCACAGATGAACACATTGGATATGCTAGCAATCCATGTTTCGTTCGAGTCTGCAACGAAAGACAGATTACACGGTCACGATGAATAGCCAAACCCCACCCTAGACCCCTACGGGTGCGGCAAACTACCCGCCAAGTACCCGAAGTGAAGAAACCTCCCTCAACAACGTGAGTAGGCCACTCGGCACTTCAAAGTACCCGGTAGTTTGTGCACCCCACCTTGGGTCTATCCTAGGAGCAAAAACAATAAAAGGAATAATATACAATGGCGGCTACAACCTCATCCCGGATGTACGGCCATAGAAATAATATTACATCAATTTACATATTACATCAAATGAAAGATAAAGAAACTCTCATCTCACAAAACCCCGGCAAATCATCCGCGACAATCCAACAAGTTCATATACACAATCCAACAACATTACAGATCACAGATATGCACAACCCCCACTAATCGACGTATAGCGATTAGTCAACGTTCAGTGCATATATCACATTACAGATATAACCATTTAGCAAAAGTTTATAGAATTTCGATCAATAACTGTATTTGAATCTACCCCAAGTAAAATCCAATACACAAACAAATCTGGGTAGAAACAAAAATTCCCAGAATACACAAAACCACAACAGAGAACCCAAAAAGAATTTTGGCGCGCCACCGAGTTAACTCGGCCACGGAACCGCGGCGGATCGCTTGGATCGGCCGTGGATCCGCGGTCCAATGAACGGTTCAGGCGTCCAAAATTCTACAGATTTCTCAGAAAACCCTGCTTGTATTTTTCATGTCAGTTAAAATATTTTTAGGCCTGTTTTTAAAAACGACAGAAAACACAAGATTTTGGTGTGTTTTCGGGATTTTTACCGGATCGAAGTTCTAAACACTTTGCTAACAGTTAGTTGTTGTTTAGCTAGGCTCTGATACCACTGTTAGGTCCACATTACCCACCCCGTTTCTTTCAGGGAGGCGGAATAGGTAAAAATCAAAATTTTCTCTCACAAGATGACATGGACCATCCATGATGGATCTTTGCTAAACAAAAACTAACACATAAACTACAAGTTATAGCTACTATGTAGAATGTTATACCTAGGTCTTGAACTCCTTCTCTTCTTGCTCCTTGGAGTGGTTTGAACGGCTCCTCCTCGTCATCTTCTCTTTGCCGAAGATAGATCCACCCGAAGGCCTCGAAATTGAGCTCCTACCTCAACCAAAAGGTAACTAGAGTGCTTGGTTTGCTAGACAAAGAACCCTAGAAAGAGTAGAGATGAGTCTTGATGCTTTTGTCTCAAGAGCTTATGATTTCCAATACATGGAACACTTAAGCTTTGAGAGGAAGAGGGAGAGCTCCAAACATGAGAGAGAAATAGCAAGAGAGAATGAGCTACTTTTTACAACCATACTCTCATATGAGAGAATAATGAATTAATAATAATAACTAAAAAGAAATTGTGATGGTTCATTTGGAATGACCATTATCATTTCACATTAAATAAATTTTGCAAGAATCAAGAAGCATCTTCCATATGAAATGATGATGGTCAAATTGTCAACATAAGTCAACCGGTCAACCAAAGTCAAAATGACAACATAAGTCAAATGGTCAACCTAACCATGGCACAATTATCTTTAATTAATATCATTAATCATATTTCTCATTTTCATTAGGGTTTGGAAAAAGTCAACGGTCAACAACCTTAATGAGAATCCTCTGCCTCTGTCAACTGTGCATACACACCCGCATCCGTGTTCCGAGGAACACGAATACAATGAGACAAAACCAATCCCAAAACAAATACTAGGATCTGGTTTAAAGCAAAGCCCGCTAGTAATAACTTCCCGGACACCAAACATGCACAAGTGCGCGGATGTGAACGAACCCCGTCGAAAAACCATGCGACCTCTACTCTGTTTTGCCCAAAGGAGAGTAACCCTCTGTGTGGGACTCTAAAGGCTCGACACTATGCTGGCAGTGGGTTTAACCACAGGCCGCAAGAGGTACTAGCTGTACGTAACGGTCCCCAGGTAGATGCCGATAAGAAGACTGATGAGGTGGACCCATCCGAACTCCTACTGAGCCTTAATGTGACAGTCTCCGTACAGTCCGGTCTGTTCGTCTGAGAATATCGCATGGCGGGCCTAGGGGGCGGTAAACGTCAGTCCCCTAATGGCGATACAAGTCGTGTCGGAGTGTAGCCCAGAACACCCTGAGAAACTACTGGAAAACCTACCAGTAATTCTCGCTTGCCCTGGCCAGGGACGACTATGTGTAATGGCTCTCTTAGACACAGCGCGATATCAACTCCCAATACCGGGAGAGACGAATCCTGTCTAACCGTCACTGCCTCCAAGTGCTTCGGGACTGCACCCAACTACTACCTGTTTGCACGACTCGGTTGAGCCATGGTAGGGTAGTAATCTAAGAACAGTGGGAACACACTCAAGGCGAAGTGACAGCGTCAAGTCAGCGGACTAAGATGTACTCATGTCACCTGGGAACTATTAACTGACGATAGGTATAATACCAACCAACAGTTCCCAACGAGTCCCGTCTAGTGTACTCGTAACCTAACGAGCACCTGCATACTATCTCCAGTACGACGTACTAATGGCTGTGGGACAGACCATCTCCCCTGCTGGGACGAGAAGCGTATGCACAAGTCTACTCTGGAGTATCGATGCCCTGTCTCGATAATCCTATGACTAGGGACCAAAATAAGGATTTGCTTATAGACTACCCAGCCCCCACTAGTGTGATCGCCATCGCAACGTCGGTAGTCAAGCAAAGATCCTAAGGGCTCCATTAATATGTATTAGCGATATGTTAAAAGAAACATATACACATATTAAGATAGAAACAAACCAAGTAGCATACTACTATATCGAGCAAGACTGTCGTAAACCCGTATATATATCCCAAGCCTCCAAAATGTATTATACAAACTAGTAATATACAATAATGGCCTCTAGGGCATACATATCCTACAATTGGATCGACAGGTGAAGAAACTTCGGTCAAATGTCTTGCCATCTGTGAAGATTCTTTGGCATAGCCCAAATAGTGAAGAGGTCACTTGGGAGGCCGAGAGCGAGATGCGTAAGAAATTCCCTCATCTCTTTGAAGGTACGCATAGTATGATTTTTAAATTCGGGGACGAATTTCTTTAAGGGGGGAAGATTGTAACACTTTAGAACGCGATTAGTTTTAATTAAGCGATAATACGGATTTTTAGTAAAATGTTTACCAAAATAGTTTTCAAATATTTTATAAAAATTAATCAATATTTTATTATAATTTATTTTTGGCTTGCACACACATGTGCATGTTAACCTAGGGATAATTCGGTGTTAAACCGAGCTTAAGTAGCCATGGCATATTAACCAATTCCATTTAGTATTAGGTAATAGTTAATTAAATTAGTTTTCAAAATAAAATAATAAGCTTTGAATTTTTAGGGTTGGCTTGACAGAGATGAAGAGAGAGAGATAGGGCATGATGAGGCATGGCAAGCATGCCATGCATTTAATGAGGAGAGAGGAGAGAGAGGCATGGCTTATACTAAACTCACCCCTCATTCCCACACCCCTCACCCTCACACATACACCATCATTCCCTTACTCTCACTCTCATTTGTTTTCTCACTCTCATATTTTCTCTTCATCTAATTCCTTCACACCCTCAAACTGAACCTCTCCCTTGTTCTTCACTAAACCCTAACCCAAATCCTCATAAACCCAAACAAATCTTCACAAACCTCAATACACCCTTCTTTAAACTTGATCTAAAGCTAATAGTGATCACTTGGAGCTTGGAAAGATAGGGTTTTGGAGAAAGTGTGGATAGGTAATGGCTCCTAACTGTTAATTTGGTATTTATTTTGTAGTATTGCTTAGTAGTGGTCGTTTAGAACCCTAAAGATAAGGTTTTGGTGTAATATCATATTTTTAGTGTCATTTTTGAGTCACTGTAAGCTGCTGTGACCCCGAGTCTTTATTGTGAAATCAAGCAGTGTAGTAGTGTAGTGCTAGTTGCCCTGAGTGTACACCAATAACACGAGCCCAACCTGAGCGGTTTTGGCCGGCGATATAAGGTCTTTTTCCGGCGAGCTCGGCCAAGGAGTGGACTGGGGTGTTGTAATTTTTAGGGTAGCTGTCTGCTGTTGTTCTGGGGTGTTTGGTATTGCTAGATTTTGATATTTTTACAGTGGGTAAAATCCGGGATCGATTAGCTAGTTTTAGTGTTTCGACGGCGCGCGATACGGTGTCCGACTTAGTTCTGTGCTTCGCGTGATTTCTGCACGTGAGTTTGTTTTAGTAGTGTTGCCTCACACGTTAGCCACTAAGCGAACATTTTAGAGGGTGTTGGAATCGGTGCGTCGATTTATGCATAATTTTTTGTATTATTGGTTGATTTATGAGTTGCATTTGCTATGTTTTGTGTTAATAGGATCGCAGACAAGGACTTCGGACGCTGCGAAGAAAGAGAAGCAGCTGGTTGGATATACCTAGCTTGAGATCATGGTGAGTAGATTTAACATCTACGGACAAATCTCCTGTATGTCATTATGCGTCAGGGCTTGATAGGATATTATAGCTGCATGTTATATTGATATATGTTGATTGTGCATGAGCATCATTACATACCATTACTTGTTGTGCCTTGACTTAGTACCTAGGGGACACTGCACCATTACTTACGGTTCATGTTGCACGAGCACTAAATTGTATGCTACACCCACGCCGTCGGTAATTACCATGACACGCATAACCTATACACATATGCAGTATTGTATTGTTATTGATATTGACACATGGATTATTGTTCTATTCCGCATATGTGATACATCGTGCATATATATTTACATATATACACCCATACTTGCTATAGCTACATGTGAACCTTTAGATGATGTTGGATTTGATTTTGGAGAAATTGGGAACCGTATGATACATTTAAAAACCGGATTCATTTAAAAGAGCGGGTTTCCCTCGATATGCTCATATTACGGTTTTATGTTGCATATATCATATTGCATGGATTTACCCATTGAGATATGGATTTCATGTGATTTATGGATTTGAGAACCGTGTCATTATTTCATGAAAGTATGCATTGTTTTGAAAACCCGGTTCTCTTGATATGATATTATTATTTCATGAAAGTATGCATTGTTTTGAAAACCCGGTTCTCTTGATATAATATTTCAGTCCGTCCACCATGCGTTTTCTCGGTTTTGAGATGTGTGATAGAAACCCGATTCGAGGAGGTAGATGATCCGTTTGTGGGTTCATGGTGGACCCGGCATGGTACCCCGAGGTAAGAAAGGGATGTCGCGCAGTAGGCGATGAGCCTGGCAGAGGGACTACTACCTACCGGTGATTGGTTGGACCTGGCGGTTATTCGGAGGATACCGACCGGAGTTGAGAGATAGATATGGGCCGAATCGTACTGCCGGAGCCCGAGGGCCGATCCGGACAGACGGAGCCCGTAGGCCGATCCGGACTGACGGAGCCCGATATATGTGGATTTGCGTGTCGATACTGGACATGAGTATTTCATGATGTTTTCGAGTGTCGATATTCGGCACTCAGCTTCCATGAGATTCATAGGATATGAAGGCCAATTAGAGTGACGGCGCCTGAGTTATTCAGATTTAGGGTGTATTTGATGGACACCGGGTTTTCCACGATGATGATTCTTAATGATGATATGTTTTATCCCATACTCAGTATTTATTGATATGCATTGCATCATGTATTCGTAGTACATGATAGAATACCTTTCATGATTGTTGCATACCCAGATTACCATATTGATATTATCAGATTGCATGTGATAGGGTATTGCAGTATGTGCATACATACGATTACCTGTATGATGTTACTTACTATTCACGAGTTGGCAACTCACCCCCGTTGTGCCACAGTGTTTTGTAGGTTGACCCTCAGAGTAGTCGCGGCAGGGGCTATCTTATTGTATCTTTTTGCAGCGGATACCGCTACGGTTGGCTGTAAGCCGTTTTGCTGTAGGTGGGTTGCGGTTATCCGAGTTTATGTTCATTGTACCTATTATTGTATCTGTAGGGATTCTCTAGAACCATCCTAGATTTAGGGCTGCATCACACATGCTATAACAAAAATTTAGAGGGTGCTAAACAATTCCAACCATGAATCGAACTAGAAAAATAGAGCAACAAACTATAGTATCACATACTATATAGTGTCTAACATTAAGTGGGGAGAAAATACAATCTTTATAGACCTCCTCCTTGAGACTCCTTGGATCGAGAAGGGTTTGAACCAGTTGGCTTGTGTCCTTCTAAGTCCACGATGATCCACCGCGAAGTCCCTTTGCTCAAGCTCTAAGTTTCATTTGATTAAGGATGAAGATGAAGCAAACACTCCACACTAGTAGGCTAGACTAAAGTAGAATGGTGATGTGGGTTTGGATCTCACATAAAAACCTTTTATTTTTAATTTCTTCTCTTTCTTTTTAAACACTAGAGAGTTTTGAGGAGAGAGAGGAAGAAGGAGATGGCTCAAGCTTGACTCAAGAGAATAATCAATAACTCAAACTAAACTCAAGAGAGTAAGTGAGAGTCATGCCATGCTAAACTATGGTTACAAAATATCTAGATATTTTGTAACTTGGGTTTAAGAAAAACTATGGGCTAAAACTGATTGTTAGGGATTCTGCGTGTTCAAGTTTTAGTTAATTACCGCAATCAAGACGGTTTCGCTTGTAGCTAGCCGGTTGAGTACGGGTCGTCCGCAGGGATATGGGAAACTTTTTCTATGTGCTTTAACGAGTTAAGTCCAGTTTTCCAGATTTGTTTGTGATTATCTAAGTGTTAAAATGATATGTAAAGAGAGCTTGTTAGGGTTAGGATTAGGTTAGTTTGAGTTAGGAGTCGCTCACTTCTTTCGTTGCCACTCTTAATATCGGTGTTATGGTAATCGGCAACAACGGGGATTAGCACGACTAGGAAGGAACTTGCGAGTATAAGCTAGGCTTTCCAACGCTTAAGTTCTTCCTTTTGGTGCTTGTCCGTCCGTTCTTGGCTTTTACCCATAACCTCCGGTTAATTCAACCACAACCGGTCTCACTACGGAATCTCTGCTATCATGTAGGATAGGGTGCCGTAAGGAGCGGATTGTGGTTCAATTAACGGGAGTCGAATTAAGATGTTGGGCAAGAAAAGAGTGAGAGAGATTTCCTTCTCTCAAACATCCCTTATCCTACCCTAACAAGTATGAAACTACTCATACATCATAACGAAAAGAAAATAACACAAAAGAGGAAGATAGAAAGAAGGAGATTAGAAGATAACAACTAGCTATTTGCGACCTCACCTCGGCAAGGATCAAGCGTAAGCATCATGGTTGTTTAAGGATAAAGGAAAAGAGAAAAGAAAGAAACAACAAGAAATAACAACAACTAAGTTAACAAATGGAAATTACAAGCAATAATAAGAGAACAAGACAAATATAATAGCAAAAGGAACTTCTTTATTCATCATTCTTCACTCACAAAAGCTCACTACAAGTTTTTCAATGGAGAAGAGATGAGAAGAGGAAGAAGAACATGTATTCTAAACCTAGAAAAATACAAGATTAAGCACCCTTGGCTTTGGAAAGTTCTGGACTATTTATAGGCAGGAAGCTGGAAATCTAGGGCAACATTCAGAACCTTCATGAAAAGACCCAAATACCCCTGAAGTATGATGTTCTGCGGAGGCCGTACAGCCGCGGTTCCGCGGCCTAAGCATGCTTAGGCCGCGGTTACGTGGCCATAGTAGGGAGTTAGGCATTCGTGTTTTGTGGTTTTTCCTGGTTTTCTTTGTAGTTCAGTATGGTATGTGATTTTTCTCAGAAACTCTTCACAATTTCTCCGGAATTTCAGCACATCAAAAGGTGATTGGATGTGGATCTTTTTGTCATGATTTCCTCGAGCTCCGCGTAGATTTCTTGGATCTTGTGTTGCCATTGAGCCTTATGCACGAAAATGACAATCGATTTGCCATTTTGTCTCTTAAACTGGTGTGTGGCAACAGACGGATAAAGAGCGGAGATCCGTGTTTTTTGGCAGGAACCCGGGTTTTGTCGTGTTTTTCCGTGAATTTTACCGTTTAGAGCCGAGAACCTGTATCTTGCAATTGACTAGCAAACACGGCTCAAGAGTATCTACCGATATGCAATATGATAAAAATTGGGCGGTATGAAAATGCAAAAATCTGATATGAACAAATACCCCCAAACTTATCATTTGCTCGTCCCGAGCAAAGCCAATTTTATTCATAAAAAATTTCCTAACCTCACTTTCACAGGGAACGCGATTGCACTGAGCATGTGCAACAAGCCGTTAAACCTCTAGGTGTCCCTAGTAGGAGGAGTGTTGTCTCCTGAGGGTTTTCAGCGGATACTACCCATAAAATCTGGTCAAGCTAGCTTTGTAAAATAACCATGATTCAAACCCCTAAAGTTTTTTTTCAGAAAATAACAATTCTATAATCCTAAGTCTGGACTATCGAACCTTTATTTTTCACACCTCGCTTCTTATTTAACTACAAATTTTATATGTCTTTACGTGCGGTGCAAATAGTGTCGTTAAGTTCCAGAAGGATCGATTAAAGTCATCATGTCACATAATAAAGCCCAGATAAAAATTTTAAAAGGATCACATAAGTTTTATAAAGAGTTAATCTTTTTTCAAGTTTCGTTTTCCAGTAAGGTTTCAACTTCAGAATTTCTATCTTCCCTAACAGGAAACTAGGTCTTATTTTTCACTCCACCTTTTTCTTGTTTTCATTTCATACATACCTCTGTGAACGTGCAATAGTCTTTATCATAGAATAAAACCTTCATATCTCCGCTAATTTTTTTTTATAAAAGTCTGTCTTTTATCAAGATTATTCTCACACAAAGAACCGTTAGGAATTTTAACTCGGAGAGAATACTTGCTTGACTTTGTTTTAATCTGGACTTTCTAGGCTTCTTAGCGAGCTTTGGGCCAATGCACCCAAACCAGTTGGTTTTAGGGCATTAGGTGTAGAAACACCCCAGCGGACTTAATTACTCAAGTTACCTAGGTCCAAAAACAAAAGACAGTTTCGCGTGAAAATCAGATGATTTAATACAAACGGAGATATAACCGGCAGTTCAATTATTTTTTTGGATAAACGACGTGTTTAGTGGGTTCGGTGTGTAATCATTCCAATCAAGTTCCAAATGGGTTATTTTTCAGACTTAGTTCCAATTGAGGCATCAATAACATTCCTTCATATTCACTCACTTCATAAACTATTCTTGGTATTACTTATTTCAGAACAAACCTATTTGATCCTTAGAAAATCATTTATCTGTTAAAAAGTTTTAAACATAAAAGACTTGTCATCTAATTTCCAAAAACTCACGACACGTGTAGTGTGATGTAAAGACGTATATCAGCTATAGTTAACTTCAAAGGAGAGTTATTTTTCAGGTTTTCAAAATCTAAAAATAAGATTTAGTTATTCTTATTTTCTCAAACAAAACCGTCGAAATGTTGAATCAGAGTTCTTCCACAAGCTAACTTGACAGAAAAGTTTTTATTTTTTTAGAAAATTTTCAGATTTTTATGGATTTTATGGATTTAGTATGCAGATGCAAAATATACATATGAATGCGAAGGTTAGAAATGCGTACCGAGCGTACCCCCAAACTTAAACTGGACAGTGTCCTCACTGTCATTGCACGAAGAGATCATTTGAAGGGTCAAAATTATCGGTTAGCGATACACAATTTTTTTTGTTTTTTTTAAAGAAAAGAAAAAGAAAAAGAATGGAAAAGAATATCCACAAATATTTACAAAGTGGTATATACATACCCCCAAACTTATTTGGAACTGTGTCCACTGTTCTTGGCTGGATAACCGAAGTTTGGAGGTAGGCAGAGGAAGATTAGGCAGGGTAAACCGGCTCCTGTAAGACCAGGAGCTCCTCTGTTGGTTCGGCGCTAAGGTACGGTTTTAGTTGGTGTCCGTTCACTTTGAAAAATGAACCGTCCTTTGGATTTTCCAAATCCACAGCGCCCTGCGGATATACATTCCGCACAAAATACGGCCCTTTCCAGCGAGATCTGAGCTTTTCTGGATGGAAGTGAAGTCGGGTGTCATAAAGCAGTACCTGCTGACCAGGTACGAAGGTTTTGCGCAAAAGGTGTTTATCGTGAAACACCTTCGTTCGATTCTTAACGACAACCGCGTTATCGTAAGCCTCATCCCTAAGCTCGCTCAGTTCGTTCAACTGCAGCTTCCGATGGCTGCCCGCATCTTCGAGAGACAGATTCAGCTCCTTTATCGCTCAAAATGTGCGATGCACTATTTCGACAGGTAGGTGGCAGGCTTTTCCGTATACAAGCCGATAGGGAGACATGCCAAGGTCGGTCTTATAAGCGGTTCGAAAGGCCCAAAGGGCATCAGTGAGTTTCAGTGACCAATCTTTTCGGTTCTTGGAAACCGTCTTCTCAAGTATCTGCTTGATTTGCCGATTTGAAACTTCGGCTTGCCCGCATGTTTTGGGGTGGTAGGGCATGGATAGCTTATGATTAATGGAATATTTCCGCATCAAGGCCTCGAAAGTCTTATTGCAGAAATGACTTCCATTGTCGCTAATGATCGCTCGGGGGTGCCCAAGCCGGGAGAAAATGTTTTCTTTAAGGAACCCTTGTTGTCGATAGTCCGGATGGGCACAGCCTCGACCCATTTATAGACGTAATCAACAGCGAGAAGGATGTACAAGTTCCCAAAAGAGCTGTGAAACGGCCCCATGAAATCTATCCCCCAAACGTCGAAAATCTCCACAACCAAGATTGGTTGGAGCGGCATCTCGTTCCTCCGGGATATCCGGCCCATGTGTTGGCACCGGGAGCAAGTCTTGCAATAGTCATGAGCGTCTTTGAAGAGTTGTGGCTAGTAGAAACCACATTGCATGATCTTCTCAGCTGTCTTTCTGGGGCCAAAATTCCCGCCACACGCTTGATCTCGGCAAAATGACAGCACACTCTTGAATTCCTCATCAGGGACACACCGACGAATAATCTGGTCGGGACAGTACTTGAAAAGATAGGGTTCGTCCCAGTAAAAGTGTTTTACTTAGGATACGAAGCGAAGTCTGTCCTGACTTGACCATTCAGTCGGTAGTAATCCCGTGGCCAAATAGTTCACAATATCTGCGAACCAGGGTTCGCAAGATACTGTCAAGAGCCGTTCATCCGGGAAAACGTCGTTGATCGGAATTGGAAGCGAAGGCGAAGAAGGAAGTCATGAGAGATGGTCGGCAACTACGTTTTCACATCCCCGTTTGTCCTTGATGACAAGGTCAAACTCTTGAAGCAAGAGGATCCAACGTATTAACCGAGATTTTGCATCTTTCTTCGCAAAAAGATGGCGAAGAGCAGAATGGTCTGTGTAGACAATGACTGGAGAGCCGATGAGGTAGGGCTTGAACTTTTCTAAAGCAAATACAACAGCCAAGAATTCCTTCTCGGTTGTTGTATAATTGAGTTGGGCGTCGTTCAGGGTTCGGCTCGCATAATAGATTACGTGCGGCATCTTGTTGATGTGTTGTCCAAGGATGGCACCAATGGCAAAGTTGGATGCATCGCACATAATCTCAAATGGGTGAGTCCAGTCAGGTGAAGAAAGAACGGGAGCAGAAGTGAGTGAGCTTTTCAATGACTCGAATGCAGTCACACAGCTCGAGTTGAAGTCGAATGGCGTATCCTTGGCCAGCAAAAGAGTCAAGGGCCTAGCAATCTTGCTAAAGTCCTTGATGAACCGTCTATAGAAACCGGCATGGCCAAGGAAGGCTCGGATATCTCGGACGCATCTGGGAGGAGGGAGATTGGAAATGACCTCAATCTTCGCTTTGTCAACCTCTATGCCATTTTGCGAGATGATATGTCCTAAGAAAATACCTTCGCGCACCATGAAGTGGCACTTCTCCCAATTCAAAGTGAGATTCTTGTCCTTACATCAGGTAAGGACAGCGTCAAGATGCAGCAAACACTCGTTGAAGGAATCGCCGAAGATGGAGAAATCATCCATGAAGATCTCTAGAAATTTTTCCACCATGTCTGAGAAAATTCCCATCATACACCGCTGGAAGGTAGCGGGCGCATTGCATAACCCAGAAGGCATGCGACGATATGCGAACGTGCCGAAAGGACAAGTGAAAGTGGTCTTGTCCTGGTCTTTTTCGGCGATGGGAATTTGATTATAGCCGGAGTAGCCATCAAGAAAGCAGTAGTACTCGTGTCCGGCCAATCGTTCAAGCATCTGGTCAATGAAAGGTAGCGGAAAGTGGTTTTTCCGCGTTGTGGCGTTGAGTTTTCTGTAATCGATGCATACTCGCCACCCAGTTTGGGTGCGAGTAGGGATTAACTCGTTCGCCTCGTTGGTTATGACCGTTATACCTGATTTCTTGGGGATAACGTGAATGGGGCTAACCCACTGGCTATCAGAGATAGGGTAAATGATATCACTATCTAGACATTTTACGATCTCCTTCTTCACAGCCTCTTTCATGACTGGATTGAGACGTCTTTGTGGATCCCGGGCTGGTTTGGCATCATCCATCAGATGAATGTGATGTTCAACGATCAGAGGACTAATCCCCTTGATGTCCGCCATGGACCAGCCAAAAGCTTGCCTGTTGCTGTGCAAGACCGCGAGAAGGGCTTTCTCTTGCTCTGGAGCTAGAGAAGCCGAGATGATGACAGGGAGGGTCTCGTTCTCACCTAAGTAAGCGTACTTAAGGTGAGACGGCAAAGGCTTGAGTTCGAGCATTGGAGGTGAAACGATGGAAGGCAAGATTGGTGAAACATTCTCGAACACAAAAGATTCCAGCAAAGGTTCAAAACGAGTGTAAGCGACCGAGTCGGATGGTTCAGGTAACTCATCCGGAAATTCGAAGGATTCAAACTCGGGTTGCGAGCGGCTAAGATCGTTCAAGAACGTGAAACACTCGTAGTCGTTGTCGGGCGCAGAAACAGCAGCAGGTTCGAAGAGGAACGCACTAGTGGCGTTAAGATTATCGTGATAAAAAAGAAACTCCTCGAATTCACACTCTTCTGGGGTGATCTCCTGGATCGAGCAAACGTCCAGTATATGAGCATTAGGTTCGGCGGGCTGATTCCCCAACCTAAAAATGTTGAGTTCAATTGTCATGTTTCCAAAAGAGAGGTTCATCGAACCATTGCGAAAATTGATCACAGCATTTGAGGTTGCAAGAAATGGGCGACCGAGTATCACCGGAATTTGATTCCGGGGGTTAGCTACAGGCTGTGTCTCTAATACAATGAAGTCAACGGGGAATATGAAGTCCCCGACTTTGATTGACACATCCTCTAGCTCACCCCTAGGATGGGTGATCGATCGATCGGCCATTTGGAGAGTGCAGTGCATGGGTTTCAGCTCTCCTACGCCTAATTACTCGTATACTGAGTACGGAAGCAGGTTAACACTGGCACCAAGATCTAATAGAGCGCGGTTGATGTTCTTATCCCCAATGGTAATTGAAATCGTAGGACAGCCAGGGTCCTTCCGTTTTTGTGGTAAAGATTGGGTAAGGGCATCACTCACAGCACTAGCCAAGAAAACTTTCTTGGGTACCTGAGACTTCCTCTTTTTCGCGCACAAGTCCTTTAAGATTTTCGTGTAGGACGGGACTTGTTGGACAGCATCTAAAAGAGGAATGTTAATGTTAACCTGCTTAAATAACTCCAGAATCTTCTCCATTTGAGGATTTTGTTTATTAGACCTCAACCGGTTTGGAAATGGGACGTTTTTAAAATTGGTTGAGTCTAATGCTGGAGGAGGAGATTGTGGAGTTGGAACGGATCCCGGAATAAGTGTTTTCGTGGAGTGAGAAGTGGGTCCATTCAAAGCAGAAGAAGAGGAAGGAGAGCCTTGTGAAGAACGGAGAATAGGCTCAGAAGACGAAGAAGCAGGAGAAGAAGAAGAAGAAGCAGCGGCCGGGGTGTCATCGTTGATCCGTGTGCCAATGTTGTTTTGCAGCATCCTTCCCGATCTCAATGTGGTCACGGCACTCACATTATAGTTCTGTTGTTCAAGAGCAACATGTACATTATGTGGGTGACCGGGATTTGGGAGTGGCTGGGACGGGAGCTTCCCCTTCTCTCGCTCGCTTAAGGCCGCATTCAGCTGTGCAATCTGGGCCTCGATGGTCTTGATGCTTTGCCCGTGAGCGGCAGTGTGTTGCACTAAGGATTGAATGGAAGACTGGATGTTGGCGGTGGATTGTGTCGATTATTTAACGAACGCCTCCAGACTTCGTTCGAGCGAGGAAACCTTATCGTTGTTTGACAGAACAAAGTTGTTTGGTGGAAAAGAACTGTTGGGTAGAAAGTTGTTCGTCTGATTTTGGAAAGGTTGGGGTTGGAAGGGCTGCTGAAACTGCTGTTGAGTTTGTTGTTGCGCTTGTTGTTGCGGCGGAGGGGCCCTTTGGAAATTGTTGCCTTGGAATTGATTCTGATTCTGATTCCAGGCGAAATTGGGGTGGTTCCTCCAACCGGGATTGTAGGTGGAAGAGTATGGATCATTCCTCGGTCTTTGCTAGAATGCAGCATTAACTTGATCCTGTCCTTGCGATGGTGGATTGTAAGGACACTCTTCGGTTAAGTGAGAAGGATCGGAACAACAAGCGCAGATGGTATGAAGGGGAAGAACAGGGGCAGGACCAGGAGAAGAAAATTTGCTCTCTATTGCTTCAAGCTTTCTCGTTATTGCAGCCATTTCAGCTTTCATCGCAATAGAGACATCAAGTTGGTGAATTCCTACCCTAGACTGACTGGTAGAAGTGGAGGTAGAAGAAGAAGAAGTCAGTCTGGTGCTCTCCCATTGTAGCGTTTGCTCCGCAAGGTCGTCAAAGAATTGCCACGCTTCCTCGTCAGATTTTGATAGGAAGTGGCCCTGACAGATGGTTTCCAACAACTGCTTCGTTGCTGGGTTCAAGCCCTCATATAAGGTTTGGCAAAGTTACCATTTCTCTATACCGTGGTGAGGACACTGAACAAGAAGGTCTTTGTATCGGTCAAAGCATTTCCAGAAGGATTCAGAAGGAAGCTGAGAGAATTGGTTGATTTCATTGAGAATCCTTGCGGTTTTATGATTCGGATAGAACTTTTTGAGAAACGCTTTAACAAACTCGTCCCAACTGTTTATGGAGTGGGAAGCGGTGCTTTACAACCATTTTTCAGCAAGATCACATAAAGTGAACGGAATGACCCGTAGACGTATAGCATCGTCCGACAGTTGGGTAGTTTTCATCATGGCACAAACGTTTTGAAATTTATTAATGAAGATATAGGCATCTTCAGATTCAAGCCCATGAAATCGTGGAAGCATGTTAATGAAGTGGGGCTTAATTTCAAAATTATCCCCATTGGCCGGTGGAAGAGAAAGGCAGGTGGGAAGTGCAGAACGGGTGGGATAGAAAGGATCCTGGAGCGCGATTCGCTGTGGCGCTACAACAGGCGGTGGTGGTGGGTTATTGGTCTCCGTAGGAGGTGGAGCCAATCCAGGGGTAGTCAAAGAGATGTTCGGATTAAATCCTGACATCGCGGAAGAAGAGGTTGGTGAAGGTGAAGGTGAAGATGTATGAACAGAATTCCGGTCAACGTCGGAGTTTGCGGGCAAAGGAAGGGGTGAAAGAGGAGTGGACGGAGTTTCGACGTCTGAGTCGATCGCGTAGTCAGTAGCGACTAACGTAACGCGGACTAGGCGGGCGCTTGTGTCCCGAGTCTAAGCGGACATACACTAAACGAGTTTAGTATAGTCAAAGCGGAGAAGGTGAGGGTAAGAAAACGTCAATGGAGAAATATGATGGGTAGTGGGTGAAAAATGGATTTGGCGACAAAGGGCAAGTTTTTAAAAAAGTTTTTGAATTTTTCCTTTTTTGTTTTTTGTTTTTTTTGTTTTAGAAAGATCTTTACAGAAATATGTACGGACTTACGGCTTTGAGTAATCACAAACAAGATATGCACAATCACACCTAGATCTAGGGTCACCTGGGTCTGCTAGACAGCTCCTAACTGTTCCAAAGGGCTAGAAATAGGACCTCAAACCGCCTCTTCTCCGTCTAATGCGGCCAGATAAGTGCCAGGTAAGTGGGAGGTTGTCCAACGCTTTCGCGAAGTTCCTTAATTAAATAACCACTTGCCTTCGTCACACTTGCCTAGGCACCGTAAAAGTCAGATAGGATAAACGGCCGATGCCTGTAACTAGTCCTCTGTCCTATTGAGCGCGAAGTCCTTGGGCTGAGTGTAGTATTTTTTAGTTAACAATGGTCAATGTGTTAGTTATATGTATGCCCTAGAGGCCATTACTGTACATTGGATGTATATTGTAGTGGATGCTGGGACATATATAGGGAGGACTTTCTTGCTCGACATGATAGTATGCTATCTTGTTACCCTTTACCTTAACGTGTACACTGATTGTCTCTCTGTTACATGTTGGTAAAGCCCTTAGGATGTGTACTTGACTACCTGGACTATGATGCGGATCATACTAGTGGGGACATGGTAGTCTACAAGTACGTCCTTGAAAGTCCCTAGTCGTGGGTGTATCGAGATGGGGCATCGATATACCAGAGTAGACTAGCGTATACCTTCTCGACCCATACAGATGGGCGATGGATGATCCCATATCCATTGGTGTTTGACATCAGAGATGATATACGGGTGCTCAGTAGAGACTGGGTACACTGGACGGACTCGCCGAGAACTCCCAGATGGTATTATACCTTACGTCAGATGGCAGTTCTCTGGTGACACTGGTACAGAGTAGTCTGTTGACCCGAGATCGTCATAGAGTCTTGTGTGGTTCCCACTGTGCTTTGATTTCCATCTTACCATGTCCAAGAGGGCGTGCAAAACGGTGGTTTTTGGGTACAGTCCCGAGTCACATGGAGGCAATGAGCGATAGGAGGGGATTCGTCTCTCCCGGTATAGGGAGTTGATGTTGCGCTGTGTTCGATTGGCTATAACAGGAAATCCCTGGCCAGGGCTGCTGAGATTTACTGGTAAGTGTTACCTGTAGTTTCTCGAATTGTTATAGACCTCATATCGACATGACTTATCGAGCTATTGGGGTCTGACGTTTACCACCCCTAGGCAAGATATGCGACATATCAGACAACGAGACCGGACTGTACGGTAGTGTTACTGGTTGGATTCACTGGAGTGTGAGCGGGTTTGCTCGTCGATCTTCAGATCGCTCAATACCCGGGTGGCCGTTACGTTTAGCAGACCGCTTGCGGCTTGTGGGTGTTTGATATGATCATCACCTGCTGCCGGCGTATTGACGAGTCTTTAGAGTCCTACACAGAGGTTTCCTGGCTCAAGCGAAACGAAATAGGAGCGCATATGAGATATGTGCGGGACCGAGAATAATGCGAGTATGTGATACCGTATTTCATTCTCGCGATGTATGTATCAAATGGTTGTATGCGATATAACCTAGTTATCGAATCAGGGGTTGATTCGATAAGTCGATACATAGTATACTAGTCGGTTGTGTGCGACATGACCGGATCATTGAATCAAGTGTTGATTTAATGATTTAATGCATAATTATATATTTGATATATTAATTTACATTAACTAGTATCGGTTCACTTTAAATGGATTTTCTCACTCGGATGTGCGCATTACATATGCGATATGATTTTGTGCACTTGTTTGTATCATGTTTGATGATGCATGTCTTTATGGTTAAGTGTAAAGATTTAAACCATGGTTAAGTGGATAATTAGGGTTTTACATATTCATTTATTAATCTTTTTCTTTTTGGAAAAAGGAAAAGATTTGAGAAGAAATGGTGGCTTTTATTTGTTTGCACTTGAAACTTCTTGAAGCTTTGATAAAGTAACCATTTTTGTCTCATGCTTAACCCCAACCATTCTACTAAACCATGATTCACTCTCTACACCTAACCATGGTTCTATTAGGATAAGAATTGATTATTCTTTTCATTTTGGAATTAATTTCTTATCATAATATCTTCTTCTTCTTCTTCATTTCTTCATGGAAGAAAGCTTGCTACTCCAATGGCAAGTGATGAAAACTAGTGAGAAATCCAAAACTAAAGTCTACCCACTTCCTATTTCTTCATCCTCTACCTCTTGCCAAGTAGTAGAGTGTGTTTCCTTCACAAGTTTTCATGGCTTGGTGAAGGTGGAGCTTGATCTAGCGATGCCTCGACGTAGATCATCTTCGGCATGGACATCGACGACCTAGCTCGCCATTTCTCCGACGAAGCCGACGCTAGAGCCCGGGAATTCATTTAGACAGCGAGGGGACTTCGTTGCGGAGCTATGGAGGTGGAGCACCGGATCTACAAAGGTTGTATTTCCGTTTCCTTTTAGTTAAGATGTTAACTAGTTTCATTTTCGCCTAAACCTCTAGCCGACGATCCGTTCTAGGGTTTCTCGGCACTGTTAAATTTTGAAATTGGCATGTTCGATGCCTTGTGAGACCTCATTAGGGTGCCTAGGAACCTTTCAGTGGTATCAGAGCCTAGCTAGAGCCTTAGGCGATGCGTAGACGAAGTTTGAAACCCGAACGAACCCGAAACCCGATCACAAACATGCTCTCTGGACTTTTTCCAAAATCTGGAGTTTTTCGATATTAAAAATATGCAGAAAAAGCAGCAGGAAATTCTAAGGGTTACTGTAAAATTCGTGTACCCAATTCCATCATTGCGCCGCGGTTCCGCGGCACGAGCATGGCTCGTGCGGCGGTTCCGCGGCCGTTTTGTCTTATCTGGCATCGAATTTTGCACAGTAATTCATAATATGTAGTGCTGGTTTTCCTGGGAATTTTTAATATTTTTTAAAGAGTTGAATTTTCTGGGTTGTTTTGGGGTTTCGAATGTTCGATCGGATTATCAAATTTTGTCTGTGTGGGTTTCCGGATAAATTTTTGAATATGTTAAAAAGTTCGACCGGATATAAATACCCAATTTTTCCCCTGTCGGGAAATTTCCAAGTGTTGGATTTTTCCATAGTCTAAAGACGTTCTAAGTAGTGCAAGTAACTCGATGGACCCTCTAGAAGACAACAAACCTTAACTCGATTATGTGACCGTCTTGAACTGCCCTTTGAACCTTCGGGTTTGGGGCAGTACGGCGTGCCACATGTGAGGCGTTGGCTTGACCCTTCTACGGCTGGACCGTTGGTACTGAGGCACGAACTGAATGTTTTTAGACTTATTTCATGTGTTGATCTGTATCGGGAAAACTTGGGTGTTCGAATATTCAATCGGAAAGTTTGACATTTTCTATTTATCCGGAATGGGATACAATAATTGGAATTCACAATAAGTTATTTGATAACTGAATGAATGTTATAAACATAGCAGTTTAGTCTCGCTTGATCGGTTGCCACGGAATTTTGTTGTGATCAAAAGTCCGTCGCAATCACGTAGCGTACGTGGATACTCGCCGGGTAAACTTAATAGACAGCCTCACTCCATAGCCCCGACCAAGTGACTGTAGGAGAACCCCGTCGCCGAAAGCATCCGTTCGGGTGCTCGCGGCAGCGGTGTTCCGCCTTGGTGCACTTCGTCGACGGTATCGGGGGTGCAGCCGTCTACAGAAGTTTGCGATGAGCATTCGATCAGGATGTCGGGAATCTTGTTGAATTGCCCGACTTGATATTGAAAAGTGTTTTCGATATTGAGACTAAAATGCGGGGTTTATAATTGTTAGGCATGTGATGTCTAAGGAATTCATTTGGTCAGGCATGCGATGTCTGAGGTGGTTGCGGATTCCAACTGTTGTAGTTTTACACTTTCTTATCTGTGACCGTAAGTGTAATATGTGATATCGCCGGTTTCGTTGCTATATGTCAACGACAATTGGGATATGCATGTTTACTTACGTTGATGACATGTGATGTTATGTGTTGCTGGATATGTTATATTGGATCGTCGTGTTTGAATAGCCCGGGGTTTTTTTTATGTGAGATGAGTGTTTTTCATTTTCTTTCATGTAAAAAACTTGTATGTAATATTCTTTTATTGGGGCACTTCCAGGTAGCAGAAGATGTCACCGTTTGTATATTATTTACTTTTCCGCACTTGGATAGACCCAAGGAGGGGAGCACAAGTAACCGGGTTCTGGAGTCCAGTGGGAGACCAACTCGAGGAGTCGAGTCCGGGTCTCCTAACTCCAGAATTGGTAGGGTTGCTTGCCGCTCTCGTAGGGGTCTAGGGGTGTGGGTTTGGCTATTCATCACGACCGTGGAATCCGTGTTTTATACTGGCTCGAATTAAAAACACGGACGTCCTAGTATATCCAATATTTCATATGTTTCTTCTGCTGCGATATCTGTGATGTGATCATGTGATGTACTGTGATAGATACAGTATATAGTATAAATGATATATTATATAGACGTTACTTATGTTTTACACCCGCGCTAGCCCTGCCCCGCTCTGCCGTTAGTTACCTAACCTAACGGTGCACGAGGGGACATCGAGGCGAATGCGGATGGCATAAGTGTACGTCGTATTTATCTGTGATGTTTAGGTACTTAAATGATGGGACTTCATTAATGAGATTAATGAAATAAAAGAAACCTAAGATGTTGTAGAATCGAATTTCAAAATAAAACAGGTAGCTACAGTTCTTGCTTTGCACGGCGATATATATGATATATTCTGCACCTTATTCGATAAGGAAAGGACCGAGATCCCTTCACCGGGAGTGACTCCTTTAGCAATAACTGGCAGATGCTACACACTCGGTTTGTCTTTTGATTGCTTTTAAGAGTTTTTGCTTTGCACAGTGATATATATGATATATCCCGCACCTCATTCGACGAGGAAAGGACCGACGATCCCTTCACCGGGAGTGACTCCTTTAGCAAAACTAGAAAAGCCTCAAAAGCACTCCATTTCAAAATCATTTGATTTTACAACGATATCAAGTTCATTACGCAATAGGTTTTCAGAAAAACCTGTCGTAGCCCTCCGTCATTTCAGATAAATCCTGTTTAGTATTCGTGCTGCGTTTGTTGACCTTGTCAAGGCGCAGTGTGCGGTAGCTAACCAGTATTTATCTGCTTATGCATATGATGCAGATTGGGTTAGGGTAGTCGTGCGGCCTTGTTGACCTTGTCAAGGGTCGTGCGGGTGGGTTTGATTCAATCAAGAAATGACGGGTTGAACTTGACTTGCGGTCTATGGTTTGTTGACCTTGTCAAGGTCATAGATCGTTCGGGGCAAAATTATCGGGAATTTCAAGTGTTGAAATTTGCAATGAGATTGCATACCTTCTATGAGATAGTTGGATCCCGATACCTGCTGTGAGTAATTGTTACTCCTGGGAGAGTTTTACACATTATAATTAGCCGATCGAGTAGGTGTCTAGAAAGGTGTCAACGGGGTTACGCCTCTGGGAAAACGAGGTTTACATTAATTAGGTTCGTGCGAAAGCACGGGGGACCTCCCTCAAAGTACCGACACTGGCCTGGCTGAAAGATTGGCGAACTTGTAGTGTGTAATTAATCCCGGCTAGTCTTTCCTTTTAAGGTTTGAAGGAAGATTTGATAAAAAGCAGTGGGAGCCATCCTGATTAGATAATCTAATAACCAATCTATTCTTGCAAGAGCGCACGCTGAGTGTTTTCTTCTCTCTCTCTCCTGGTAGCGACCATGTCACGCCTTAATCAAGATAATAATACGGATTATTGACCGAACCCGCTTGTTATACTAAGCTGGGGAACGTTGGTCCCGCTCTAACTTATAATTATTATAAGACAGAGCAGGAAATTGGGGAATACCAGAATTCCCGTGCCACCCAAACGAAGAAAGTGCATGCTGATGCATCATCTTCGGGTGTGTTCATTATACAGAACTGTTTCTCAGTATCCTCCAAATCCTTGGTATATGATACCAGATCAGGATCCCAGATATGTAATCTGTTACATAGGACTACAAAAGGGTAGAAAAACTGAGAACGGGTGATAAGTTTCATGAGACAGAAAATGGGGCAAGTGTTGCAGCCAAGTCTGTCGGTCACTGTCACCCTGTATTGTAATACATTGATTCTGAACGAATGTTATTAGATACCGAACCTGATATAAAAAATCATATCACTCTCTTTATTAGTAAAGAAATGATAAAATTTTGTATTGTTGGATAATGTTTTGAACATTTCCTATATCAAAAGTTGATCGGATCAGGCACGTTATCTAAAAGCATTGATGTTCTAAATCAAACTACAGTTCTTAGTATACGGAACACACACATGAGGAAGAGTTCAGAAATGAACGAATTCTTTTTGAGGTATTGTAGACTAGGTCATATCAATGCGACCCGACTGGCTGAAGTTACATGTAGATGCATATTTAAATCAGTTTGAATTTACATCTTGTGAAACTCGCCAGTCATGTCACAAAGATAAGATGACCATAGCCCTGTTTATTGGAAACAGAGAAAGAGTTAGTGAACTCTTGGGATGATACATGTTGATGTATGTAGGTCCCCTGTCTACACATACCAGGACTGGTTCTTTATACTTCATTATATTCTCTGATAATCTCTCAAGATTCAGACCTATGTTCCTGTTGAAACACAAGTCCGAACCTTTTGAGATATTCACAGAATATAAGTTAGAAGTAGAGAACCAATAAGGGTATAAGTATTATGTCTTTTGATGAGATCGAGGAGGAGAATACTTGAGCACGGAAATCCTGGATTATTCTAAAGGAGAATGAGATTCTCTCTCAGCATTACTCCTCCGAATACACCATAGCACGGTGGTATATCGGGGCGGAGCAATCACACCCTATATGATAAGGTGTGCTCTATGATGAGTACTACCGAGTTACCTTTTTCCTTAAGGGAGTTGTGCACTTAAGAAGCTGCATACCTATTGAATAGGGTTCCAATCAAATCAGTTACCTACCACTCCATATGAGATATGGTATGGGAAGAGCCCATGTCTTAAGTTAGTTAAGATTTGGGGTTGTCTGGCCTATGTCTGAAAGCAAAATCCGGATAAGCTCAAGGCAAGGTCTGTAATGTAGAACTGGAAAAGTTCCAGCCATACAAACTACAGCTGATGATTTGATAGAACCAAAGGATTCAGTAGATTCCAACGAACCTCAGCCTCTCCGCCGATCTAGTAGGGTTCCTCACCCACCTGAGAGATCGGTTTCTCTATGATAGTGGGAGCGAGGATTGCATCATGAGATGATGACCCAACTAGCTTCGAGCTGGCCATCAGGAGTAAGACTCTGTAAGAATGGCTGGATGTTTAGCGATCTGAGATGGAATCCTTATACACCAACAAAGTATGGACTTTGGTTGCTATATCTGAAGGGTTAAATCCCCATCAGGAGCAAGTATATCTTGAGAAGATCACTTGGTGTAAATGGAAAAGTTGAGAATTTCAAAGCTAGCCTTGTTAAAGTTTTTCGTCATCGACCAGGCATGGATAATGATGAAATCTTTTCCAGTGGCTATGCTTAAGTCCATCCAGATCCTACTTGCCACGGCTACATACCATGACTACGATATCTGGCGGTTGGGTGCCATGACTTCTTTTCTAAATGATGATTTAGAAGAGTGCGTCTATAAGTACACAGCCAAAGGGCCTCGTAGACAGTGGGAGCAGCGGAAACATGTCTAAGATGCTTTATAGGATAAAGCAGGCATCGCGGAGTTGGAACATATGTTTTGATGAATTAGTCAAAGGAGTTGACATCATCAAAATGGTAGATGAACCTTGTATAAACAAAAAGGTAGTAGGGAGTATGGTGACAATCCTCGTAGAGTACGTGGATGACATACTCTTGATAGGGAAGGAGTTTCCTATGCTACGCTCGATCAATCTCCGCTTATCACAATGATTCTCCACATAGGATCAAAGTGATACCTACTAAATCCGGGATTTTGGATCTATGAGATAGATCTAAATGGATATTAGGACACTCACTAGTTGTAGTGAGATGGTATCAGTTGATCCTGGGGAAAATCACTGGAAGTGTTCCAGGGTGATAAAGACGACTGAATGTCAGTCACAGGCATTGTCTTTACCCTCAGTGGAGGGACGGTATGTTGGAAGAGTTCCAAGCTAGATACCGCGACATACTAGACGATAAAGGCAGGATACATCGCTACTTAAGATGCTACCAAAGAGGCTGTTTGGGTGTATATTGGTTCATGAGATGAACTATGTTCCTCCCATTGTGTGACAATGGAGTTGTGGCTTATGCCATGGAACGCAGGTCCCATCAGTGATCCAGACATATTCTAAGGCAGTATCACTTGATCATGGAGATGGTTGATCTCTAAGGGATCGAGGTTAGGAGAGTAGACACAGAGGACAACACGGCGGATCCACTCACGAAGGCCTATTCCCAGAGAGAGACTTTTATGGGATGGTTGAGTATGAGATACTACAACCACTGCTACAGATGGCCCTAGTGCAAGTGGGAGATTGTTAGTTATATGTATGCCCTAGAGGCTATTACTGTACATTGGATGTATATTGTAGTGGATGCTGGGACATATATAGGGAGGACTTTCTTGCTCGACATGATAGTATGCTATCTGGTTACCCTTTACCTTAACGTGTACACTGATTGTCTCTCTGTTACATATTGGTAAAGCCCTTAGGATGTGTACTTGACTACCTGGACTATGATGCGGATCATACTAGTGGGGACATGGTAGTCCACAAGTACATCCTTGAAAGTCCCTAGTCGTGGTTGTATCGAGATGGGGCATCGATATACCAGAGTAGACTAGCGTATAACTTCTCGACCCATACAGATGGGCGATGGATGATCCCATATCCATTGGTGTTTGACATCAGAGATGATATACGGGTGCTCAGTAGAGACTGGGTACACTGGACGGACTCGCCGAGAACTCCCAGATGGTATTATACCTTACGTCAGATGGCAGTTCTCTGGTGACACTGGTACAGAGTAGTCTGTTGACCCGAGATCGTCATAGAGTCTTGTGTGGTTCCCACTGTGCTTTGATTTCCATCTTACCACGTCCAAGAGGGCGTGCAAAACGGTGGTTTTTGGGTACAGTCCCGAGTCACATGGAGGCAATGAGCGATAGGAGGGGATTCGTCTCTCCCGGTATAGGGAGTTGATGTTGCGCTGTGTTCGATTGGCTATAACAGGAAATCCCTGGCCAGGGTTGCTGAGATTTACTGGTAAGTGATACCTGTAGTTTCTCGAATTGGTATAGACCTCATATCGACACGACTTATCGAGCTATTAGGGTCTGACGTTTACCACCCCTAGGCAAGATATGCGACATATCAGACGACGAGACCGGACTGTACGGTAGTGTTACTGGTTGGATTCACTGGAGTGTGAGCGGGCTTGCTCGTCGATCTTCAGATCGCTCAATACCCGGTTGGCCGTTACGTTTAGCAGACCGCTTGCGGCTTGTGGGTGTTTGATATGATCATCACCTGCTGCCGGCGTATTGACGAGTCTTTAGAGTCCTACACAGAGGTTTCCTGGCTCAAGCGAAACGAAATAGGAGCGCATATGAGATATGTGCGGGACCGAGAATAATGCGAGTATGTGATACCGTATTTCATTCTCGCGATATATGTATCGAATGGTTGTATGCGATATAACCTAGTTATCGAATCAGGGGTTGATTCGATAAGTCGATACATAGTATACTAGTCGGTTGTGTGCGACATGACCGGATCATTGAATCAAGTGTTGATTTAATGATTTAATGCATAATTATATATTTGATATATTAATTTACATTAACTAGTATCGGTTCACTTTAAATGGATTTTCTCACTCGGATGTGCGCATTACATATGCGATATGATTTTGTGCACTTGTTTGTATCATGTTTGATGATGCATGTCTTTATGGTTAAGTGTAAAGATTTAAACCATGGTTAAGTGGATAATTAGGGTTTTACATATTCATTTATTAATCTTTTTCTTTTTGGAAAAAGGAAAAGATTTGAGAAGAAATGGTGGCTTTTATTTGTTTGCACTTGAAACTTCTTGAAGCTTTGATAAAGTAACCATTTTTGTCTCATGCTTAACCCCAACCATTCCACTAAACCATGATTCACTCTCTACACCTAACCATGGTTCTATTATGATAAGAATTGATTATTCTTTTCATTTTGGAATTAATTTTTTATCATAATATCTTCTTCTTCTTCTTCTTCATTTCTTCATGGAAGAAAGCTTGCTACTCCAATGGCAAGTGATGAAAACTAGTGAGAAATCCAAAACTAAAGTCTACCCACTTCCTATTTCTTCATCCTCTACCTCTTGCCAAGTAGTAGAGTGTGTTTCCTTCACAAGTTTTCATAGCTTGGTGAAGGTGGAGCTTGATCTAGTGATGCCTCGACGTAGATCATCTTCGGCATGGACATCGACGACCTAGCTCGCCATTTCTCCGACAAAGCCGACGCTACAGCCCGGGAATTCATTTAGACAGCGAGGGGACTTCGTTGCGGAGCTATGGAGGTGGAGCACCAGATCTACAAAGGTTGTATTTCCGTTTCCTTTTAGTTAAGATGTTAACTAGTTTCATTTTCGCCTAAACCTCTAGCCGACGATCCATTCTAGGGTTTCTCGGCACCGTTAAATTTTGAAATTGGCATGTTCGATGCCTTGTGAGACCTCATTAGGGTGCCTAGGAACCTTTCACAATGCATATGCTTTTTGTGATTTCTGGGGTCCTGGGAAGGGTGATGAAATCCCCACCCAATCTGAATTGGTTTCAAGCCCCTTAAGTCCGTATTAATGAATGCAAAGCGGTAACAAGTCAACTGCAAACAATTTTTATTTTAGAGCGGCGCAAAGAATCCTGCACAAGAACAGTTTATTGGAAGGGGGAAGAGAATTTGCGCAAAGAATGCTGCAGAAAACACAGTTTATTGGAGTCCAGAGGAGTGGGGAAGAGATTAGGAGGACTTACAAAAATTTTGGCACACAGAATCCCCTAAACGGTCGCGGTTCCGCGGCCTAAGCTTGCTTATGCCGCGGTTCCGCGGCAGTACTGGGGAGTTGGGGCTTCAGTTTTCTGGTGTGGGCTGTTTTGGGTGTCCTCTGCTGTTTTTAAGACCCTGAATCTGGATTTGCTCACTGGAACTGCTCCAGAATTTTAAAGTAGACCGTTTGCTTCGTTTTGATCCGTTGCGGTGTAGCCGCGAAACGTGGGTCTATCTTCCCACGTCTTTGGCACTGAACTCGGACTCCATATTATCCTGCACACTTGCACAAAAACTAATCAAAAATAACAAGATGGTTTTTTTTTTACAAAGTATATTTTTTTTTGTTTTGTTTTTCGGTTATATTCACAAGTTAACCCGAAATTACACAAAGAAATAAACTACCGTCTCCCCGGCAACGGCGCCATTTGATTGTTAGGGATTCTGCGTGTTCAAGTTTTAGTTAATTACCGCAATCAAGACGGTTTCGCTTATAGCTAGCCGGTTGAGTACGGGTCGTCCGCAGGGAGATGGGAATCTTTTTCTATGTGCTTTAACGAGTTAAGTCCAGTTTTCCAGATTTGTTTGTGATTATCTAAGTGTTAAAATGATATGTAAAGAGAGCTTGTTAGGGTTAGGATTAGGTTAGTTTGAGTTAGGAGCCGCTCACTTCTTTTGTTGCCACTCTTAATATCGGTGTTACGGTAATCGGCAACAACGGGGATTAGCACGACTAGGAAGGAACTTGCGAGTATAAGCTAGGCTTTCCAACGCTTAAGTTCTTCCTTTTGGTGCTTGTCCGTCCGTTCTTGGCTCTTAGCCATAACCTCCGGTTAATTCAACCACAACCGGTCTCACTACGGAATCACCGCTATCATGTAGGATAGGGTGCCGTAGGGAGCGAATTGTGATTCAATTAACGGGAGTCGAATTAAGATGTTGGGCAAGGAAAGAGTGAGAGAGATTTCCTTCTCTAAAACTTTCATTATCCTACCCTAACAAGTATGAAACTACTCACACATCATAACGAAAAGAAAATAACACAAAAGAGGAAGATAGAAAGAAGGAGATTAGAAGATAACAACTAGCTATTTGCGACCTCACCTCGGAATGGATCAAGCGTAAGCATCATGGTTGTTTAAGGATAAAGGAAAAGAGAAAAGAAAGAAACAACAAGAAATAACAACAACTAAGTTAACAAATGAAAATTACAAGCTATAATAAGAGAACAAGACAAATATAATAGCAAAAGGAACTTCTTTATTCATCATTCTTCACTCACAAAAGCTCACTACAAGTTTTTCAATGGAGAAGAGATGAGAAGAGGAAGAAGAACATGTATTCTAATCCTAGAAAAATACAAGATTAAGCACCCTTGGCTTTGGCAAGTTCTGGACTATTTATAGGCAGGAAGCTGGAAATCTAGGGCAACATTCAGAACCTTCATGAAAAGACCCAAATACCCCTGAAGTATGATGTTCTGCGGAGGCCGTACGACTGCGGTTCCGCGGCCATAGTAGGGAGTTAGGCCTTTGTATTTTGTGGTTTTTCCTGGTTTTCTTTGTACTTCAGTATGGTATGTGATTTTTCTCAGAAACTCTTCACAATTTCTCCAGAATTTCAGCACATCAAAAGGTGATTGGATGTGGATCTTTTTGTCATGATTTCCTCGAGCTCCGCGTAGATTTCTTGGATCTTGTGTTGCCATTGAGCCTTGTGCACGAAAATGACAATCGATTTTCCATTTTGTCTCTTAAACTGGTGTGTGGCAACAGACGGATAAAGAGCGGAGATCCGTGTTTTTTGGCAGGAACCTGGGTTTTGTCGTGTTTTTCCATGAATTTCACCGTTTAGAGCCGAGAACCTGTATCCTGCAATTGACTAGCAAACACGGCTCAAGAGTATTTACCGATATGCAATGTGATAAAAATTGGGCGGTATGAAAATGCAAAAATCTGATATGAACAAAAACCATGGGTAATTAAACCATGGTATTAATCCCATTTTTGCATTTCTCAAATAATCAAAATATCTAAATATGTAACCATGTAAGTCTTGCATTTCTACCACCAATGTATCATCAACCATGACACATGTATGCTTGCATGTGTGCATCCATATCAACAGATACATACACTGATGCATGCATAATAAAGAAATGGGTTTTAATAAATGAGCTAATGGATTTAATATTAAATTAACACTTGATTTAATAACCCGTTCATATCACATATGACCTGTCCAATAGTAAACGCCCGAATAAAATACGGTATCCAATACACGCATTTAATCGAGCTCCCGCACCACATCGTTTCGCCTGGGCTACGAGACCCCTTTGTAGGACTCTAAGACTCGTCAATACGGTAGCAGTAGGCAGTGATCACATCACATGCCCATAAACCGTCAGTGGCACAAGCTGTACGTAATGGCTCCCAGGTATTGAGGGATCAGAAGAAACACAAGAAAACCTGTTAAAACTCCTGTCGAGCCAACTGGTAACACTTACTGTACAGTCCGGTCTCTTTATCAATATGCTACATATGTGAGTCTAGGGATGGTATCGTCGACTCTAATAACCCAATAAGTCATGCCGGTATATGGCTTATAACAGATAGAGAAACTACTGATAACACTTATCAGTAAATCTCAGCAGCCCTGGCCAGGGACATCCTGTTATGGCCAATCGTACATAGCGCAATATCAACCCCCAATACCGGGAGAGACGAAACCTCTCATATCGCTCATTTCCTCCATGTGCCTCGAGACTGTACCCAAAATCCACCAGTTTGCACGACTCAGTAGAGCCGTGGTAGGGTGGAGATCAAAGTACAGTGGGAGACACACAAGACTCTATGACGATCTCGGGTCTACAGACTAACCTGTACCAGTGTCACCTGAGAACTGCTATTCGACGATAGATATAATTCCATATAGGAGTTCTCGGCGAGTCCGTTCAGTATACCCAGTCTCACTAAGCACCCGTATACGATCTTTGGTGTCACCACACCAATGGGTATAGGATCATCCATCGCCCATCATATAGGACAAGTAATGTATACGCTAGTCTACTATGGTGATATCGATACCTTGTTTCAATACACCCACGACTAGGAACATTTCAGGGATATGCTTATAAACTACACATGTCCCAGTATGATCCGCATCATAATCTCAGTAATCAAGCATATCCTAAGGGCTATATCAATATGTACCAAATGAATGAAAGCATGATCAAATGAACATGTTAAGATAAAAGTGCAACCAGATAGCATACTATCATGTCGAGCAAGAATGTCCCCTGAATAGCCTCATTATTATCACAATACAACGGTATTGGATCAATAATGGTCGGAACTACTCCTAGCTCCGAGATAAACTTCCTCATCCAGACGGCTTCCTTGGCAGCATCATTTGCAACAATATACTCAGCTTCCATCATGGAGTTTGCAACGGTATCCTGTTTGGAACTCTTCCAACACACCGCCCCTACATGAAGGGTAAAGAAAAACCCTGAGATAGATTTTCTGTCATCCTTATCACTTTGGAAGCTCGAATCGGTAAAAGCCTCCATTTGGAGATCTCCGTTACCATACACCAAGAACATTTCTTTAGTCCTTCGTAAGTACTTAAGAATGTTCTTCACAGCAGTCCAGTGATTCTCCCCTGGGTTGGATTGATACCTGCTTACTACACCCAGTGCATAAGCTACATCAGGGCGTGTACATAATATCGCATACATTATAGATCCTACAGCAGAAGCGTAGGGTATAATGCTCATGCGAGCTCTCTCTTCATCAGTCATTGGATAAAAGTCCTTGGAGAGAGTGACTCTATGACTAGCAGATAAGGAATCCCGCTTGGAGTCTTCCATACTAAACCTCTTTAGGATGGTGTTAATGTACCTGATTTGGGACAATCCCAATAACTATTTAGATCTATCCCTATAGATCTTCATGTCCAATATGTACGGGGCATCACCCAGGTCCTTTTCATGGAGAACCTTTGTGATAAGAATAGTTTGACTGATTGAAGTATAGGAATATCGTTTCCTATCAGAAGGATGCCATCCACGTACAACATGAGGATTATGACAATACTTCCTGCAATCTTCTTATAAACACAAGGTTCATCTGGATTTTTGAAGAAATCAAACTCTTTGATAACATCATAAAAAAAGATGTTCAAACTCCGTGATGCTTGCTTTAATCCATAAATGGATTTAAGCAACCGACATACTTTCCCGCTACTCCCACTATCAATGAAGCCCTCTGGCTGATCCATATAAACGTATTCTTCTAAATCACCATTTAGAAAAGAAGTTTTAACGTCCATCTGCCAGATTTCATAGTCGTAGTGAGCAGCAATAGCAAGTAGGATCTGAATGGATTTAAGCATGGCTACAGGAGAAAAGGTTTCGTCATAGTCCAGTCCTGGTCTTTGTCGAAATCCCATAGACACGAGCCTTTTCTTATAGGTCTCTAAATACCCATCTACACCGATCTTTCTCTTAAAGATCCATTTGCACCCTACGGGTTTTACCCCAGAGGGTACAACATCTAAAGTCCATACTTTGTTGGTGTACATAGACTCCATTTCAGATCTCATGGCATCCAGCCACTTCACAGAGTCACCACTCATGATAGCTTGCTGAAAACTGGTAGGGTCATCATCATCCATGATGCAATTTTCTCCATCACCATCAACGAGAAAACCGTAGTACCTCTCTGGTGGGTGAGAATTCCTACCAGATCTACGGAGTGGCTGAGGTTCATTAGGTTCTGTTGCAACTTCAGATTCAACCAAATCGTCATTTGTAACTTGTGTCTCTAGAACCTCTTCTAGATCTACCACATTGCCATCAGTATCATTTGGAAATATCTCATTTTCCAAAAACGTGGCATTTCCAGAAACAAACACCCTTTGTTCCTCCTTGTGGTAGAAAAGATATCCATATGAATCTTTTGGATATCCTACAAATACACACTTCACTGATCGTGTCTCGAGTTTGTCCGGATTCTGCTTTTTGAAAAAAGTCGGACAACCCCAAATCATAACTCTCTTAAGAGATGATCTCTTCCCATTCCATATCTCATATGGAGTGGTAGACACGGTCTTGTTTGGAACCCTGTTCAACAGAAAAGCTACAGTCTCTAATGCATGCCCCCAAAAGAAGAGGGGCAACTCAGCATCACTCATCATGGATCGTACCAAATCTAATAGGGTTCGATTCCGCCGCTCTGACACACCGTTGTTCTGTGGTGTGTAAGGGGGAGTGAGCTGAGAGAGAATCCCATTCTTTTTTAGGAAGTTCGAAAACTCTGTACTAAGATACTCACCACCTCGATCTGATCGAAGTATCTTGATGCTCATTCCAGTTTGTTTTTCTACTTCAAATTTGTACTCTTTGAATTTCTCAAAAGCTTCAGACTTATGCTTTATTAAAAACACATGACTGAATCTAGAGAAATCATCAGTAAAAGTTATGAAGTAAGAAAAACCACCTCTCGCATGTGTAGACATTGGCCCACAAACATCACTATGTATGAGGCCCAAGAGCTTAGCAGCTCATACTCCGTGTCCAGTAAACGGAGTTTTGGTCATTTCCCTTTGATACAAGACTGACAAGTCGCATAAGATTTATACTCAAAAAGATTTAAATATCCATCGTTATGAAGCTTGTTCATATCAGATTTTTGCATTTTTATATCGCCCATTCTTAATCACGTTGCATATAAGTAGGTACTTTTGATCCATGTCTGCTAAATAGTTGCAGATTATAGGTTCTCAGCTCTTTACAGTGAAATTCATGAAAAGTTGCAACAAATGCGGTACTACGACCAACAATAGATGACTACTGATCTCCGCTAACCATCCGTATGATGCCGTCTACAAGTTCAAGGGACAAATGGAAAATCATTAGGCACTTCAATGCACAAAGCACAAGGGCAGCACAAGATCCAAGACTTCAACGCGGAGCTCAAGTCAAAAGTCCGCATCATTCTGCACTATTGGAAATCTAGAAGGAAATTGAAGAGATTTTAAGAAACCAACTGAATAAAACAGAAGATAAAAGCAACATGGAGAAACCCTGAAATGATAGCCCCACGATTCCACCAATTGGCCGTGGAACCGCGGCAAAACAAGCACTTCTGCCGCAGAACCGCGGCCGCGTTCTGCACATGTCGGTGGCAGTGTCGGTGCTTTGATTCGGCTCTCTGGGGGTAGTTTTGTAATTTCATGTATGGATCAGAATGTAAACCTAGGGTTTTCCTATTTATAAATAGGAGAGCTAAAAGCCAAAATAAAGTGTGCCTCTTGAAGGGTGCTTCTTTTTGGAAGACGCCTCTCTTTATTTTTTGCTTCTTTTCAATTTCTAGATCTAAATTTAAATTCCATTGTAATGCGTTTTTGAGAGGTCATCAATAAAGTCAGTTTTTGTATTTATCTCCCATTCTTTCTTTTATCGTATTTTATATACCTGCAATTTTAATTTGTTAAATTTAGTGATAGAATTTTATCTGCTTTTTCCTTATAATGAATTTTATTGTTATCTCTCTAATGAGTGAGTAATTCCTCACTTGTTAGGGTAGGAGAAGGAAGGTTTGAGAGAAGAAAATCTCTTTTACTCTTTTCTTTGCCCAAATAATTTTAAATACGGACTCCTTTTACTTCAATCATACTCCGCTCACTACGGCACCCTATCCTACATGATCGCGGTGATTCCCTAGTTAGACCGGTTGTGGTTGAATTAACCGGAGGTTAGGGCTAAGAGCCAAGAACGGACGGACAAGGACCAAAAGGAAGAAACTAAGTTTCTTCCCAGTCGTGTTAATCCCCGTTGTTGCCGATTACCCTAACACCTTTATTCACAACTAAGGTATTGAAAGATGTGAGAAGATCCCTATCTCAAACTAACATAATCCTAATCCTAGCAAACTTTTTATCAACTTATTCTCATTCATAGATCTTAAAACAAAACCCAACATAATTGGATTTAACTCGTTAGAACATAAAGAAAATGATTCATTCCCCCTGTGGATCGACCCGTACTCAACCGGCTAGCTACCAAGCGACACCGTCTTGATTGCGGTAAATTTAAACACAGAAAATCGTACCAATCAAATGGCGCCGTTGCCGGGAAGACGATAATTTCTTTCTTTGTGTAATTTTGGGTTAATTAAAAATTTAAAAATTGAAAAATTGAAAAACCAAATAATAATAATAATAATAATAAAATAAAAAAAACAAAAATAAAAATCATCTTGTTATTTTTGAAAGGTTTTTGTGCAAGTATGCAGGCTTGGAGCAAACTCTGTTTCAGATCTGGAGAAAATTCAGTGAACAAATAAATATTCAGGAGATCTAGACAGAAAGAGGAAAACGAACTCAGCACAGGGAACAATTTTGAAGCAGTCAAACGTCTAAACAGCCGCGGAACCGCGGCATAATCGACAGTTTGACCGCGGAACCGCGGTCAACTGGTGACGTCAGCACCCAATTTTCTCTGTAAGTATTTCTTTTCTCCTCGCCTCTCCTCTGCACTCCACTGAAAAATATTTCTTGCAGGTTTCTTTGCACAGATTCTCTTTCTCCTAACTAATAAATTGTTTTTGTGCAGGATTCATTACGCTGCCAAATAAAAAAAAATTGCAAGTGTTTTAGATTTTTGGTGTGTTAACTGCTTTGCATAATTAATACGGAATCTAAGTGGCTATAACACCAATCAAGATTCGGTGGGGATTTCATTACCCTTCCCAAGACCCCAAAAATTACTAAAAAGCATATGCATCACTCTTGAGTTAGTTAAAAAATATCTAGACTCGGCCAATTAAGGACTGTCGTGCTCATTAGGACAGAGGAAGGTTGTGGGTATTCATTCGTTTATCTAAACCTGATTTTGTGGTGCCTAGGCTAGACAAGTGAGAAAGGTAATTTTAAAAGGCCCGTCTCACGGTGATTCGTGAGCGGAACCCTCCTTTCTTTATTTGTGCTTACCTGGCCATAATTGGCAGTGAAGAGGCGATTTGAGAGATATCTCACAACTTGTCACTTTGGAACAGTTAGGAGCAGTCTAGTGGACTTAGAAGACAATAGCTCTAGGTTTGATTGTGCAAGTTTTAACTGTGATTGTTTGATGTAAGTCCGTATACATTCTTGCAAAACTCTTTCAAAAATTTCTAAACTACAAAAACAAACAATTTTTTTACAAAAAAAAAAAAAAATCACATTCTTTTTCTTCTCCTTTCTCTCATTACATCATGGGTACCCCACCTCGCAAAACTCTTGCCGAACTTTGGTACCCACAACCAGACATTACTTCCTACGGTTCTTGTTTTGGTTGAATTTCGAACGACCCCTCCATGCCCAAAATTTCTTTGAAAGATCGGATAGACACGTTTAGGACAATCAATTGGACTCTGCAATCCACCTTATATCAACCATTTCAACCTTCACCACCTTCTCATATTGATACCCCTTTTGAGAGTCCAGTTGTAACCCTAAAACCTATGTCTATTGCTGAACATATTGAACAATCTCGTAACCTATCTTTCACTCCTTTCACCACTGCGAATTTTTTGTATCAACAATTCCATTCACCTTCTTATCCATATGTTGATCCTACTCCTTTCCAACCATTCAATTCCTACCAGTCCTACCCGACTTTCGCACCTTCCCTAGATATTAGTTCTACACAGCCATTAGGGAGTTTCCAATATCCAAACAACTTTGAATTTTTTACTGAAACTCCTTCACAACCCATGTCTAGTTTAGAACAGGCGTTAGAAGACTTTAGGGTAGCATCATGCCAACAGATGATGGATTCGAATACGTCCATGGCCGCCTTCATACAACCTACTGACCCGGTAGCTGGTTTCCAACTAGCTCCAAATTTTCCAATGTATGATGAGGCGGTTGAACAGATTGAGAATTTGAGTGGTGAGAGTGAGCTATACACCCTTCCAAATCAAATTTACCCATCTCCAATTGAAACCCACAACTTCGGGTTTGAATGTCTATCGAGTGTCCAACGTGATTCATTAATTGAAGATAGAATGAGTAATGAGTTGTGCGACTTTATCGTGTTAGATTTACCTGATTGTGAAGGGTCCCTTTCTAGTGAAACCATCACCAATGTAACATTTCAGGAAAATAAAATATTATTTTTAGGAATTTTTATAATTAAATAATAATTATTATGAATATTTTAATAATACGGTATAATTAAATAACGATAAAGTGGAAAATATTTGGAAAATTATAGAAATTTCGGAAATAAGGGTGTTTTATATGATTTAGGCGAATTATGAATTTCTATGATTTATTTTGCGCCATTTTAGTTCTAATCGCGATTAAATATCGCTAATCGCGCATTAAGCTTGTTTTGTGCAAAACATGCACCATGTCACATTTTGACACTTGTTTCATTTTGTCATGGCATTCTCCTTCTCTTGCATGGTTTTGTTTTAGAAAAAGAAAAGAAAAACAAAAGATAAAGATAAGAAAAGAAAAGATAAAGAAAACAAGAAAAGAAAAGTCAAAAAGGTATCATGATGACAAGAGGGATGGGCATGAGAGAGAGAGGGTGAGGGATCAAACCATAGTCATGGCTCATCTTATCACTTCATCATCTTCATCTTTCTTCTTCTTCTTCTTCCTCATCCAAGGCAGCACCTCATCTCCCCCTCCTCTTTAACCCTCATAACATCATCAAATATTCACCAAAAGCCCATCTCCATTTCACAAAAAGCATGCACAAGCTCAAGGGAAGCACATTGGACCAAGAAAAATCAAAATTTGAGGACTTGGGGCAACTCAAGAAAATTCATGAGTTGCCAATTGAGGTAAGTTCTGCACCTTTAGAATAGTATTTAAATTCTTTAGGCATCCAAATATGTTTAGTATCGATATCGAGTGGTTTTGTGAACCTAGAAATTTCTAGATGGGGGTTTTGAGAAATTTTGAATTATGAAGTGTAATTGAGGTTAGTAGAGACCTTATGACCCCTGTAGAGATTGTATCTTGGACTGAAACCATAGAATAAATCCCGGAATACGAACATAGAAACCCCGACATCGGAAAACTGTGAAAATATGATGGTAATTGGAAATCTGCTAACATTCGGGGACCTGAAAAATTAATTAGAAAAGACAGTGATACATGCAGGTAACCTAGGACCCCCCACTGAAACCCTAGCCCTTAACCCTCTACCCAGACCGCAGAAAAATTCCTTCTGGCCACAATTTGCGGCCAGAGCTGGGGAATTTTGCTTCGTGTTTCGTCTGTAGCTCCATCTCCAGTAAACTAGACCCTTGACATATACAACTTCGGCTAATTTGGCCTAGGGTAAAATCTGGGACCATTTCCTTGTGTTGCTGTTTTGATTTTGTTTTTTTTGCGTATTTTGAATTCTGGATTTTAGGAATTTGGTTTTAACTCGATGGTTTGACGTTTGTACGACGATATCGAGAGTTGTTTGGTGGTTTTGAAGGCGCAGTCCGTAGGTTCGAACCAATAGGCTTTTAGCGTATCGTTTTGGCTTTGATTTGGATTTTAATGCGATACGATACGTTATGATGTGTAGGAACCTCACGTGGACTTCGAGACGAAGAGCATGAGCGTGGCGTCATCGACTCAAGAGGGCGATTATCAAGATGAGTAGATTATATCTACGGGGAAGTCGGGGTGGATGGTGCATAGTACCCCCATAAAGTTGTGAGAATTGATGTGATGTAATATAGATATACATTTATATGTTGCTCTGAGATATGAACACTTAGCAAGAGGAGCTTTAGGAGATCATGGTATTAGTGTTACCGAGATTTGAAGAAAGGACTTCAGTCGATTTCTTAGTCACGAAACCCTAGAGTAAAGATTTGCATACACGCACATACACATACTCACATACATTTACTTCCTTGTGCGTATTGGGGACATATATATATATATATATATATATATATATAATGGAATTCATATCTTGGATGATGGGGATGTTATATGATACTTGGGAATGAGTCGATATGATCGGGCATGATGCCGTGAGATATTTAATGTGTGACCGAGATATGTCATGAGGTTATAGCGGATCGTTGGATGACGATACCATGTGGATGATGGTATATATATGATAGTTGACATAAGATCAATATATGAGATGGGATATGTTATGATATTTATAATGGATTGCTTGGGCGATGTATACTTCTATATGATAATATGTGTTGATGACATCGGATTATATAAGGTTGTAAATCAGTAGCCAGATCATGATTATTGTTAATGATATTAGTAGTGTACTGGATTTAGATTACTACCCCTGCTCACGATATTCAATGATGTGGATACCAGAAGAATAATGAGATAAACGTGATATTTGACCCGTACCCATATTTGGGATGCCGTACGATATATTTATCGTACGAGATACAGTTATGAGGATAAATCCGCACTCTTGACTTGAGGATATCATATTATTTATTGTATTGTACGTGATACTATTGAGGCGAGATCACCGACTACTAGATATATATATAGATCGATTCAGACTTAGGTGGATTCCCTTACCCTTTTGACTGGGCTTGAGTCATACTAGTTTTCAAAAGTGGAGTATGGTGAGTAATTTAAATACCAAACTGTATGACTCGCATATTGGGTAGGTATATTTCAGTGTTGTTTTTACTACATCACCTTCTGTATATTTATGATGTTTCATCTCATTGCATGCTTGTACATATGTTATCTGTAATTATTATGAAACCCCACCAGCACCATTACAGATGATGCGTATGTTCCACGTACACTTACTTGCCGGCTCACACACATCATCATCGATAATTGCCATGTCACGTATTCTTTAGAAAATACTATATCATTGACATATCTTGCTAACTGATAGTTTCTATATGTCATAGCTTTCATATGCTAGTTTAATTATTGCATGATATCAGATGCATCCATATATTTATTGCTTATGCAGTATTATGGAGATTTATGCCGGTTTTCATTGTTATTGACATATTGACTTGATGATTTTGGATTATTGTTGATATTTTCTGGATTTGGAAACCGCATGTGAATATTTTGTAAACCGATGAATTATTTTAAAGAGAAAAATATGGTTTTCCTTGATATGTTGAGTATTGTCCACCATGATGTTTTCTCGGTTCTGAGATGTTTTCGAGACCCGATTCGAGGAGTTGGATGAACCGTCTCGGGTACATGGTGGGCCCGGTAAAGTACCCTGGGGCAAGAAGCTCGAGTTGTAGATGATGAGCCCGTCAGGGGAAGACTGCCTACCAGTGATTTTACCTGGTGAGGCGGATATCCGGAGGATACCATTCGTGGTTGTGTGATTGATGATATGGGCCGATTCGGACTGACGGAGCCAGAGATATTGAGATTTGAGACACCGAGATATTGAGATTTGATCATACAGGCCAGTCCGGATAGCCGGAGCCTGAGATATTGAGATAATGAGATTTATGTTTTGTGTCGATGCTTGACACTGATTTCGCTGTTGATTTCATTGATGAAACTCGATTTATATACATAGAGAAATCTTATTAAATAAAGAAAACAGTTGTCTCATTCATGATTTATTCTGTTTCATTTGTAATGCATTCATACATCATATATCTGATATGTTGCTATCTGAGGTATTGACACGAGCATGTAGTATTACACTTATACCTAGATGGACCAGGATATTTATATTGAGGATATTACTTGATATGAATTAGGATAGCGTCCTGCATGCGATTTCTACTCGTAGATGTTTTCTACTCACGAGTTGGAAACTCACTCCCGTGTGCCACAGTTCCTTGCACGTTTTGTCGTACAGGTTTCGTTGCGGCTTTGCTGGAATATTGTTCCTTCTGGGTGATTGCCTTGGAAGGTGGTTTCTTTTGCATTAGGACCACCATTGTGTATTTGTTATTTCAGTTGTATCTAGTAAAACTCCATCAACCAGACTTGTATACTTGATAGAGATAGTTGACCTGTGTATATTCTTTCGACCTTAGAGTCGCGCGCTGTATTATTATGGTTTTCGTCTGGTTTTTCTTGATGTTGTTGGATTTTTATCCTGAGTTTGGTCCTCGACTTTCGGCGTTGTATATTATATTGCATTGCATAGTTTGTCCGCCGTTTGGCGAAGAGCTAGCTCCCGCTTGGAGATGCCTTTATTCATTATATATGTTTTATCAGGTTGGTACTCATTTGGGGTCAGTATTTACAAAGGAAACTCTGCCGAAATTTTTAGAAAAGACTTGAATTTTTTAAAAATGCGTACTTCGGCTTTTGTCGTTAAATTTCTTGCTTTAAATTGGTTTTTCCTTCACTCTTGTAGGGTTGCTAGGCACGCGCACAAGGGTCTACGAGGCATCAACCATGCCCGATTAAATTTTTAGCCGTGCCGAACAACCCGAAGCCGGATCTTTAAACTAGGGTTTAGGAGAAAACGAACATGTTAAACACTTTAACACTAAGTGAGAGGGATTACAAACTTTGTAGATCCAGTCCTTCACTTCTTAAGCTCCGTATTGAGGTCTCTTCACTGCGATCATCGTGTTGTGGACGCTCGAGAGGCTTCACGAAGAGAATGATGCAACCTTTGCTTTCGATTTTCGATACCAAGATGATCTACCTTGAAGTTTCGTTAATACAAGTTAACACTCATAATATGAAGTGAACACCCATCTAAATGGCAAGGATAGATGAGGATGATGAAGTAGAATTTTTGCTCTCATTTATAATCTTTTTCTCACTCATTTTCATCACAAAAGAAAGCTTTTTCATGAAGGAACTCAAGCATGAAGAAGAAGAATGAAGAAGATAACCTTAATCCTTTTGTGATGAATAATGAATTATTGTAGTGGTTACAAATCTAACCAAGGGTTAAGCATGAGAGAGCTAACCCTTGTAGAGAGTTAACTAGGGTTAATGGTTTGGATTGGGTTAACATAATATCTCACAAAAATATCAAGCAACCACAAAGTCAATGCTTCATGAAGCTTCATGCAAAAGCTAACCCTAATCCAAACCCTAACCAAGTTTAAACCCTAATCTAATGTTAAATTTGTAACCCAAACATGTTACAATATTATATATCACATATACAATATATTTTGTAACAATAGAAAATAATACAATTAACATATATCGCATATATATCAATGTATTATCCCGTGAGAAAATGAATCTTTTAGTGAGCTAATATTTGTTAATGTAATTTAATATATCATATATATTATTATACATTAAATTATCGAATCAACTCTTGATCCGACAATCCGGCTTTATCGCATATAACCGACTAATATAATGACCCGGCTATATCACATATACCCGGCCGATATCTCATATCGCAATAATCCAATACAGTATCATATACCGCATTATCCTCGGTCCCGCACATATCACATATGTGCTCCTACTCCGTTTTGCCTGAGCCAAGAAACCTCTGTGTAGGACTCTAAAGAATCGTTAATACGCCGGCAGTAGGTGATGATCATATCAAACACCCACAAGCTGCAAGCGGTCAGCTAAACGTAACAGCCACCCTGGTATTGAGCGCTCAGAAGATCAACAAGCAAGCCTGTACATTCTCCTATGAATCCAAACAGTAACACTCCCGTAGAGTCCGGTCTCGTCGTCTGATATGTCGTATATCTTGCCTAGGGGTGGTAAACGTCAGACCCCAGTAGCGCGATAAGTCGTGTCGATATGAGGTCTATAACAGTTCGAGAAACTACTGATAACACTTACCAGTAAATCTCAGCAACCCTGGCCAGGGTTTTCTAGTTATAGCCAATCGAACACAGCACAACATCAACTCCCTATACCGGGAGAGACGAATCCCCTCCTATCGCTCATTGCCTCCATGTGATTCGGGATTGTACCCAAAAGCCACCTTTTTGCACGCCTTCTTGGACGTGGTATGATGGAAATCAAAGCACAGTGGGAATCACATAAGACTCTATGACGATCTCGGGTCAACAGACTACTCTGTACCAGTGTCACCGGAGAACTGCCATCTGACGTAAGGTATAATACCATCTGGGAGTTCTCGGCGAGTCCGTCCAGTGTACCCAGTCTCCACTGAGCACCCGTACACCATCCTTGATGTCAAACACTGATGGATATGGGATCATCTATCGCCCATCATATGGGTCAAGATGCATATACGCTAGTCTACTCTGGTGTATCGATGCCCTGTCTCGATACACCCTCGACTGGGAACAATTATAGGATGTACTCGTTGACTACCGTGGCCCCACTAGTATGATTTCATCATAGTCCCAGTAGTCGAGTACATAACCTAAGGGCTTTATCAACATGTAACATAGAGACAATCAGAGTACATGTTAAGATAAAGTACAACCAGATAGCATACTATCATGTCGAGCTAGAAAGTCTTCCCTATATATGTCCTAGCATCCACTACCATATACATCGTATGTACAGTAATGGCCTCTAGGGCATACATATAACTAACAATCTTCCACTTGCACTAGGGCCATCTGTTGTAATATCACATACCCAACAATTAGCTGTGGTTGAAGTATCTCATAATCAACTATCCCAAAAAAGTCTCTACTGGGAAAAAGGCCTTCGTGAGTGGATCAGCGCTGTTGTCCTCTGTGTCTACTCTCCTAACCTCGATCTCCCTGGAGATCAACCATCTACATCATCAGGTGATACTGCCTAAGAATTATATCTGGATTTCTGATGGGACAGTAGTTCCTTGGCAAAAGCCACAACTCTATTGTCACACAATGGTAGGAACGTAGTTCATCTCATGAACTTATATATATCTAGACTGCCTCTTTGGTAGCATCCTTGGTAACAATGTATCTTGCCTTTAATCGTCTAGTATGTCACGGTATCTAGCTTGGAACTCTTCCAACATACCGTCCCTCCACTGAGGGTAAAGACAATGCCTGCGACTGACATTCAGTCGTCCTTATCACCCTGGAACCTTTCCAGTGATTCTCCCCAGGATCGATTGATACCATCTCACTACAACTAGTGAGTATCCTAACATCCAATTAGATCTATCTCAGATCCTAAATCCAGGATTTATGAGGTATCACTTTGATCTATATGGAGAATCCTTGTGATAAGCGGAGATTGACCGAGCGTAGCATAGGAAACTCCTTCCCTATCAAGAGTATGCCATCCACGTACTCTACGAGGATCACCTCCATACTCTCTACTACCTTTTTGTATATACAAGATTCATCTACCATTTTGATGAAGTCAAACTCTTTGACTACCACATCAAAACAGATGTTCCAACTCCGCGATGCCTGCTTTATCATATAAAACATCTTGCTCACGTTTCCGCTGCTCCCACTGACTGCGAAGCCCTCTGGCTGTGTATTTATAGACGCTCTCTTCTAAAACATCATTTAGAAAAGCAGTCATGACACCCAACCACCAGATATCGTAGTCGTGGTATGTAGCCGTGGCAAGTAGGATCTGGATGGACTTAAGCATAGTTTTGAAAGTCTCAACTTTTCCATGTACACCTAGTAATCTTCTCAAGATATACTTGCTCCTGATGGGGATTTAACCTTTCAGATAGAGCAACCAAAGTCCATACTTTGTTGGTGTATAAGGATTCCATCTCAGATCGATAAGCATCCAGCCATTCTTACAGAGTCCCACCCCTGATGGCCAGCTTGAAACTAGTTGGGTCATCATCTCATGATGCAATTCTCGCTCCCACTGTCATAGAGAAACCGAAGTATCTCTCAGGTGGGTGAGGAACCCTACTAGATCGGCGGAGAGGCTGAGGTTCGTTGGTTACTATTGAATCCTTTGGTTCTACCAAATTATCTGCTGTAGTTTGTATAGCTGGAACTCCTTCCAGTTCTACCTCATGACCAATAATTTCTTCACAAGAAATTCCCTTTCACAAAGGTGGCATGTTGAGAAACAAAACATATTTTGTTCCTCGATTAGGTAGAAGATATTCCCTTACGTATGCTTGGGATATCCAACAAACTTCCACACATCTGTCTTTACCCCGAGCTTGTCCGGATTTTGCTTTTAGACATAGGCCGGACAACCCCAAATCTTAACAAACTTAAGATATGGGCTCTTCCTTTTCCATATCACATATGAAGTGGTAGGCAACCGATTTGATTTGAACCCTATTCAATAGGTATGCAGCTTCTCAAGCGCACAACTCCCAAAAGGAAATAGGAAACTCAGTAGTACTCATCATAGAGCACACCATATCACATAGGGTGCTTTTGCTCTGCCCCGGTACACCGACGTGCTGTGGTGTATACGGAGGAGTAATTCTGAGAGAGAATCTCATTCTCCTTTAGAATAATCCAGGAATTCCGTGCTCAAGTATTCTCCTCCCTGATCACATCAAAGGACATAATACTTGTACCCGTTTTTATTGGTTCTCTACTTGTAACTTATATTCTGTGAATATCTCAAAAGGTTTAGACTTGTGTTTCAAGAGGAACATATGTCTGAATCTTGAGAGATAATCAGTGAATATAATAAAGTACCAAGAACCGGTCTTGGCATGTGTAGACAGGAGACTTTCATACATCAGCATGTATCAATCCCAAGAGTTCACTAACTTTTTCTTTGTTTCCAATAAACAGAGCCATGGTCATCGTATCTTTATGACATGACCGGCAAGTTTCACAAGATGTAAATTCAAACAAATTTAAATATGCATCTTAATGTAACTTCAGCTAGTCGGGTCGCATTGATATGACCTAGTCTACAATACCTCAAGAAGGATTCGTTCATTTCTGAACTATTCCTCTCGTGTGTGTTCAGTATACTAAGAACCGTAGTTTGATTTAGAACGTCAATGCTTTTAGATAACGTGCCTGAACCGATCAACTCTTGATATAGGAAATGTTCAAAACATTATCCAACAATACAAAATTATATCCTTTCTTTACTAATAAAGAGACTGATATGATGTTGTATATCAGGTTCGGTATCTAATAACATTCGTTCAGAATCAATGTATTCTGGTAATACAGGGTGATAGTGACCAACAGACTTGGCTGCAACACTTGCACCGTTTTCTATCTCGTGAAACTTATCACCCGTTCTCAGTTCTCTACCTTTCTGTAGCCCATGTAACAAATTACATATGCGGGATCCTGATCCGGTATCTCATACCCAGGACGTAAAGGATACTGAGAGACAGTTCTCTGTAATGAACACACCCGAAGATGTTGCATCAACATGCACTTTCTTCGTTTGGGCAGCACGGGAAATCTGGTATTCCCCAATTTCCTGCTCTGTCTTATAACAATTATAAGTTGGAGCGGGAACAACGTTCCCAGCTCAGTATAACAAGCGGGTTCGGTCAATTCATCCGTTTTATTATCTTGATTAAGGCGAGATATGGTCGCTACCTGGAGAGAGAGAGAAGAAAACACTCAGCGTATGCTCTTGCAAGATTAGATTGGTTATCTAATATATCTAATCAGGATGTCTCCCACTGTTTTAATCAAATCTTCCTTCAAACCCTAAAAGGAAAGACTAGCCGGGATTAATTACACGCTACAAGTTCGCCAATCTTTCAGCCAGGCCAGTGTCGGTACTTTGAGGGAGGTTCCCCGTGCTTTCGCACGTACCTAATTAAAGTAAACCTCGTTTTCCCATAGGCGTAACCCCGTTAACACCTTTCCAGACACCTACTTGATCGGCTAATTGTAATGTGTAAAACTCTCCCAGAAGTAACTCTTACTCGCAGCGGGTATCGGGATCCAACTATCTCATAGAAGGTATGCAATCTCATTGCAAATTTCAACACTTGAAATTCCCAATAATATTTTACCCCTAGCGTCCTATGACCTTGACAGAGGTCAACAAACCATAGGCTGCTAGTCAAGTTCAACCCGTCATTTCCTGATTGAAGTAAAACCACCCGCACGACCCTTGACAGAGGTCAACAAGGTCGCACGACTACCCTAAATCAATCACATCATATGCTTATACAGATAAGCACTAATCAGCTACCGCACACTACGCCTTGACAGAGGTCAACAAACGCAGCACGAATACTAACTATTACTTATCTGAAATGACGGAGGGCTACGACAGGTTTTTAAGAAAACCCTTTGCGTAATGAACTTGATATCGTTGTAGAATCGAGTGATTTTTAAATGGAGTGTTTTTTGAGACTTTTCTAGTTTTGCTAAAGGGGTCACTCCCGGTGAAGGGATCGTCGGCCCTTTCTTCATCGAATAAGGTGCAGGATATATCATATATATCACTGTGCAAAGCAAAAACTCCAAAAGCAATCAAAAGACAAACCGAGGGGTGTAGCATCTGCTAGTCATTGCTAAAGGGGTCACTCCCGGTGAAGGGATCTCGGCCCTTTCCTTATCGAATAAGCTGCTGGATGTTCTACAAGGAACACCGCTATGCAAAGCAAGAACTAGAGCTACCAGTTTTTAAACAAGTTTCTACAACATCATAGGTTTCTTTTATTTCATTAATCTCATTAATGAAGTCCCATTTTAATATGCTTCACAAGCATCTCTTTTGAAACGAAATCTGCAATATAACATATATCTCATATATATAATATAAACATTCCTCTCAGGCAGTAATATGATCTCATCACAGAACATTGCAGCAGAAGAACATAAATGAAATATTGGATATACTAGGATGTCCGTGTTTTCAATACGAGCCTGTATAAAACACGGATTCCACGGTCGCGATGAATAGCCAAACCCAAATCCCTAGACCCCTACGAGAGCGGCAAGCAACACTGCCAATTCTAGGGTTAGGAGACCCGGTCTCGACTCCTCGAGATGATCTCCCACTGGACCCGAAAACCCGGTTACTTGTGCTCCCCGCCTTGGGTCTACCTAATGCGGAAAAGTAAATAATATACAATGGTGACATCATCCTCGGCCCGGAAGTGCCCCAATAAAAGAATATTACATACAAATGAATTTTACATGAATGAAAAAGAAAAACTCTCATCTCACATAAAACCCCCGGCTATTCAGAACGCGAAGATCCAATATAACATATCACAGCAACACATAATATCTCATATCATCAACGTAAGCAAGTATGCGTATCCCGATTGTCGTTGATGTATAGCAACGAAGCCGGCGATACACCACATACTACGCTTACGGTCACAGAAAAGAAAGTGTAAAACTACAACAGTTGGAATCCACAACCTTTTTAGACATCGCATGCCTAACCAAATGAATTCTTTAGACATCGCATGCCTAACAATTATAAACCCCGCATTTTAGTCTCTTTATCGAAAACGCTTTTCAATATCAAGTCGGGCAATTCAACAAGATTCCCAACATGCTGATTGAATGCTCGTCGCAAACTTTAGTAGACGGCCGCACCACCGATGCCATCGATGAAGTGCACTAAGGTGGAACACCGTCGCCGTGAGCACCCGAACGGATGCTTTTGCCGACGGGGTTCTCCTACAGTCACTTGGTCGGGGCTATGGGGCATGGCTGCCTATTAAGTTTACCCGGCTAGTATCCGCGTACGCTACGTGATTGCGACGGACTTTTGATCACATCAAAATTCCGTGGAAACCGATCATCTGAGACTAAACTGCTATGTTTATAACATTCATATTAGTTATCTCATAACTACTTGTGGATTCCAAATATTGTATCACATTCCAGATAAATAGACAATGTTAAACTTTCCGATCGAATAATCAAACACCCAAGATTTCCCCAGTATATCTCAACACTTGAAATCAGTTTAAAAACATCCATCACATGCCACAGTACCAATGGTCCAGCCGTAGAAGGGTCAAGCCAACGCCTCACATGTGGCACGCCGTACTGCCCCAAACCCTAAGGTTTAGAGGCAGTTCAAGACGGTCACAGAATCGAGTTATGGTTTGTTGTCTTCTAGAGGGTCCACCGCGTTACTTGCTTGACTTAGAACGTTCTTAAACTCGAGAAAAAATCCAACTTTTGAAAAAATTTCCGACAGGGGAAAAAGTGAGTTATTGATATCCGTTTGAACTTTTTAACAGTTTCTAAAAATTACCCGGACAAAACTAAACAAAGTTAAATTATCTGATCGAATCAACGAGTCCCCAATACAACCCTAGAAAACTCAACACTTGAGTGGAATTAAAAAATTCCCAGAAAAAATTGCCAAGAAAGGACCTAAGAATAAATAAGAGAAATTCCAGGGACTAAGTCGAAATTTTGGCCGCGGAACCGCCGTAAAACCCATGGTTTGGCCGTAGTTCCGCGGTCAAATTGTTGACTCAGAGATCCGTACTTCACAGTAATTCTTAGTTTTTCCTGCTTGTTTTTCTGAGCATTTTTAATTCTGAAAAAATCAACTTTTTGAAAATTGTCCAGAGAGGGTTCCGTATCGGGGTTTCGGCGTTCGATCGGACTTTAATCTTTGTCTAGACTTCGCCTAAAACTCTAGCTTGGCTTTGATACCACTGTAGGGTTGCTAGGCACGTGCACAAGGGTCTACGAGGCATCAACCATGCCCGATTAAATTTTTAGCCGTGCCGAACAACCCGAAGCCGGATCTTTAAACTAGGGTTTAGGCGAAAACGAACATGTTAAACGCTTTAACACTAAGTGAGAGGGATTACAATCTCTGTAGATCCGGTCCTTCACTTCTTAAGCTCCGTGTTGAGGTCCCTTCGCTGCGATCATCATGTTGTGGACTCTCGAGAGGCTTCACGAAGAGAATGATGCAACCTTTGCTTCCGATCTTCGATACCAAGATGATCTACTTTGAAGTTTCGTTAACACAAGCTAACACTCATAATATGAAGTGAACACCCTCATCTAAATGGCAAGGATAAATGAGGATGATGAAGTAGGATTTTTGCTCTAATTTATAATCTTTTTCTCACTCATTTTTATCACAAAAGAAAGCTTTTTCATGAAGGAACTCAAGCATGAAGAAGAAGAATGAAGAAGATAACCTTAATCCTTTTGTGATGAATAATGAATTATTGTAGTGGTTACAAATCTAACCAAGGGTTAAGCATGAGAGAGTTGACCCTTGTAGAGAGTTAACTAGGGTTAATGGTTTGGATTGGGTTAACATAATATCTCACAAAAATATCAAGCAACCACAAAGTCAATGCTTCATGAAGCTTCATGGAAGCTTCATGGAAAAGCTAACCCTAATCCAAAACCTAACCAAGTTTAAACCCTAATCCAATGTTAAATTTGTAACCCTAACATGTTACAATATTATATATCACATATACAATATATTTTGTAACAATAGAAAATAATACAATTAACATATATCGCATATATATCAATGTATTATCCCGTGAGAAAATGAATCTTTTAGTGAGCTAATATTTGTTAATGTAATTTAATATATCATATATATTATTATACATTAAATTATCGAATCAACTCTTGATCCGACAATCCGGCTATATCGCATATAACCGACTAATATAATGACCCGGCTATATCACATATACCCGGCCGATATCTCATATCGCGAGACTCCAATACAGCATCATATACCGCATTATCCTCGGTCCCGCACATATCACATATGTTCTCCTACTCCGTTTTGCCTGAGCTAAGAAACCTCTGTGTAGGACTCTAAAGAATCGTCAATACGCCGGTAGTAGGTGATGATCATATCAAACACCCACAAGCTGCAAGCGGTCAGCTAAATGTAACAGCCACCCAGGTATTGAGCGCTGAGAAGATCAACAAGCAAGCCTGTACATTCTCCTGTGAATCCAAACAGTAACACTCCCGTACAGTCCGGTCTCGTCGTCTGATATGTCACATATCTCGCCTAAGGATGGTAAACATCAGATCCCAGTAGCTCGATAAGTCGTGTCGATATGAGGTCTATAACAGTTCGAGAAACTACTGATAACACTTACCAGTAAATCTCAGCAACCCTGGCCAGGGATTTCTGGTTATAGCCAATCGAACACAGCACAACATCAACTCCCTATACCGGGAGAGACAAATCCCCTCCTATCGCTCATTGCCTCCATGTGATTCGGGACTGTACCCAAAAGCCACCTTTTTGCACGCCCTCTTGGACGTGGTATGATGGAAATTAAAGCACAGTGGGAATCACACAAGACTCTATGACGATCTCGGGTCAACAGACTACTCTATACCAGTGTCACCGGAGAACTGCTATCTGACGTAAGGTATAATACCATCTGGGAGTTCTCGGCGAGTCCGTCCAGTGTACCCAGTCTCCACTGAGCACCCGTACACCATCCTTGATGTCAAACACCAATGGATATAGGATCATCCATCGCCCATCATATGGGTCAAGATGCGTATACGCTAGTCTACTCTGGTGCATCGATGCCCTATCTCGATACACCCTCGACTAGGAACAATTATAGGATGTACTCGTTGACTACCGTGGCCCCACTAGTATGATCTCATCATAGTCCCAGTAGTCGAGTACATAACCTAAGGGCTTTATCAACATGTAACATAGAGACAATCAGAGTACAGGTTAAGATAAAGTACAACCAGATAGCATACTATCATGTCGAGCAAGAAAGTCCTCCCTATATATGTCCTAGCATCCACTACAATATACATCGTATGTACAGTAATGGCCTCCAGGGCATACATATAACTAACAACTCTACCGCTTTACTTGGTTTTGATTTGTGGGTTTTGGCTTACTTAGATTACGTATGCCTCGAGACGTTTCGTAATTTAAGTGTCAGTCACGCTCGGTACTTTTCGTGTTGTGACAAAGTTGGTATCGGAGCGTTAGGATTTACATTCGGAGTGTAGGATGACCCTTGGTTGATAGAGTAGGTGACTCAAGTAGAGTGACGTACCGTGTGTATGTTCCACGGCATACTTACGATACGATACTCCGCTTAAGAAGCCTTAGGATGTACATTTATTTACTCAGTATTATATTCATTTATATGATCTATTCCCTTCAGCATGAGTTTATGGTTTTGTTATCACGGTTGTACGGGTGTGGAGAGCTACGGCTAGAGTTGCGGTCAGCACGAGCTCGTCACGGACGAGGACTGACCAGGGCGTGATTCCAGGGATATACGATTGCATAGAGGCGTTATTTTATTGTGTTTTCGCGCCATGAGAATTTGATGGATCGCCTTTACGAGATTTCTCGGATGTGCACATCAGCACCAGTGGATTGGGCTACCGCCAGAGGCCAGCCAGATTGTGATGACCGTCAAAGCACAGATTATTTTGATGATTGAGGCACTGTTCAGCGTGCGGACGAATGAGCCAGCGACTTCGGCAAATGAAAAGATTTCGCCCCAGATGATTGAAGTTATTGCCGCACGAGTTATACTTCGAGATATGATAGAAGATCGCTAGTCACTAAAGATAAAGGACTAGGACATGTAATTCATTGCCTACCCCGATGCGAGGTCATCAGATTGATTGATTCCAGCTAGAGACGACATCATGCTGATACGTTGAGAGTCGATATAGACGATCGAATGTCAGGAACCCATTTTCTAGGTTTAAAGAATTCGGAAAACAATGTAAGTAATTTTACAGACCCTCTAGAAGAATGAAACCCTAACTCGACATAATGACCATGGAACGCCGGTGACCCTTAGGGTTTGCGGCAGTTCAGCGGTTCCATTAGTGAGGCTTGGGTTTGCCCTTCTACGGTTGGTCTATAGGTGCTGTGGCATATATTCGATACTATTAAACAGTACCCAAGATGTTGAGCTCTTGGGGGATTATGGAACCTCGACGAATCGATCGGAAGGTTCGACATCATTCAGATATCATGTGATGGGATACATTGCTTGGGAGACTCCAGATACGAGTATAGCCGTTGGAGCGCAGTCCATGCAGCCACGAGGAGACGAGTCTGAATCAGTCGACATTGGAAAAAAGTGGAGTAAGAGGTTCGTACGATATCATGACGAGAGGACATTCCACTCCGCTGACATCACAGATATGATACGCATGCAGAGGTGTTGTAAATGGATATATCTTTCAGGAGGAGTTATGATGAGTATGCAGCCGTTCCGGAACAAGAAAGAGATATAGTAAAAGATGATAGCCTCCGTACAGTTCGGCATATGCGAGATTGGAAGAGACCCTGAGAAGGTTCTTTTCAGGACACTGTTGCAATGAGATTTGCACCGAGGATCAGATGTGTAACGTATATTCAGAGGACCAGAGGCCGACGCCAGAGACGTGCTGCTTGATGAGTAGTCGTGCTAATTGGCCATGAGAGGACCAGAGGAGTAATAGAGTGGATCGTTTCCGTTAGTACATCGGACCGGGCCGACGAGCCGATGGATTACGAGATCGGGAATCCACAGAGAAATGGGGACCCAGAGGCAGAAGACGCCAGACCGTGAGCAGGAGGCAGCGGATGTTCTTGCTTTGCTAGTTTTGAACGTGCCGACACTTTTCGACATTGTAGGAGGTGTACCTCAATGTCATTTATTGCGATTTGCATTTGTGATCCGAGTATCACTCTTATATCGCTTGGATTTGAGTTTTGATGATTAGGCTTCATGGTATTGTTTTCGTGCACCATGGCTGCATCTACTGGGTATTTACGGTTTTGTGCATAGTTATTGCACTTGAGATATGTTTTATACACTGTTGTGTTAATTTATGATTTGTGCGTATTTATTGCACTTGATGTTGATTTTGTTCCTTGGCTGCACATGCTTATGATGTCATGGATTGCATAGAGCTAATTTATTTTTTGTGCGGGTGGTATGCACTCGATTTGGTTTTGCAGTCGGTGCAGCTTACATGTGCTTGCAGTGCATTAGTACGTGTTTCGTGCATGCAGTTGCACGCTTTTTTGGATTTTATACACCTTGGTACACTCGGTGTTGTTTTTTATACGCATTTGAGTTATTGATGCATTTTCGTGCACTGGATGCACTGTATTTGATATTTCGTGCACTAGATGCACCGGATTCGTATTTCTAGCTTTTGTTGCACCAGCTAGGTATCTTGTGCATTGGTGGCACCGGACATATACTCTGTACCCTGGTTTCACCCGATCTATGTCTTGAGCATTTGTGTTACCAGATTTGTGTTTTGTGCGCGTCTGCACTTGATGTTCGTTTTCATGCATGTTACTGCACTAGATACTTTTCACGGACTGACGCGCTTGGTTTGGATTTTGCGCATGTTCAGCTCTTGATATTGGATTTCGTGATTTCGTTCATGATGGATGCACCTGATTTGGATTTTCGCGCATGTTGGGCGCATGATATGAGATGCGATTTTGGTGCACACCTGATGCACTAAATCGGGATTCTTCGTGCATATCAGATCCACTTGTTATTATTGTCAGGAACACTCGTTGCCCTTGACAGGTGTTTTCGTGCACACCCGTTGCACTTAGCTCTGATTTTTGTGCACATGTATGGCACATTCATTGATTTCGGTTTCCGTGCGCACCAGACGCACGTGGCATTCATGTACCTATTTTGGATTTGATTTTCCTGTGAGATGATGCTTATGATATTTACTATTTGGTATAATAGCTGGGCATGACTAGTCAGAGGATAGTACCTGAGTATATTTTTGCATGCATCGATAGTTATCGAAAGGATTTCCTAAAAAGAGTTATAGTCTCCGTATTCACCTACGTGCCTGAGATGACACGAAACATTTTATAAAGAAAACCCTTCTAAATCATTTCAAAACGGCGGGACGTACATATTAAATAAAGGATAAGTATATATATAGTTATTTTCTTACAATAGACGTCAGCCACTGTGCCGTGATACGCGCATTGCACAGCAACAAGAAAGGTTTGGCATGCATTTCCTTCTGATGTTTACATGTATAGTTTTGATGTTTATATGTATGGTTTTGATGTATATCATGATTGGTTTCGTTTTGGGCTTTGACATTGATGTCTTCGCCATGACTCCGATAATTGCGGGATGCTTGATGGAGTTTTGATTTAGAGTTATCTGCTCATTGTTCATGCGCATGCATTGCGCTATGATGCGTTTTATGTATTGATAATTTCGGAGCCCCGACGACTTGGATTTTTTACTGAAATGTTTCAGTATTTGAGGGGTTTAAATTTAAATTCGGGGACCGAATTTCTTTAAGGGGGAAGATTGTAACATTTCAGGAAAATAAAATATTATTTTTGGGAATTTTTATAATTAAATAATAATTATTATGAATATTTTAATAATACGGTATATTAAATACCGATAAAGTGGAAAATATTTGGAAAATTATAGAAATTTCGGAAATGAGGGTGTTTTATATGATTTAGGCGAATTATGAAATTCTATGATTTATTTTGCGCCAGTTTAGTGCTAATCGCGATTAAATATCGCTAATCGCGCATTAAGCTTATTTTGTGCAAAACATGCACCATAGTCACATTTTGACACTTGTTTCATTTTGTCATAGCTTTCTCCTTCTCTTGCATGGTTTAGTTTTAGAAAAAGAAAAGAAAAACAAAAGATAAAGATAAGAAAACAAAAGATTAAGAAAACAAGAAAAGAAATGCCAAAAAGGTATCATGATGACAAGAGGGATGGGCATGAGAGAGAGAGGGTGAAGGGTCAAACCATAGTCATGGCTCATCTTATCACTTCATCAACTTCATCTTTCTTCTCTTCTTCCTCACCCAAGGAAGCACCTCATCTCCTCCTCCTCTTCAACCTTCATAACATCATCAAAAATTCACTAAAAGCCCATCTCCATTTCACAAAAAGCATGCACAAGCTCAAGGGAAGCACATTGGACCAAGAAAAATCAAATTTTGAGGACTTTGGGCAACTCAAGAAAATTATTGAGTTGCCAATTGAGGTAATTTCTGCACCTTTAGAGTAGTATTTAAATTCTTTAGGCATCCATATATGTTTAGTATCGATATCGAGTGTTTTTGTGAACCTAGAAATTTCTAGATGGGTTTTTTGAGAAATTTTGAATTATGAAGTGTAATTGAGGTTAGTAGAGACCTTATGACCTTTGTAGGGATTGTATCTTGGACTGAAATCATAAAATAAACCCCAGAATACGAACTTAGAAACCCCGACATCGGAAAACTGTGAAAATATGATGGTAATTGGAAATCTGCTAACACTCGGGGACCTGAAAAATTAATTAGCAAAGACAGTGATACATGCAGGCAACCTAGGACCCCCCACTGAAACCCTAACCCCTAACCCTCTACCCAGGCTGCAGAAAAATTCCTTCTGGCCGCAATTTACGGCCAGACCTGGGGCATTTTGCTTCGTGTTTCGTCTGTAGCTCCATCTCCAGTAAACTAGACCCTTGACATATACAACTTTGGCTAATTTGGCCTAGGGTAAAATATGGGACCATTTCCTTGTGTTGCTGTTTTGATTCGGGGTTTTGTTTTGCGTATTTTGAATTCTGTATTTTAGGAATTTGGTTTTAACTCGATGGTTTGACATTTGTACGACGATATCGACAGTTGTTTGGTGGTTTTGAAGGCGTAGTCCGTAGGTTCGAACCAATAGGCTTTTAGCATGTCGTTTTGGTTTTGATGTGGATTTTAATGCGATACGATACGTTACGATGTGTAGCTACCTCACGTGGACTTCGAGACGACGAGGATGAGCGTGGCGTCATCGACTCCAGAGGGCGAAGATCATGGTGAATGGATTATATCTATGGGGGAAGTCGGGTGGATGGCTATAGCACCCCCGCAAAGTTATGAGAATTGATGTGATGTAATATAGATATACATTTATATGTTGCTAAGAGATATGAACACTTAGCAAGAGGAGCTTTAGGAGATTATGGTTTTAGTGTTAGCGAGATTTGAAGAAAGGACTTCAGTCGATTTCTTAGTCACGAAACCCTAGAGTAAAGATTTGCATACACGCACATACACATACTCGCATACATTTACTTCCTTGTGCGTATTAGGGACATATATATATATATATATATGTATATATTGGTATTCATATGCTTGGATGATGATGATGTTATATGATACTTGGGAATGAGTCGATATGATTGGGCATGATGCCGTGAGATATTTAATGTGTGGTCGAGATATGTCATGATGTTATAGCGGATTGTTGGACGACGATACCATGTGGATGATGATATATATATGATAGTTGACATATGATCGAGATATGAGATGGGATATGTTATGATATTTATAATGGATCACTTGGGCGATGTATACTTCTATATGATAATATGTGTTGATGACATCGGATTGTATGAGGCTGTAGATCAGTAGCCAGATCATGAATATTTTTGATGATATTAGTAGTGTACTAGATTTAGATCAGTACCCCTGCCCACGATATGCGATGATGTGGATACCAGATGAATAATGAGATAAACGTGATATTTGACCCGTACCCAGATTTGGGATGCCGTACGATAGATTTATCTTACGAGATATAGCTATGAGGATAGATCCGCACTCTTGAATTGAGGATGTTATATTATTTATTGTATCGTACATGATACTATTGAGGCGAGATCACCGACTACTAGATATATATATAGATCGACTCAGACTTAGGTGGATTCCCTTACCCTTTTGACTAGGCTCGAGTCATACTAGTTTTCAAAAGTGGAGAATGGTGAGTAATTTAAATACCAAACTGTATGACTCGCATATTGGATAGGTATATTTCAGTGTTGCTGTTGCTACATCACCTTCTGTATATTTATGATGTTTCATCGCATTGCATGCTTGTACATATGTTATCTATAATTATTATGAAACCTTGATGTCAGGACACCGACACCATTACCGATGATGCGTATGTTCTACGTACACTTGCTTGCCGGCTCACACACATCATCATCGGTAATTGCCATGTCACGTACACTTTAGAAAATACTATTTCATTGACATAGTTTGCTAACTGATAGTTGCTATATGTTATACTTTCATATGCTAGTTTAATTATTGCATGATATCATATGCATCCATATATTTATTGGTTATGCAGTATTATGGAGATTTATGCCGGTTTTCATTGTTATTGACATGGTGACTTGATGATTTCGGATTATTCTTGATATTTTCTGGATTTGGAAACCGCATGTGAAAGTTTTGTAAACTGATGAATTATTTTAAGGAGAAAAATACGGTTTTCCTTGATATGTTGAGTATTATACACCATGATGTTTTCTCGGTTCTGAGACATTTTCGAGACCCGATTCGAGGAGTTGGATGAACCGTATCGGGTACATGGTGGGCCCGGTAAGGTATCCCGGGGCAAGAAGCTCGAGTTGTAGACGATGAGCCCGGCAGGGGCAGACTGCCTACCGGTGATTTTACCTAGAACGGTAGATATACAGAGGATACCGTTCATGGTCGTGTGATTGATGATATGGGCCGATCCGGACTGACGGAGCCCGAGGTATTGAGATATTGAGATTTGAGACACTGAGATTTTGAGATTTGAAGATACAGGCCAGTCAGGATAGCCGGAGCCTGAGATATTGAGATAATGAGATTTATGTTTTGTGTCGATGCTTGACACTGATTTCTCTGTTGATTTCATTGATGAAACTCGATTTATATACATACAAAAATCTCATTAAATAAAGAAAACAGATGTCTCATTCATGATGTATTCTGTTTCATTTGTAACGCATTCATACATCATATATTTGATATATTGCTATCTGAGGTACTGACACGAGCATATAGTATTACACTTATACCTAGATGGACCAGGATATTTATATTGAGGATATTACTTGATATGACCTACGATAGCGTCATGCATGCGATTTCTACTCGTAGATGTTTTCTACTCACGAGTTGGAAACTCACTCCCGTTGTGCCACAGTTCGTTGCAGGTTTTGCCGTATAGGTTTCGTTGCGGCTTTGCTGGCATATTGTTCCTTCCGGGTGATTGCCTTGGTAGGTGGTTTCTTTTGCATCAGGACCACCATTGTGTATTTGTTATTTCAGTTGTATCTAGTAAAACTCCATCAACCAGACTTGTATACTTGATAGAGATAGATGACCTGTGTATATTCTTTCGACTTTAGAGTCGCGCGCTGTATTATTATGGTTTTCGTCTGGTTTTTCTTGATGTTGTTGGATTTTTATCCTGAGTTTGATCCTCGCCTTTCGGCGTTGTATATTATATTGCATTGCGTGGTTTGTCCACCGTTTGGCGAAGAGCTAGCTCCCGCTTGGGGATGCCTTTATTCATTATATATGTTTTATTAGGTTGGTACTCGTTTGGGGTCAGTATTTACAAAGGAAACTCTGCCGAAATTTTCAGAAAAGACTTGACCTTTTTAAAAATGCATACTTCGGCTTTTGCTGCTAAATTTCTTGCTTTAAATTGGTTTTTCCTTCACTCTACTGCTTTACTTGGTTTTGATTTCTGGGTTTTAGCTTACTTAGATTATTTACGCCTTGAGACATTTCGTAATTTAAGTGCCAGTCACGCTCGGTACTTCTCGGGTCGTGACAACCAATCATTCTGACCTCTACACCTCCACTCTAAAACCTGAATTGATTAATATCCATTCTTTTGATGAGGTGTCTAAGAAAATTGATTTTCACTTGATTGAAGATATCGACTCTGGGAATATTTTGGATGATGAACCCGTATATTTGGCTGAATTTTTCTCTCCAATTCATCATCCCGAGTCATTAAATGTTTCTTCCGAACTTCATATGCGTCTTGATTTTGATGAGAATTGCATGGATAAGCTAAATTTTGAGGAGAGTATTGAGAAAATTATTGAGGATGAAGCAGTTTTACTTGAGGAGTCGGATTTTCCAATTCATTCTATCCCTTTCATTGACTGCGCACACCCTCTTGAATCTTTAACCGATACCCTTCCTCACTCACTTCCCTCCATCCTCGCTCCGACCTTGCAAGAAACCATTACACTTTCATTTTCAATGTCTGGTTTTCCAAGTTCGACGTACCCATGTTTTCTCACGACTCTTGAGGGATTTGACCTCATTTATCAGTGGGTTGATAGATTAGCACAATCGCTTTTTACACATGGGTCATTACAAATTGTGCTAATTTATACATTCGATCTCCACCCTCAAGTTCGTATTCAACTTCTTTCTCCCACTTTCTCTAGTTCTTCTTCTAATCTTCTTTTAATGATAGCAAGTGTTAATGAATCACAATCCGATATTTTGAGTTCGATAATTCTAGAAAAATAACTTGATTTAAACTCTTTTGAGAATAAGGTAGATGGGCCTTACGAGTCTTTTACCTCCGTAATTTTTGAAAAATCAAGCGTTTTGATTTCTGGCGCGACACTTATTGACATTGAAACGTTCAATCGGACCATCGATGAAAGTTTCAAAGATATTTTCGCCGACGAACTCGCATTCCTAAACGACACGGATTTTGTGATTAATCAACCTCCACCTGAAGAAGTCAAACCACCGTCATTTCTTCTTATCCCATACGAGAATGTGACCATTCTTCCCATTCCTAATCATCCACATTCTCGTTTTCATTAACCATTATTGTTTTGTCTCTACAAATCGTGACATAAACCTTTTCTTTTACACCACTTATCTCTTCCCTACTTCTTCCTAACTCCATACAACATGTTCTTTCACCAACCACACCATTATAACGATAATATTTTTGAATGGTTGGTGCTAAATTTTGGCCTGTATAAGGTCTTGTATAGCTTGATACTGTGTTTTTCTCCCCCCTAACTCTGAACTTTAACGCTTAAACAGTGGAAACACTTTTTCACTTATGTTTGGAGGGGGGCCTTTTTGTGTATATATATTTTGTTATCGTTTTCTGTTAATAATAATAAAAAAAATAGGGAGTGCCGACAATTTTGACCCTCTTGGTGTAGCCTGACAGTGAGGGCACTGTTAAGTTTAAATTTGGGGGTGTGCTAGGTAAGCTTTCTTCCTTCGCATTCATGTTTATATTTTTTGCATTTTCATACTTATTTTAAAATCCATAAAAATAAAAAATTTAAAAATTATAAAAATTGAAAAGTTCAATTTTGGCCATATTTGATTTAAGTTCAACATGACGGTTGACTAGTTAGGAAAAACTAGATCCTAAACTTAGTAAATTAAAAACCCTAAAAAAACCTTTCTTAAAGTTTAATTGTAGAAAATGTACGTCCTTATAATTTATTAGAAATAGGCAGATTTTGAGTTCAGTTCTTGGGCTAAATCGAAATAAGGAAGAGTATTGAAAGCTCTATTTGAAGTATAAGTATGAAAAATAATTCTGAACATTCTGAAAATATATACCCTATTATACGCACTTACACGCATCTTGAAACTTGGGATGGTAGAGGATACCTTGAAATGCTCTTATCTAAAATCCTTAGTATGAAGGAAAATAAAATAAAAGTATAAGTGGTGAATAAAGAGATAAAAAAATGAACACTGGTTTTGAAATTACTTAATGCAGCATAAATAAAAAATATAGCGAGGGTGCTTTATCACCTAGTGCCTTAGACCAACTGGTTTGGGAGTCACTGCTAAGCCTTAGGTAATGCAAGACGAGGAATTATGCCTAAATGAGCAAGCATATTTTGTAATCGGTCGTTTAGTAACTCAAGAAGTATTAACGGTCGCATGAAGGATGTGTGAGCAATTTAATCTAAAATTCACCAACTAAAAGTATTTTGGAAGATGGACAAAAGTATGATAGTTTGAATTGAATTTCCAAGTGTATGGGTGATAATTACACACACGTAGGGGTATATAATTGGAGTTTGGAGGAGAGATAGGAATAAAAAAAAATAGGGCTTGTATCTTCACTAGAGATGATAAAAATTCCTGAGTTAAGATTGCACCTTAGAAGGAAAACTTAGGAGATGCTGAAAATTTTATAAACTTGCAAAACGTATATGATCTTAAGTTAAAGAAAGCATGAAAAATATGGGTTGATGATTTCTAAGTTGAAAATAATAGAATTTCTTGCTTGAATGCTGAATTGAAGAATTAGAGTCAACGGCCAAATTGATCGGATTTTGTGGGTTGTATCCGCTGAAAACCCTCAGGAGACAACACTCCTCCTACTAGGGACACCTAGAGCTTTAACGGCTTGTTGCACGAGCTCAGTGCAATCGCGGTCCTTGCGAAAGTGAGGTTAGGACTTTTTGAGAATAAAATTGGCTTTGCTCGGGACGAGCAAAAGATAAGTTTAGGGGTATTTGTTCATATCAGATTTTTGTATTTTTTTATCGCACATTCTTAATCACATTGCATATAAGTAGGTATTTTTGATCCATGTCTGCTAAATAATTGCAGGTTACCGGTTCTCAGCTCTTTACAGTGAAATTCATGAAAAGTTGCAAAAAATGCGGGACTACGACCAACAACAGATGAATACCGATCTCCGCTAACCATCCGTATGATACCGCCTACCAGTTCAAGGGACAAATGGAAAATCATTAGGCACTTCAATACATAAAGAATAAGGGCGGCATAAGATCCATGAGTTCAACACGGAGCTCAAGGCAAAAGTCCACATCATTCCGCACTGTTGGAAATCTGGAAGGAAATTGAAGAGATTTTGAGAAACCAAGTGAATAAAATAGAAGATAAAAGCAACATGGAGAAACCCTGAAATGATGGCCCCACGATTCCACCAATTGGCCGCGGAACCGCGGCCAAACAGGCACTTCTGCCGCGGAACCGCGGCCGCATTCTACACATGTCGGTGGTAGTGTCGGTGCTTTGACTCGGCTCTCTGGGGGTAGTTTTGTAATTTCGTGTATGGATCAGAATGTAAATCTAGGGTTTTCCTATCTATAAATAGGAGAGCTAAATGCCAAAATAAAGTGTGCCTCTTGAAGGGTGCTTTTTTTTGGAGGATGCCTCTCTTAATTTTTTGCCTCTTTTTAATTTCTAGATCTAAATTTAAATACCATTGTAATGCGTTTTTGAGAGGTCATCAATAAAGTAAGTTTTTGTATTTATCTCGCATTCTTTCTTTTATCGTATTTTAAATACCTGCAATTTTAATTTGTTAAATTTAGTGATAGAAATTTATCTACTTTTCCTTATAAAGAATTTTATTGTTATCTCTCTAATGAGTGAGTAATTCCTCACTTGTTAGGGTATGAGAGGGAAGGTTTGAGAGAAAGAAATCTCTCTCGCTCTTTTTTTTGCCAAAATAATTTTAAATACGGACTCCCTTTAAATCATCCATAATCTGCTCACTACGGCACCCTATCCTACATGATCGCGGTGACTCCCTAGTTAGACCAGTTGTGGTTGAATTAACCGGTGGTTAGGGCTAAGAGCCAAGAATGGACGGACAAGGACCAAAAGAAAGAAACTAAGTTTCTTCCTAGTCATGCTAATCCCTGTTGTTGCCGATTACCCTAACAACTTTATTCACAACTAAGGCATTGAAAGATGTGAGAAGATACCTATCTTGAACTAACCTAATCCTAACCCTAGTAAGCTTTTTATCAACTTATTCTCATTCATAGATCTTAAAACAAAATCCAACTTAATTGGATTTAATTCGATAGAATATAAAGAAAATGATTCCTTCTCCCCGTGGATCGACCCGTACTCAACCGGCTAGCTAGCAAGCGACACCGTCTTGATTGCGGTAAATTTAAACACAGAAAATTGTACCAATCAAAGCTTGTTTATTCTTGTTTCATTAATATGACCAAGTCTACAATGCCAAAGAAAAGCTTCATTTATATCTGAAAATTTTCTTTTGTTTGTGTGTTGTATGTTGAAAACTGTGTGTTGATTAAGGACGTATATCCCGTTATTAAGTGTACCACAACCAATCAACTCTTGATTTAGTTTAATGTTCATAACATTGTGCTGCAATATAAAATGGTATCCTTCATTGTGTAACAAAAAAACGGATATTATATACAAAGCATGCTTGGTACAAAATAACATGGGTTCAAAACCAATATACAACTCGATGGCAACCCTAGGTAATACTCTCTCACTGAAACTGCATGTACAATGGAACCATTTCCAACCCAGAGAGTATGATCACCTGTCTTCAAAACACTGCTATTTCTCAGCCTCTGCACAGAATTGCAGATATGAGAACCCGAACCCATATCCAATACCTAAGAAGTAGAGTTTATAGATAAACAGTTTTCAGTTACGAACACAGCTGAAGCTGAAGCATCACCATGCTTCCCTTTCTTAAGACCAAGGTACTCAGTACAATTCTGCTTCCAGTACCCCATCTTCTTACAGTAGAAACATTCTCCTTTTCTCGACTCGGCATCTTTGGATTTGTCTTTCCCCTTTGCCTTCTTGATTCCACCTCTTGGCTTGGTGGATTTCTTCTTGTTCTTTCCCTTTGCTTTGGCTTTTGGGACGGAAGAGAAAGATTGTCCAACAAGCAGAGAGGGAGACTTCGCCTTAAGCGTGCTCTCCTTATTTCTCAACATATTGAGAAGTTCAGGTAGTGTCTTCTCCATATTGTGCATGTTGAAGTTCACTATGAAAGGAACAAAGGCAGAAGGAAGAGACTGTAGAACAATATCCGTATATTGCTCGTTATCCATTGTCCATCCGAGGCCCTCAAGCTCTTCAATAAGAGTTATCATCTTCAAAACGTGGTCACCTACTGATGTGCCAGGAGCCATCCGCATCTGAAACAACTTTCGAGACGCTTCGTATCGTAGGATACGATATTATTCTCCATACAACTCCTTTGAATGGAGAAAGATGGATTGAACATCCATCTCCTCATGCTGTGTCACGACCCAAAATTTTGCAGATGACGGCCCTTAAACCACGTAACGTCTACAGGCATAACGCAATTTAAATAAGCCAAAAACCCAGCAATCTAAACCATCAGAAGTATTAAGCGATAAGAATATTGGTAAAACTTTTGGGAATCTTAAGTAAAATCTTTAAAGTCCAAATTTACTTTCTTTAAAATTTGGCAGCACCCTCTTTGTAAAACTAGACCCAAAAAGGGTACAACATAAAATATAAGTAAAGCATCTCCAACGGGAGCAAATCCACGCCCAAAGGCGGAAACAACCACCACAAGAAGATATACGACGCCGTAGTGAAGAAAATGGACGATATAAACAGCATGAAAGACATCCAGAGTCACAATATAATATACAATATCGTCCTCACATCTCGTCTCTAAGTCAATACATGAAAGTAGTAGATGGAGATTCTAGATACAATAAGATATACAATGAGTATCATCGGATAACCGAAAAACCCACCTATAGCAAAACTGCTCACAGTTAGCCGTAGCGGTATCCGCTGCAAAAGATGATACGATAAGAAGAAGCCCTGCCGCTACCACTCTGAGGGACACCTGCAAAACACTGTGGCACAATGGGGGTGAGTTGCCAACTCGTGAATAGTAAATAACATCATGCGGGTAATCGTAGGTATGCACATATTGCGATAATCTAACACATGCAAACTGGTAGTATAATATGGCAATATGAATATGCAACAATCTTGAAATGTACTCTATCAGGTACTACTAATACATGAAGCAATGCATATCAATAAATGCTGAGTATGGGATAAAACATATCATCAACACGGAATCCTCATTGTGGAGAAACTAGTGTCCATCAATGACACTCCAAATCCCAATATCTCAGGCACCGCATCCTCAGATCGGCCCTCATATCCTGTAAGTCTCATGTAACCTGAGTGTCCAACATCGAGACCCGAAAACATCATGAAAACTAGTGTCCAGTATCGACACATAAATACTCATCTGTCAGGCGCCGTCACCAGGACCGACCCTCATGTCTGTACATCTCATGGAACCTGAGTGTCCCACACTCGCAATCCACATAGCATGTCCGTACATAACTCCGGTCGGTATCCTCCAGATATCCACCGAGTCCAAATACTATCACCGGTAGGTTCTAGCCCTCCTGCCAGGCTCATCGTCTACACCATGAAAATCACTCCTTGCCCCGGGGAACCATACCTGGTCCACCATGTACCCGCAGACGGTGCCTACCACTCCTCGAATCGGGTTTTTAACACAAGTCTCAGAACCGAGAAATCTCACGGTGGACGCATCAAAATATCATATCAAGGGAAACTCGGTTTTTCAAACAATGCATAATTTCATGAAATACCACTGTCCTCAAATCCAGAAAACATCATATGAAATCCATATCTCAAATGCGTAAATCCATGAAATATAATATATGCAACATAAAACAGCAATATGAGCATATCAAGAAAAAAAACCGCTATTTAAATGCATCAAGTTATTTAATATATCATGGGGTTCCAAATTTCTCCAAAGTCCATGCAACATCATATAAAGGTGAATATGTAGCAATAGCAAGGTATATGTATAACTATGTAGGTATAGCAAGATATGTGTATCAATATGTAAGCATGTATGTATGATGCATTTCATATGCGCAATAGCATAAGAATCAATGTCTCCATGTCAATAACAATACAATATCACATAGGGGTATATGTAGCTCTAGCAAGATAAGTGGGTGTACATGTAAGTATGTGTGCATGATGTACATGTAGCTATAGCAAGATATGGGTATGTAACTATCAATAATGATGTAATACCATATAGGTATATGTGTAAATATGTAGGTATAGTAAGGTATATGTGTATGCTATCTTTCTTATACACAATGGAAATAAGGATCATGTCGCATTGTCCCTAACCAATACAATATTACATATGTATAGGTGTTGTGCGTGTCATTGCAATTATCGACGGAGTGTGTGTAGTATACAATTAATGCTCGTGCAACATGAACCGTCAATAATAGTGTTGTGTCTCATTAATACTATATCCATATACAATAGAAAATGAGACATGCAACAATGGTACACATGCACAATAAATGTCCATATTCTTATAACTAATAATCATGTCATTGAATCTAGCCCAGACGCATAACGCCATGCGGGTGAATACCCTGTAGATGTTAAATCTACTGACCGATGATCTTGGGCTAAGTAAAACCAACCACTTGCTTTCCCTTCTTCGCAGCGTCCGAAGTCCCCGCCTACGATCCTAAAATCATATAAAAACATAACAAGTTCATATTAGCAATCGACCAATAACACGTACAAACTACGTTTGACCGACGCACCAACTCGAATCAAACTCTCAAGTGTTCGTCTAGTGGCTAACATGCGTAGCGACACTATGAAACCAACCCAAGAGCAACAGCTACACAAAGTACACGTACCATGTAGGATAATGTAACACGCATAGTCATAACACTAGAAACGAGCAAGGTGATCCCAGATTTTGTATGCTATCGAAACATAAAAATCAAACAGTACCAAATACTTCTAAACAACTGCAGATAGCTACCCTACAAAAAGCAAGCCCAAACTCCCCTACATGGCCGAGCTCGCCGGAATTTTCCTTAATGTCGCCGACTAAAACCGAGCCTATGGGGTTTGTGCTTCAGGTGTATGCTTAGAGTCTCTGGTACAACACAACTACATTGCTAGATTTTCCAGTATACACTCGGGGTCACAGCAGATCACAGATATCCTATAATGACACTAAAAATACGATATATGCACAAAACTAAACTTTAAGTGTTCTACACAACAACCAACAAGCTACAGAACATTATAACGCCTATTTAACAGTTTAGAGCTTATACCTATCCACACTTGCTCAAAAGATCCTAGCTTTCTAAGCTCCAAGTGATCTTAGAGGCTAAAAAAAGACTTGGGAAGTGATTTCGTGATGTTTTGTGAAGTTTTACAAGATTTAGTGAAGCATTAGTGAAGGTTTCAGTTTGAGTGAAGAGAAGATGAATAAATAATGAGAAAGAGATAGAGTGAGAGAGAATGAGAGTGTGGGGTGAGATAGAGATGAGAGGGTGAGTGTAGGATAAGTGCACCCTTGCACTTACTCTCTCCCTCTCCATCATATATGCAAGGATAAATGTCAACCTGAGATCGTCATTTGTCTCGTGTGAGTTCCCACAGTGCTTTGATTACTACCCTACCACGGCTCAAAGAAGTCGTGCAAACAGGTTTTAGTTGGGTACAGTCCCGAGCCATATGGAGGCAGTGATCGGATCGTCGGGAATTTGTCTCTCCCGGTATTGGGGGTTGATGTCGCGTTGTGTACGGGTGGCCATCACCATAAATCCATGGCCATGGTAGACGAGGATTACCGATCCAGGATCGATTGTTTCTCAGGAGGTGATGGGTATCATGCCGACACTAAATGTCGCGTTGTTAGGGGTCTGACTTTATCCACCCCCTAAACTCGATATGCGATACTCTTAGACGTACAGACCGGACTGTATGGATATTGATACTGTCAGGCTCAGTAGGGGTTCAGGATGAGTTTGCTCGTCGGCCTCCCTTTCGCTCAATACCTGGGTAGCCGTTACGTACAGCTAGTGCCGTTGACATGCTTGTGGTTAAACCCACTGCCAGTGTATTGATGAGTTTTTAGAGTCCCACACAGAGGGTTTTCATGTTTCAGACGATATGGTGTACATGTTGTATGTTGGTGCATACATGTGTCCGATTAAATATGTGCACTAGCTGCGCAGACTTTAATCGGACGGTTGATAATACTAGCGGCTTAAGATTAAGCAAGATTATTAAATCAGGTTTTTATTTAATAATTTACATATGTATTTATATATATGTATTCTAGTATTATTGTTCACTATTCATTTTCTCTCTCGGCTATTCGTATTTTGGTACGAATACGCGTATATGTATTTCGATACATGTACCGGGAAGTATTCCGTATTTTATACGGAATAGCTTCTAGAAGATGCCACCTTTTTTATTGATTTTCTTTTAGAAATTCAATTAAAAAATGAGGTGGAAAAGGTGAGTCAAAGCATGGCTTTGAGGCATGGAGCAAAGTATGATGTGAATAGTTTATTTGATGGATTGGAAATGATATTTTTTTGATGATGGGAGAGAGAGGAGGGCCGGCCAACATTTTTGGAGGAGGGAAGAGGCTCATTTGATTGGTGGTGGATTGATTATTACATTACACAAAAAACACTAGCCTACTCTCTCACTCTCTCAAGTTCACACAAACACTTAGCATTATTTTTGCTCATGCCAAAAGCTTTCACCTCCTTCATCTTCTTCTTGAGTTTCTCATTGAGCTCATGGGTAGAGAGGAAAATTTTAGTGACACTTTCATACACCCCCACTCTCCATCGCTAGCAACTTTGGAGCGTCGGTTATCTCGTTTGACGAGGTTGGAGCTTGCGTCGTTTCTCTCGGATGGATCATCGTAGATAGCGGAAGACCGGCAACCAAACTTCGTCAAAGTACCGCTAGGAGCTTGGAATGAAGACCGAAGGACTCGAATCAACTCGGTATAACAATTCTAACTCTTAGTTAGCATGCTAGATTAGGGTTTAAGATCGATCCGGAAATCGGGTAACAGTAGCGCCAGTTTAGAAATTTATGTTCCGCTTTTTGGCTACGTTTTGATGGTCGGGGCGCTGCCGGAACCCTTCATGGTATCAGAAACACCCTTTTATCCCTACTAGCAAGTTTACACGTGCTTAAAAGATCGATCGACGGAAATTTCCGAAATCACGATTCCATTTTTGTGTTTGCTGTCGATTTTTAAAAGTTATCAAAAAATATTTTCAGGCATCTTAAAGATACATGCAGGCAAAACTAAATCTACAAAAAAAATTTGGTCACCTAACTCCAAAATTCCACCACGGAACTTCCGCGATATGTTACATTTGGCGGCGCTTCTGCGGCCCTTTTTGGGCTACAGTGACCAAAAAATTTTTATGGAGCTCTAGTTGGTGGAAAAATGATTTTTGTGATATATAGTTTTGGCCCAGATTCATTTGAGTACAGTTTATGCACTTGGGGCCAATTTGGGAAAGTTTAATCGATCGAAATTTTAAGTGTGTGTGATTATCAGTACTTAAATTACTATCTGCGACCTTGAATGTCACTCGATCGGTAAACCCGTCTGACGGCTATATGTTCTTTTAGACGAGTTTGTGAACGTGACATTCACATTGATATTCTGTGTTGTGCTGTGATGTTGGTTGGATCGTCGTGGTGGATAGCTATGGTGCAATGTTAGTACAGTTTAATTGCATTTGTACATTTTATATTGCGGGGCGAGCGTCCGACATATGGACTGCCGTCACTGCCAGTTTGTATATTATTCTTTTAGGGCACGATCGGGATGAGGTCGATGTCACCCTTGTATATTATTTTCTTTTATGTACTAGGATTACCCCGCGGTGGGGTGCACGAATAGCCAGATTCTAGAGGGCAACGGGTCCGCAACTCATGGCGTTGGGACGGAGGGGACCTTACTCTTGAATTGTCAGGCTATTCACCGCACTCGTAGGGGGTATAGGTATGACCCACGGAGGGGCGCTCAAGTTACCGGATTCCGAGAAGTGCCGGGTGTCCCATTCACGTTGTTGAAGGGGACTGGCTGTTCATATCAGAAAACTGCATTCTAATACCGCCCATTCATTATCTATTTGTTGTATTTATCGGTATTACTAACCAGTGTCTACTCAGTATTACAGATTACAGGTATCCGTGACAAAATACTGGAACTGCACCCAAAAGCACGGATATATCACTTGAGGGAAGACACTGCGACCAGAAATGAAAACCGACCAATACTTCAGGAGTTCCTTTACGCAACAAGTTGTGTACACATTTTTTTATCTAAATGGTCCAACACAACAAGTGTGTACACAAGACTTTTAAGCACATGTGGATATGATTTTGTATGCATTCAAGGAGATGATTTTATATGCATATGATTTTATATGCATTCAAGACTAAAAAGCATGTGTTCAAATCAAAAGGAATCAAACAAATCAGCATGAGCCATAATGGGGCAGCCATGAATCAAGCCACATGTGTGAATGGAGTAATGAGCATTTAATGGTGAAGATTATGTGTGTGATTTAAATATTCAAATTTCCTTCCAAAACTGAGTGCAAATCAAATTGAAATAGACAAATCAGCATGGACCATGACGGGGAATACAAGAATCAAGGCACAAATGGACATGAAGTAATGTGCATTCAATGCTAAAGATTTTGTATTGATTTAAAGATTCAAATTTCCTTCCAAAACTGAGTGCAAATCAAATTCAAATAGACAAATCAGCATGGACCATGATGGGGTAGACAAGAATCAAGGCACAAATGGACATGAAGTAATGTGCATTCAATGCTAAAGATTTTGTGTTGATTTAAAAATTCGAATTTCCCTCCATTCTTTGGAGCCTATAAAAGCAGGCAGCGGGCAAAGGTTCAAGGGTCATTCTTTAGTCTTGGATTGTTATTCTTTGTCCAAGTTTTCTATTCTCCTTTCTTGTAAATAGCTTAGTCCCCCTTGAGTTCTTAACCTTCTCTTGATCCTTCAACCTCTTCATCGAGCTTGAAAGTTTAAGGGTTGGTTATTGATCTCAAGGGGTTGTATCATTTTTGAAGTTTAATAAAGTGTTCTTTTGTGCTTCCTTCACTATGAGTTCTTTGCCCTCTCTTGATCTTGCAACCTCTTTATTGAACTTGCAAGTTTAAGTTTAGGTTATTGAACCGATGTCTTGCAATATGTTCTTTGGTTCCTAATCTTTTACTTACTTGCATTTTTTTCTTGCTCTTTTAATTCTCGCACTTAAATTCCATGCACTTTAATTACTTGCTTGTAATCTTTTCTTTTCTTTGTTCTTCTCTTTTGTTATCTCTTTTTGGTTTGTTTTGTGAATGGTGTGAATATTGTTGTTAAGAAAAGAGAAAGATTTTGTAAGTTAACGTTTCGTTTATCATATCCTTTTCCCATCTTTTCCATTTGAAACTCCGTCCAAACCTTACGCAAGCGCTCCGTTAGGCACCCTACCCTACCAAGGAAAAGGTGATTCCTAACCGTGACCGGTTGCATTCGGTTTGGCCGGAGGCGAAAGCAAGAGACAAGAATGGACGGACAAGGGTCAATAAGCCGGATTCCACGAATACCGTGCTTAAGTCCCCTAATCCACGTTGTTGCCGATTGTTCTAGCTTCATTGGTTAAGTTCGGCTCAAAGTACTTGAATACGGAATCCATTAACTTACTCTATCCTATCGTTTCCTAACAAGCCTTATACTTGAATATAAAACAGGTTAGATAACGAACAAATCCGCCACGCGCGTTAACTCGTAAGAACAAGAACTTAAAACGCTCCATCTCCCTGTGGATCGACCCGTGCTCATCGCGGCTAGCTGCAAAGCGACAGCGTCCTGATCGCGGTTAAACTTTAGAACTTTAAAATATCAGAAACGCTTTTAGCATGCGATCAAATGGCGCCGTTACTGGGAAGACGGTAACGTTTTTGTTTTTGTTATTTCGGGTTAATCTTGTTAATATCCATCTAACCCTATTTTCTAAAACAAACTAAAAAAATTCAAAATTTCAAAACCAAACAAAAAATTAACACAAGCTAACCATTTTGTTCTCTGGATTTTATACCTTCTTGCACTCTGTAACTAAAATAAAAAGATAAACAATACCAGTGTGGCATTAGTGGAATACTGAGACTACTGTTGAAATTTGGAGCCCTACCTCATCAAATTGGCCGGCGACATCATCACCAAAACCGGCGACGCCGGCCCGTTCACCACCTTTTGCCTCCAATTTCTCCTCTGTGCTCCAGTGTTCTATTTTTGTCCTATTTGTATTGTTTGTTTTTTATAATTTTTAGTGTGCAGGTATTTGGTTATTCGTATCGCTTTTTCGCAATAATAATCCGTTTTTCCGACATTTGTAGATTTTGCGGAATTGCGAACGGCGATTATGGGGAGCAAAATGTACGTTCAAAGCTAGGGTGATTACGAAGTACAGTGCCAAAGATCCGGGTAGTTTGACCCACGCAAGCGAACTTTTCAAGCTACTTGGATTCGATTCAACGGGGGTTTCTTAACCCACAACTTAACGGTACGTACTTTACTAACACCTTCTTCTCAAATCCGACGCTTCCAATATAAAATATTTGCAGGATTCTTTGCAAGTTCGCTAGCAACCGCTAAAAATTGACTAACCCGTATTTGTTGCAGTGCAGAGCTTAAACTAAAAAAAACGATTGTTTGATTCTTTGAATAAATTTTTTTCATTGAATTGCGCATTGCTTATATTAATACGGACTTAAGGACAACCGAACCCTACAACATACGGTAAAGGATTTCATCACCTTTTCCGTGGCCCACAAATCACGAACTTGAGCATAACGTTTACCCGCACAAATTTTAATAGAAATTAGACTTTAAGCCTTAAGGACTTCGCGCTCACTAGGAGAGGTTAATTGTGTGTAGAACACCGCTTAATGGTATATTGTTTACGGGGTGTCTAGGAAAGTGTTAACGGCGAAACCGCCAAAAGAGAAAGGGTTATTTAATTAAGGACCTTCGCGAAAGCGTCGGAAAACCTCCCCTTATCTCTGCACTTACCTGGCCTCGTGATCAGTATATCTTGAGCCCTTTTCTTGACACAGTTTTATTTCGACAATCAAGTTCTTGAGCAGGTCTAGTTGACCTGGGTGAACCCTAGAACGATTAGGTGTGTGGTATTTTTGTGTCGTGATTGTTTTTGGTCTAGATTCTTTTTGTGTGTATATTTCATTCTTTTGTTAATAACTAACAAAAAATAAAAAAAAATCACATTCTTTTTCCCTCCTTTTCTCTTCCTTCCTTTCTTTCTCTCTCCATAACATGGGTACCCCACCTCGAAAAACCCTTGTCGAACTTTGGTACCCACAACCAGACATAACTTCCTATGGTTCTTGCTTTGGCCGAACGTCGAACGATCCCTCCATGCCCAAAATTTCATTGAAAGATCGCATAGACGCGTCTAGGACAAACACTTGCACTCCGCAATCCACTTTGTACCAACCGTTTCAACCCTCACCTCCCTCTTATGTTGATACCTCTTTCGTAAGTCGTCCTTTGTCCATCGCTGAACATATTGAACAATCCCGTAGCCGATCTTTCACTCCTTTCACCACTATAAATTCTTTGGATCAACAATTCCATTCACCTTCTTATTCGTATGTTGATCCTACCCCTGTTCAATCATTAAATTCCTATCAGTCCTACCCAACTTTTGCACCTGCCCTAGACATTGCTTCTAAACAGCCTTTTGGGAGTTTCCAGTATCCAAACAATTTCGAATCTTTTACTAAAACCCCGTCACAACCTATGTCTAGTCTAGAACAGTCGTTGGAAGACTTTAGGGTAGCGTCATGCCAACATATGATGGACTTGAATGCGTCCATGGATGCTCTCATACAACCTAGTGACCCTTTAGCTAGTTTCAAACTAGCTCCAAATTTTCAAATGTATGAAGAGGCGGTTGGACAGGTTAAGAATTTGAATGGAGAGAGTGAGTTGTATACCCTTCCAAATCGAACCTACCCGTTTCAACTTGAATTACACGACTCCGGTTTTGATTGTCTATCTAATGTTCCAAACGATTCACCAATTGAAGATAGAAGGGTTAATGAGTTGTGCGACTTTGTAGTATTTGATTTACCCGATTGTGAAGGGTCCCTCCCAAGTGAAACCAGTCCTAAACCTTTTTGACCTCTACACCTCCATCTTAGAACCAGAATCGATTGAAATCCATGCTTTTGATGAGGTGTCTAAGGATATTGATTTTCACTTGATTGAGGATATTGACGCTGGGAATATTTTGGATGATGAACTTGTAGATTTGGATGATTTTTTCTCTCCAATTCATCATCCCGAGTCATTAAATGTTTTCCCGAACCCCATATGCGTTTGAATTTTGAAGAGTATTGCATGGATAAGCTGAATTTTGAGGAGACTTTTGAGGATAACTTTGAGGATGAACCAGTTTTAATTGATGAGTCGGATTTTCCAATTCATCATATCCCTTCCATTGACTGTGTACACCTTCCTGATCCTTTACCTGATACCCCTCCTCAATCACTTTCCTCCACCCTTTCCATCATTCCGACCTTGAAAGACACCGTATCACTTTCATTTCTTGTGTCTAGTTTACCGAGTTCGGTATACCCATGTTTTCTCCTGAATCTTGAGAGATTTGACCCAATTTCTCAACGGGTTAATAAATTAGCACAATCGCTTTGTACACATTGTTCATCACAAATTGTGCTAGTCTATTCACTCCATTTCCACCCTCAAGTTCGTACTCCGTTTCTTTTTCCCTTCCGCTATTCTTCTTATATACCGAGACCGTATCCCACTTCTATTCACATACGGTCTCTCATATTCTCCATTTCTTTCCTCACCGTATTCTTTCACCAACCTGCACATAATAGCGATAAAATTTTTGAATGGTTGGTGCTTACTTTTGGCCTTTGTAAGGCCTTGTATAGCTTGATATTGTTTTTCCCCCCCTAAACTCTGAACTTTACCGCTTAAACAGTGGAAACACTGTTTCACTTAACTTTGGGGGGACCTTTTTGTGTACATATTTTTGGTTTTTATTTTTGTATATAATTTGGTTTTGGGAAGGCACCGACAATTTTGACCCTCTTGGTTTAGCCTGACAGTGAGGGCACTGTCAAGTTTAAGTTTGGTGGTGTGCTCGGTAAGCTTTCTACCTTCGCATTCATTTGTATATTCTGCATTTGCATACTTACTTAAAAACCCATAAAAACCAGAAAATTTTCTAAAAAAATAAAAACTTTGTCGCCAAGTTAGCTAGTGGGAGAACTTAGATTCAATATTTCAACGGTTTTGTTTAATAAGATAAGAACAACTAAATCCTATTTTTAGATTTTGAAAACCTGAAAGATAACTCTCCTTTGAAGTTAACTATAGCTAATATACGTCTTTACATCACATTACACGTGTCGTGAGTTTTTAAAATTAGATGACAAGTCTATTATGTCTGAAAACTTTTAAATGGATAAATTATTTTCTGAGGATAAAATAGGTTTGTTCTGAAATAAGTAATATTAAGAATAGTTTATGAAGTGAAGCGGATATGAAGGGATGTTATTGATGCCTTAATTGGAACTAATTCTGAAAAATAACCCATCTGGAATTTGATTGGAATGATTACACACCTAACCCACTAAACACGTCTTTTATCCAAAAAAATAATAATTGAACTACCGGTTATATCTCCGTCTGCATTAAAGCATTATGATTTTCATGCTAAAATTGTCTTTTGTTTTTGGGGCCTAGGTAACTTGAGTAATTAAGTCCGCTTGGGTGTCTTACACTTAATGCCCTAAAACCAACTGGTTTGGGAGCATTGGCCCAAAGCTCGCTAAGAAGCCTAGAAAGTCCAAATTAAAACAAAGTCAAGCAAGTGTTCTCTTCGAGTTAAAATTCCTAACGGTTCTTTGTGTGAGAATAATCTTGACAAAAGACAGATTTTTATAAAAAAATATTTCTAGCGGAGATATGAAGGTTTCATTCTATGATAAAGACTATTGCACGTTCACAAAGGTGTGTATGAAATGAAAACAAGAAAAATGTGGAGTGAAAAATAAGACCTAGTTTCCTGTTAAGGAAGATAGAAATTCTGAATTTGAAACCTCACTGGAAAACGAAACTTGAGAAATACTTAACTCTTTATAAAACTTATGAGATCCTTTTTAAATTTTTATCTGGGCTTTATTTTGTGACATGACGACTTTAATCGATCCTTTTGAAACTTAACGACACTATTTGCACTACACGTAAAGACATATAAAATCTTAAGTTAAATGAGAAGCGAGGTGTGAAAAATAAAGGTTCGATAGTTCTAAATTTAGGATAATAGAATTGCTATCTTTTAAACAAAACCTTAGGGTTTGAATCATAGTCATTTCGCAAAACTAGACTGACGGGATTTTGTGGGTAGTATCCGGTGAAAACCCTCAGGAGACAACACTCCTCCTACTAGGGACACCTAGAGGTTTAACGTGCACACGCTCAGTGCAATCGCGTTCCCTGCGAAAGTGCGGTTAGGATTTTCTTTTGTGAATAAATGGTTTTGCTCGGGATGAACAAAAGATAAGTTTGGGGGTATTTGTTCATAACAGAAAACTGCATTCTAATATCGCCCATTCATTATCTATTTGTTGTATTTATCGGTATTATTAACCAGTGTCTACTCAGTATTACAGATTACAGGTATCCATGACAAAATACTGGAACTGCATCCAAAAGCACGGATATATCACTTGAGGGATGACACTGCGACCAGAAACGGAAACCGACCAATACTTCAGGAGTTCCTTTACGCAACAAGTTCTGTACACATTTTTTTATCTAAATGGTCCAACACAACAAGTGTGTACACAAGACTTTTAAGCACATGTGGATATGATTTTGTATGCATTCAAGGAGATGATTTTATATGCATATGATTTTATATGCATTCAAGACTAAAAAGCATGTGTTCAAATCAAAAGGAATCAAACAAATCAGCATGAGCCATAATGGGGCAGCCATGAATCAAGCCACATGTGGGAATGGATTAATGAGCATTTAATGGTGAAGAATATGTGTGTGATTTAAAGATTCAAATTTCCTTCTAAAACTGAGTGCAAATCAAATTCAAATAGATAAATCAGCATGGACCATGATGGGGAAGACAAGAATCAATGCACAAATGGACATGAAGTAATGTGCATTCAATGCTAAAGATTTTGTGTTGATTTAAAGATTCAAATTTCCTTCCAAAACTGAGTGTAAATCAAATTCAAATAGAGAAATCAGCATGGACCATGATGGGAAAGACAAGAATCAAGGCACAAATGGACATGAAGTAATGTGCATTCAATGCTAAAGATTTTGTGTTGATTTAAAAATTCGAATTTCCCTCCATTCTTTGGAGCCTACAAAAGCAGGCAGTGGGCAAAGGTTCAAGGGTCATTCTTTAGTCATGGATTGTTATTCTTTGTCCAAGTTTTCTATTCTCCTTTCTTGTAAATAGCTTAGTCCCCCTTGAGTTCTTAACCTTCTCTTGATCCTTCAACCTCTTCATCGAGCTTGAAAATTTAAGGGTTGGTTATTGATCTCAAGGGGTTGTATCATTCTTGAAGTTTAATAAAGTGTTCTTTTGTGCTTCCTTCACTATGAGTTCTTTGCCCTCTCTTGATCTTGCAACCTCTTTATTGAACTTGCAAGTTTATGTTTGGGTTATTGAACCCATGTCTTGCAATATGTTCTTTGGTTCCTAATCTTTTACTTACTTGCATTTTTTTCTTGCTCTTTTAATTCTCGCACTTAAATTCCATGCACTTTAATTACTTGCTTGCAATCTTTTCTTTTCTTTGTTCTTCTCTTTTGTTATCTCTTTTTGGTTTGTTTTGTGAATGGTGTGAATATTGTTGTTAGGAAAAGAGAAAGATTTTGTAAGTTAACATTTCGTTTATCATTTCCTTTTCCCGTCTTTTCCATTTGAAACTCCGCCCAAACCTTACGCAAGCGCTCCGTTAGGCACCCTACCCTACCAAGGAAAAGGTGATTCCTAACCGTGACCGGTTGCATTCGGTTTGGCCGGAGGCGAAAGCAAGAGACAAGAACGGACGGACAAGGGTCAATAAGCCGGATTCCACGAATACCGTGCTTAAGTCCCCTAATCCACGTTGTTGCCGATTGTTCTAGCTTCATTGGTTAAGTTCGGCTCAAAGTACTTGAATACGGAATCCATTAACTTACACTATCCTATCGTTTCCTAACAAGCCTTATACTTGAATATAAAACAGGTTAGATAACGAACAAATCCGCCACACGTGTTAACTCGTAAGAACAAGAACTTAAAATGCTCCATCTCCCTGTGGATCGACCCATGCTCATCGCGGCTAGCTGCAAAGCGACACCGTCATGATCACGGTTAAACTTTAGAACTTTAAAATATCAGACACGCTTTTAGAGTGCGATCACTGCCTCACTTCTAGTTTTGGCGGGTAACTTGCCGCGCTCATAGGGGTCTAGGTTTCATTGCACATGCTATCCACACGACATGGAACGTCGGGTCTCGCTTGCGGCTCACGTGAAACCCGGGGCTCCAGATTATCCACCATTCTGTGTTGCTTCTGTGATGTTTCTGTGATGTTGCTTTATATCATGCCTGGGACGAATGTTATATATATTTATATATACTAGTAGATGTTGTATATGTTTTGCACCCGCACTAGCCCAGTCACCGCTCTGTCGTTAGTTAAGTAACCTAACGGGTGATGACGGGACCCAGTGGCGAATGCGGATGGTATATACGAACATTTTATTTTCGTTCTTTTCTGGTGTGATTAATTGATGGGACTGCATAGATTCTTATCAATGCAAGGATAAAACAAACCTATATATGTTGTTGTTGGAACCAAGTTTTTTTTAAAAAACTGACATTACAGACGTACACTTTTGCTTTGCATCGTGGTATTCATTTTGGAATATCCTGCACCTCATTCGACGAGGCAAGGGCCGAGATCCATTCATCGGGAGTGACCCCTTGGGTAAAAGTTTGCGTCAAGGTAATAACTTTACTATAGTCGATTATTTTTGCTTTGCATCGTCGTATTCAGTTTGGGATATCCTGCAACCCATTCGACGGGGAAAGAGCCGAGATCCCTTGACCGGGAGTGACCTCTTTAGCAAAAGTTTTCGCCACTATATATTTATAAAACCACTTGGATTCTTTCAACGATATCAAGTTCATTACGTTAAAGGTTTATCGCAAAAAACCATCCGTAGCCCTCCGTCACTTCATATTTGTATTGCTTTGTATTCGTGCTACGTATGTCGTACTTAGCCGAGGCGTAGTGTTCGGTAGCTATGTAGTGCTTTTCTGTTGCATGGATATGTGATTGGTTAGGACAGTCGTACGGTCATTTTGGCTCAGGCAAAGACTCCTGTGGGTGGGTCTAATGCAATCAAGATAGTGACGGGTTGAACTTGACTAGGATCCTTTGATATGTTGGCTCAGTCAAGGTCACTTGGGTCTTAGGGTTAAAAACACACATCGGGAGTTTCAAACATATAGGAAACTTGCCAGGAATGCGCATACCTTCTGGAGTGTGATGACTTGAGTGGCTTCTATCAAGTTATCATGCGATGATAGTTGGATCCTAATTCCCACTGATGAGTAGCATATTCCTCGGGTGATTCCGACTAATTCTCCTTTTAGGTTTGGAGGAGAATTCGAGGAAACAGTGGGAGCCATCCAGATTAGATAAAATGATTAACCATTCTGATCTAGGTTAGAGTGCACGCTGAGTGTTTCTTTTCTCTCTCTCTCTGGCTGCGACTATGACCCGACCTTTGACTAATACTCATGAAACCAAGTTGACCGAACCTTCTTTAAACACTTTGGTTGTTGGAATGTCACGGTGTCGCATATACTATTGCCACTTCTAAATCACCTTTGCTTTTCTCCAGAACACCTCGTATCACTACGAACATCCACTTCCATTGGATAAATCCATCGTATAGTTACATACGAACTCGAAGGAACTTTTTCGAGGATGGATTCTGGTTCTGGAGAGATTGAATAGGATTATTCGGTTGTCTTTTCTCTTTACCTTCTCTTAGGTTGTGAGGGCTCCTAGGATTAGGAGAGGGTACACCTATTGAGCTTATTGGATATTCTTCCTCCAAACCATAGGCAGGTGCCAAACGGTAGGGAAGGATGAAAACCAACAAGCTTAACTGTGGTGTACAGAAGATAATAAGTAAAGACATATAAAGGGATTAAAATAATGGCAAAGGAAATTGCGATCACCATCATTCATGACAAAGACCGTGTATACCCCTGCCACTCCTACATCTACTTTGCTTTTCTCTAGAACACTTCGTATCACTACGGATATCCACTTCCATTGGATATGCCATCGTATAGTTATATACGAACTCGAAGGAATTCGTTCCAGATTCGAGGATGGTTTCCGGTTCAAGAGAAATTGGATAGGATTATTCAGATGACTTTTCTCTTTACCTTCTCTCAGGTTGCGAGGGATCCTAGGATTAGGAGAGTACACCTATTGCGCTTAGTGGATAGTCTTCTACAAAACCTTAGGCTGGTGCTGAAGGGTAAAGAATGAAGAAAACCAATTAGCGTAAAGGAGGTGTACAAAAGGTAATAAGTAAAGACATAATAAAGGGATTGCAGTGAGGGCAGGTAAGTATATGGTTACTTTCATGATTCAGGATAATGGAAGAGGTGTTGGAGATAGTGCCCTCAGAGTCAATTATTGGATCGCAGGCACGTGATTACAATGATTGAGGGAGGACCTGTCCCGGTAGGACAGTCTTACTCGAGATGATAGTATGCTATCTGGTTTAGCTTTATCATCGTGTACTGCTTTAGGTGACCTTACAGGTCGCTATTACACGTTGGTAGAGCCCCTAGGATTCTTGCTTGACCACCAGCAGTATGAGGGTGATCATATAAATGGGAGCTGAGGGTCTACAAGCACATCCTTAAAAGGTCCCTAGTCGTGGGAGTGTCGAGACAGGGCATCGATACTCCAGAGTAGACTAGTATATACAGTCGAGACCCCGACGAGGGGCTGTGGCCGGTCTCACAAGCCACTGGTGTCAGTTGGTTCACCTAATATGTATACAGGTGCTCATTGGGTTATGAGTACACCGGACATGACTCGCCGAGAACATGCTAGTTTGTCTTATACCTGACTTCAGATAGCAGTTCCCTGGTGACATGTGCACAGGTTAGTTCATCGACCTGGGGATCGTCATTTGTCTCGTGTGAGTTCCTACTGTACTTTGATTACTACCCTACCACGCTCAAAGGAGACGTGCAAACAGGTTTTAGTTGGGTACAGTCCCGAGCCACATGGAGGCAGTGAGCGTATCTTCAGGGGTTCGTCTCTCCCGGTATTGGCGGTGCGGTCGCGCTGTGTCTAGGAGAGCCATTACACGAAGCCCTCGGCCGAGGCAGGAGATTTACTGGTAGGTATTCCAGTAGTATCTCAGGGTGTTCTGGGCTACACTCCGACACGACTTGTACCGCTTTTAGGGGTCTGTCTTTTACCAACCCCCTAGGCCCGCCATGCGATGCTCATAGACGAACGGACTGGACTGTACGGATATTGTCATTGACAGGCTCAGTAGGGTGTCAGGATGAGTTCGCTCATCGACGTCCCTTTTGGTCAATACCCCGTAGCCCGTTACGTATTAGCTTATACCTCTGACGTGCTAGTGGTTAAATCCACAACCAAGGTGTTGACGAGTCGTTAGAGTCCCCCACATTCTGTTACTCAAGCTTTCGGGCAAAAAGCTGTAGAGGCCTTATGGAGATATGGCAGGGTCCGATCAGATACGTGCGTTATTGTACGGATCAGGATCGGATGGTTAGTACTACTGGCCGTATGAATATATGGCAGGGTTCGATCAGATACGTACGGTATTGCACGGATTAGGATCGAACGGATATCACTAGCCGGCTTTGGTTTAAGCCGGATCCTAGTATAGTACAGTTTAGATTTTGTCTCACTGCATTTGTATTTCGGTCGGAATACAGATGCGGGTGTGTATGCACAGTATCGAGGTTTTCCTGTAATTTACTACGGGACCAGTTTTCTGGAGTTACCAGTTTGCTTTCCGTTTCGGCCATATTTCTTTGTATCTTTCATTGGCCGAAGATTGGTGGAGGAGGGCTTATTTGCAATTGTGCAAATAAGTATTTGTGGAGGGTGGTGATTGCATATTGTTGTATCATGATAGCTCTTCTTTGACCTTGACTTCTTAATGATGGCTTGACTTTTTGAAGTCATCATACTTGAAGATGATGGCCTGACTTTGTGGTGAGATGATGAGGTTGGTGGAGTGTTGGACTTTGATTGTGATCATTTCTTTACATCATCACTTTTCTCTCTCTTGGATTATGAGAGACTCTCAATTCCTTTTGATACATACTCACTCCCTCACTCTCTCACTCTCCTCTCTCTCATTTTCATGACCATGGCCGGCCAAGCATGGAGAGGGGCTGTCCAAATTTGTTGTGGTGGGATTTCATCTCTTTTGGCTTTGTAAAAATCCTATAGCTCCACAAAAATTCCACCACTTCATTTCCTCCACCAAAATGGCACCTCCATAAACCCCAAATGAGACACAAGCCTCTACACTACATTGTACAGCAAACCTTGGGCACGTCGACTAGCCAGCTTCGTGCCCGAGTTGCCTTGGCATTGAGGTGGGAGCCCGTAAAAGATGTAGGCGATGTGGTGCACTTCCGGCGATGAGGTGGAGACAGGACATTCCACGGGAGATCGGGACGATGACGAGAAGACCGGAGGACATGGATCAGTCGGTATATCTCTCTTCCCTTTCTTGTAGTTAGCTAGGACTAGTTAATGGTTCGATCCGGGTATTAGTGCGCGGTGGTGCCAGTTCATGAAAAATTTAAGTATATCACCGCTTCCGCATTTTGGCCTCGGGATGGAGGCCGGGGCGCCGCCGTGCACTAACAGTGGTATCAGAGCCTCGCCATTAACCTAGTCTAGCTTTGTTTAATGTGTTTTACATTTCCGATCGACCAAAATTCCAAAAACCTACGTTTTTTTCACATCAGTTTTCTGTCGAATTTTTTCTGGCTCGAAAATTTTTTCAGGGTGTTGCAGAATGATGTACAGAGAATTCTAAGAACTCTGTGAAAATTTGGATGGGTGATCTCACCATAACGCCGCGGAACCGCGGCCAAACCCATGCTTGGGCGGCGGTTCCACCGCCGTTTAGACTCCTCACTGGACCAATTTTTTACAGTGGGTCTTGGGCAGGGAAATTAGGGTTTTGGCATATTATTTTTGGGCCCAGAATTTCTTGATGTGCTACAGTAGTACTTGGGGGCCCACTTGATAAAATTTGATCGATCGGATATTTTAAACACATTATTTCACAGTATTTACATTATATCTGCGACCGTGAATGTCACTTGATCGGTAAATCCAGTCTAACTGCTATAGCCCGGTTAGAAGGATTTGCGAACGTGACTTTCACGTTGATGTTCTGTGTATTGCTGTGATGTTGCGGATCGGCCGTGGGGATAGCCTGGATGTAATGCTAGTACAGTTGTAGTTGCATTATGTACATTTGATATTGCGGGGCGAGCGTCCGACATGTGGACTGCCGTCACTGCCTGTTTGTATTATTATTTTGGGGCACGACCAGGTTGCGGTCGATGTACCCGTTGTATGTATATTTTACTTTCTGTACTAGGATTACCCCGCGGAGGGGTGCACGGATAGCCGGATTCTAGACGGCAACAAGCCCGCATCTCATGGCATTGGGACGGAGGGGGCTTCTCTCTAGAATTGGCGGGCTATTCGCCGCACTCGTAGGGGGTACAGGTTGACCCAGGAGGGGTTCCCAAGTTACCGGATTCCGTGAAGTGCTGGGTGGTCCATTCACGGTGCTGAAGGGGGCCTCCTCACTTCAGGTTTTGGCGGTTAACTTGCCGCGCCCGTAGGGGTCTAGGATTTCATTACACAGGCTATCCACACGACCAGGAGAACGTCGGGTTTCAGTAGTGGCTCTGTGAAACCCGGGGATCCCAAATATCTATATTGTTTCTGTGATGCTGTACATTTCTGTGATGTTGCATTTTTTATCACGCCTTGAGCGAAATATTATATATTGGTATATATATTAGTAGATGTTGTATATGTTTTGCATCCGCGCTAGTCCAGTCCCCGCTCTGTCGTTAGTTAGCTAACCTAACGGGTAATGACGGGACCCAGTGGCGAATGCGGATGGCATATACGTACATCAGTATATTTCCGTTCTTTATGGTGTAATCAATTGATGGGACTGCGTTGATTCGGATCAATGCAAGTTAAAAACAAACCTAATCTGATGTTGTTGGAACACTTTTCAAAAAGCTGTTATTGCAAGGACGTTCTCTTTTGTTTTGCATCGTGGTATTCAGTTGGAATATCCTGCTCCTCAGTCGACGAGGCAAGGGCCGAGATCCCTTCGCCGGGAGTGAGCCCTTGGACAAAAAGTTTGCGTCAGGGCAATGACTTCACTATAGCCGATTACTTTTGCTTTGCACCGTGGTATTCAGTTGGAATATCCTGCACCTCATTCTACGGGGAAAGAGCCGAGATCCCTTCACCGGGAGTGACCTCTTTAGCAAAGGTTTTCGTCACCATATTTTTTAAAAGCTATCCGTTCCTTCAACGATATCAAGTTCATTACGTTAAAGGTTTTCACCAGAAACCATTCGTAGCCCTCCGTCGTTTCATATGGGTGGTCAATAGTATTCAAGTTGTGTATGTTGGCCAAAGTCAAGGCACAGTGATTGGTAGCTATTGGGGTATTCATATGCAGCATAGATAGATGCGTTGGTTTGGGACAGTCGTACTGCCATTTTGGCCAAAGTCAAGGGTAGGTACGGGTGGGTTCAAATTAACCTGGAGAATGACGGGTAGAACTTGACATGTGACTTATGATATGTTGGCCAAATTCAAGGTCATAAAAGCATGGGGCAGAAATCACATCGGGAGTTTCTAAAAAAACTGAAACTTGCCAGATATGCGCTTACCTTCTGGAGTGTGATACCGTGAGCGGATTCCGTCATGTTATCGTGCGATGATAGTTGGATCCCGATTCCCACTGATGAGTTGGTTTACACCTCGGGTGATCCCGACTAATTCTTCTTTCAGGTTTGGAGGAGAATTTGAGGTGACAGTAGGAGGTTTCCATATTAGATAAATTGGTAACCATTTTGATCTAGGTTAGAGTGCACGCTGAGTGTTTCTTTTCTCTCTCTCTTTGGCAGGGACCATTGACCCGACCCTAAGACTATGACTCAGTGACCAAATTAACCGAACCTTCTTAAACACTGGCTTTTGGATTGTCGGAGTTGCAAACCTCATTGCCACTCCTACTTTTACCCTTTTCTCCAGGACACCCCGTATTACTACGAACGTCCACTTCCATTGGACAAAACCATCATATGGTTATATACGAACTCGAAGGAATTCGAGGATGGTTTCCGGTTCTGGAGAAAACGGATAGGATTATTCAGGTGTCTTTTATCTTCACCTTCTCTCGCATTGAGAGTGTTCCTAGGATTGGGACAGTACACCTATTACGCAAATTGGATAGTCTTCTTCCAAACCATAGGCAGGTGCCAACCGGTAGGGAATGAAGAAAACCAATTAGCCTAACGATGGTGTACAGAAGGTATTAAGTTAAGACAAAGCAAGGGATTAGTAAGAGGGCAAAGTAAATTGCGACTGCTATTCACGACCAAACCAAGTATTCCTTCGCCAATCCTAAATCACCTTTGTATTTCTCCAGGACACTCCGTATCACTACGAAGATCCACAGTTTATTGGATACTCCATCGTATGGTTATATACGAACTCGAAAGGAACTTGTTCCAGTTCGGGGATGGATTCTGGTTCAGGAGAAATAGGAATAAGATTTATTCAGGTGTCTTTTATCTTCACCTTCTCTCGCATTGCGAGTGTTCCTAGGATTGGGACAGTACACCCATTATGCTTATTGGATAGTCTTCTTCCAAACCATAGGCTGGTGCCGAACGGTAAGGAAGGAAGAAAACCATTTGGCCTAAGGGGTGTGCAGAAGGTAATGACTAAAGACATATAAAGGGATTTGGAGAGGTGGCAAAGAATTATACGGTTACAGTCGTGAATCTGGAAGAGGCATTACTAGGAATACTGGGATACCCCATCGAAACATTTCAATGTTTCAGTTTCACTGTGTACTGTTAAAGGAAAACTGATTTCCCAGTTAGACACTTGCTCCAGGGTATGTATTTACCAGGTATGATTCTCACATCTGAATGGTTTTACAGATGATGAGTGGGAGTAAGTTATTAGGAATTGGGTGATCATCCTCATTATATCGGGATTCGTTGTAATCGGTGATATTTGAGGAAGTCACCTGGGTCGTTTGCCGGTCGGCAAATATTTGGTTTTGAATATCCGCTGCTATGCACCAATTTCAAAATCGATATATCTGTACATCTATTTTCATAGAGTAAGATATACTTTTTTGAAATTATGTCTATGACATTTACCTATATCAGTGGATGGTTAGGTAAGGAGCATTAAACAGCGGTGTAATTCTTCTTAACCATAAGTACAGTTTTCAACCTACGACACACAGTGAATGAGTTATCAGACTCAAGGGGCTTACACAGAGTATTGTATGTTGTCTAGGGTCCTTCAGGACAGAGGGGTTGGTCCTCATACTATATTCGGTTTACTTATGACTTCTCTAGTTTTTAGACAGGTGTTTCGTGGAAACAAAGGGTCCGAATTTTGAGAAGTTATAGGTATTTAAATAGAGTAGAGAACCAGGTATAGCAAGTATCGGGATTCTTCAAAGTGATCGAAGATGTAGATACTTGTGTATGGTATTCAGTTGATAGTAATGATAAAGAGAAATTGCTTCTCTTTCAGGTTACTCATAATTGGAAGCATTCCTAAGTTGAGTAACGCTGATTGGCCTCTCTCCATTTAGTTGACATGCACTAGAGACAGCTGCATGATTTGAATCTGGTTCAATTAAATCAGTGCCTCTGTTTCTATATTGGATATAGAACAGTTCATATCTTACGATGTTAAGGTACGGGGAGTTGTCTGGCTTATGATTAAAACCAGACACTGGACAACTCAAGGCACGTTTCTGTAATGGCTGTTTGTGGGTTGACCCAGGCTATGACGAGGGTTGATTTTCTACCATATGGAAGATCAATAGTGATATTGTTCTAGACTCGCCACAGTTTTAATAAAAATGGATTTTTTCAGAAAACAGTAGTGGGAGTATGGTAGAACTGGAAGTGATTCCAGAACCACAAACGATTACTGAAGATTTGATAGGAACCTAAAGATTCAATCTGGTTTGACATTCCATTAGCCACTCCGCAGATAAGGTGGGTAACTTCAGGCACCCGAGAGGTACTCCGGTAGCCTCAAGGACGGTGATAGGGAAGTTCTTGTTTACCCACACTTGCCATTGCTGTTGTTCCAGGTTGCGAGACCCGGCGGGAGGATGAGTATAGCATCGTTCTAAACTAGCTTTAGAAGTGTACGTGTATATGACTCTGCCAGAGGGTTGTCGTAGTCAGTGGGAGCAGTGGAAGCATTGGTGGACAGGTGGCTTATGTTTATTTATAGACTAAAGCAGATATATCGGAGATAGATCATCAATTTCTGATGTGACAGTCATAAGTTTGACTTCATCAGAATAGGGGATGGATCTGTTGAGAAGGTAGTAGGGTGTGATGTCATGGTATTTGGATGACATACACAGAGTAGGAAGTGATATTCCTATACTACGATCGGTTATACTTTAGTCGTCACACAGTGGTTTCTCCACATGGGACTTGGACATTATATCAAACATACTGGTTACTAGATCTATGGTTTTAGATCTAGATTTGGATGGTTTCCCAATCAGGGTACTTAGACAGCATTCTAAGAGTATTTAGAATGGACGACTCCTGGCACGGTAGTGTACCTGCAGGTGATGGAGTCGCCCTCTCTAAAGGTGTCTTACAGACTAAAGGGGAGAGGGATGTGCATGATTGGCAGATCACTTGCTCAGGTAATTGAGTCAATCATGAGATGTCAAGTACCACACCAGATGTTGTTCTTGCACTAGATACAATAAGTTGACATTGATCCTATCCTGGAGAAATAGTCGGAAGCAGTTTTAGAACATAAGTGGATATTCTAGGGATATGATAACGACAGCCTCGTGTGGGAAACAGTTATCATTCTAGGCTTCTAAGGTGACCTGGACGACAAGGAGGTTGTCAGAGTTATAGTTTTCCTTCTGACGAGGGGCAGTATTTTGGACAGGTGGTCCAAGGCAATACTGAGGGAGGCATGGCGCAGGATACTGATTAAATTCAGTTGATGATACAGTCTAAGAAGTTTGGATTTGGAGTTCATTTATGAGCTAGGTCCCATCAGACATCCAGACATACTCTTAGACAGGTATTGCTCATTTCGGGAGATGGCTTTCTCCGCGAACTTGAGACATAGAGAGACATAGAAAGAAACATCAAAGCGGATCCACTCACTGAGGCTATTCCTCGAATGTAATAGTTTCGCAAACAGGATTTGTGAGACTGACTAGTAGAGGAGTTGGGTGTTCGGTATCACACGAGCGGTGAGTATGCGACATCGCAATAATTAGCCTTGAGTGCAAGTGGGAGATTGTTGGAGATAGTGCCCTCAGAGTCAATTATTGGATCACAGGCATGTGATTACAATGATTGAGGGAGGAACTGTCCCGGTAGGACAGTCTTACTCGAGATGATAGTATGCTATCTGGTTTACCTTTATCATCGTGTACTGCTTTAGGTGACCTTACAGGTCGCTATTACACGTTGGTAGAGCCCCTAGGATTCTTGCTTGACCACCAGCAGTATGAGGGCGATCATATAAGTGGGAGCTGGGGGTCTACAAGCACATCCTTAAAAGGTCCCTAGTCATGGGAGTGTCGAGACAGGGCATCGATACTCCAGAGTAGAATAGTGTATACAGTCGAGACCCCGACGAGGGGCGGTGGCCGGTCTCACAAGCCACTAGTGTCAGTTGGTTCACCTAAGATGTATACAGGTGCTCATTGGGTTATGAGTACATCGGACAGGACTCGCCGGGAACATGGTAGTTGGTCTTATACCTGACGTCAGATAGCAGTTCCCTGGTGACATGTGTACAGGTTAGTTCATCGACCTGGGGATCGTCATTTGTCTCGTGTGAGTTCCCACTGTACTTTGATTACTACCCTACCACGCTCAAAGGAGACGTGCAAACAGGTTTTAGTTGGGTACAGTCCCGAGCCACATGGAGGCAGTGAGCGTATCTTCAGGGGTTCGTCTCTCCCGATATTAGGGGTGAGGTCGCGCTGTGTCTAGGAGAGCCATTACACGAAGCCCTCGGCCGAGGCAGGAGATTTACTGGTAGGTATTCCAGTAGTATCTCAGAGTGTTCTGGGCTACACTCCGACACGACTTGTACCGCTTTTGGGGGTCTGACTTTTACCAACCCCCTAGGCCCGCCATGCGATGCTCATAGACGAACGGACCGGACAGTACGGATATTGTCACTGACAGGCTCAGTAGGGTGTCAGGATGAGTTCGCTCATCAACGTCCCTTTTGGTCAATACCTGGTAGCCCGTTACGTATTGGCTTATACCTCTGACGTGCTAGTGGTTAAATCCACAACCAAGGTGTTGATGAGTCTTTAAAGTCCCCCACATTCTTATACTCAAGCTTTCGGGCGAAAAGCTGTAGAGGCCGTATGGAGATATGGCAGGGTCCGATCAGATACGTGCGGTATTGCACAGATCAGGATCGGACGGTTAGTACTACTGGCCGTATGGATATATGGCAGGGTTCGATCAGATACGTGCGGTATTGCACGGATCAGGATCGAACGGATATCACTAGCCGGCTTTGGTTTAAGCCGGATCCTAGTATAGTACAGTGTAGATTTTGTCTCATTGCATTTGTATTTCGGTCGGAATACAGATGCGGGTGTGTATGCACAGTATCGAGGTTTTCCTGTAATTTATTACGGGACCAGTTTTCTGGAGTTGCCAGTTTGCTTTCCGTTTCGGCCATATTTCTTTGTATCTTTCATTGGCCGAAGATTGGTGGAGGAGGGCTTATTTGCAATTGTGCAAATAAATATTTGTGGAGGGTGGTGATTGCATATTGTTGTATCATGATAGCTCTTATTTGACCTTGACTTCTTCATGATGGCTTGACTTTTTGAACTCATCATGCTTGATGATGATGGCTTGACTTTGTGGTGAGATGATGAGGTTGGTGGAGTGTTGGACTTTGATTGTGATCATTTCTTTACATCATCACTTTTCTCTCTCTTGGATTATGAGAGACTCTCAATTCCTTTTGATACATACTCACTCCCTCACTCTCTCACTCTCCTCTCTCTCATTCTCATGACCATGGCCGGCCAAGCATGGAGAGGGGCTATCCAAATTTGTTGTGGGGGGATTTCATCTCTTTTGGCTTTGTAAAAATCCTATAGCTCCACAAAAATTCCACCACTTCATTTCCTCCACCAAAATGGCACCTCCATAAACCCCAAATGAGACACAAGCCTCTACACTACATTCTACAGCAAACCTTGGGCACGTCGACTAGCCAGCTTCGTGCCCAAGTTGCCTCGGCATTGAGGTGGGAGCCCGTAAAAGATGTAGGCGATGTGGTGCACTTCCGGCGATGAGGTGGAGACAGGACATTCCGCGGGAGATCGGGACGACGACGAGAAGACCGGAGGACACGGATCAGTCGGTATATCTCTCTTCCCTTTCCTGTAGTTAGCTAGGACTAGTTAATGGTTCGATCTGGGTATTAGTGCGCGGTGGTGCCAGTTCATAAAAAATTTAACTATATCACCGCTTCCGCATTTTGGCCTCGGGATGGAGGCCGGGGCGCCGCCGTGCACTAAGAAGAGGCGTTGCTAGGAATACCAGTTAACCCTTATGAAACATTTTCATGTTTCAGTTTCACTGTGCAATGTTAATTGAAAACTGTTTTCCCAATTGGAATCTAACTCCAGCGTATGTATTTACCAGATCAGTTTCTCACATCTGCATGTTATTTCGGATGGTGAGTGGGAGTAAGATATTAGGAATTGGGTGATTAGATCCTGATTATATCGGAATTCATTGTAATTGGTGATATTTGAGGAAATCATCTGGTTTTTGCCGGATGGCAAACATTTGGTTTTGAATATCCGTTGTTATGCACCAATTTCAAACTGATATATCTGTACATTTATTTCATAAAGTGAGATATAACTTTTTGATATTATGTCTGTGACATTTACCTATATCAGCTGGTGATTAGGTAAGGTGCATTCAACAACAGTGTAATTCTTCTTAACCATAGTACAGTTTTTCAACCTACGACGCACAGAGTTTAAGTTATTGAACTTAGGGGACTCATACAATGTATTGTATGTTGTCCAGTGTCCATTAGGACAATGGAGTTGGTACTCGCACTGTATTCTGTTTACTCATAACTTCTCTAATTCTTAACATGTATTTCATTGAAGTGCAAGGTTCGGATTTTGAGAAGTTATAGGTATAAGAATAAAGTAGAGAACCATTTGTTGGATGTATCAAGATTCTTCGAGGAAGTCAAAGATGTAGATACTTGTGTTTGGTATTCCATTAATAGTGATGGTTTTGAGAACTAGTTTCTCTTTCATGTTACTCATATATGGATGCACTCTTAGATGAGTAATGCTGATTGACTTCATTCCATTCGGTTGATATGCACTGGAGACAGCTGCATGATTTTGAATCTGGTTCAAATTAAATAAGTGTTTTTGTTTCTATATCAGATATATATTGAATCAATTTGTATCTTAATGATGTTAAGGTATATGGAGTTGTCCGGCTGATGCTTAAAACCAGAATCCGGATAAACTCAAGGCACATTTCAGTAATGGCTGTTTGTGGGTTATCCCGGGCTTTGACGAGGGTTAACTTTCTACCATCAGAAAGATCAATATTTACATTGTTCTTGACTCGTCACAGTTTTAGTAAAATGGATTTTTTTAGAAAAACAAAAGTGGGAGTATGGTAGAACTGGAAGTTATTCCCGAACCACAAACGATTACTGGAAATTTAATAGAACCTAAGAATTCAATTGTATTTGATGTTCCATTAGTCACTCCGCAGATTTGGTGGGTAACCTCAGGCACCCGAGAGGTACTTCGGTCTTCTCAGAGACGGTGACAGAGAGGTTCTTGTTTACCCAGACATGCCATTGCTGCTGTTCTAGACTATAAGACCCGGCAGGAGGATAAGTATAGCGTCATTCTAATCTAGCTTTAGAAGTGCACGTGTATATGACTCTGCCAGAGGGTTGTTGTAGTCAGTGGGAGCAGCGGAAGAATAGTGGGCAAGTAGCATATGTCTATTTATAGACTAAAACAGGTATATCGGAAATAGATCATCTAATTTTGATGTGACAGTCATAGGCTTTGACCTCATCAGAATAGGAGATGGATCTGGTAAGAAGGTAGTAGCGAGTGATGTCTAGGTATTAGGATGATATGCACTCGATAGGAAGAGATATTCCTATACTATGATCGGTTGTACTATGGTTGTCACAAAGTTTTTTCTCCACACAGGATATTGATGTAATATCAGGGTTTCTGGTTACTAGATCTATGGTTTTAGATCTAGATTTGGAATGTATCTTAATCTGGGTATTTTGACATTAAATGGACGACTCCTGGCATGGTGGTCTACCTGCAGGTGATGGGGTCAACCTCTCTAAAGATTTCTTACAGACTAAAGGGGAGAGAGATCTGCATGATTAGCATGTCACTTTCTTAGGCAATTGAGTTAATCATGAAATGTCACATACCACACCAGATGTTGTTTTTGCACTAGCTGCTATAAACATATATTAATCCAATTCTGGAGAAACATAGGAAAGCAGTTTATGAACATAAGTGAATGTTCTTGGGATATGGTAACGGCAGCCTCCTTCAGGAGACAGTTGTCATTTCAGGCTTTCAAGGTGACCTAGATGACAGAGTGACTGTCAGAGTTATAGTTTTCCCGCTTCTGAGGGACGGTATGTTGGACAGGTGGTCCAAGCGGATACCGAGGAAGGCATGGCGCATGTTACAGATTAAATTCAGTGGATGATACAGTCTAGGAGGTTTGCTGGATTTGGAGTTCGTTTGTGAACTGGGTCCCATCAGATATCCAAGCAAATTCTAAGACAAGTATTGCTCATTTCCGGAGATAGTTTTCTCCGTGAAGTTGAGATATAGAGAGATACAGAAAGAAACATTAGAGCGGATCCACTCATTGAGGTTATTTCTCGAACGCAATCATTTTCGCAAACGGACTTTGCGAAACTGATTATTAGAGAAGTTGGGTGTTCGGTATCACACGGGCTGTGAGTATGCGACATCGCAATAATTGGCCTTAAGTGCAGGTGGGTGATTGTTGGCTATAGTGCCCTCAAGGCAATTATCATAGTCGCGGACTTGTGATTATGATGATTGAGTGAGAACCTATACCGATAAAACAGTCTTACTCAAGATGATAGTATGCTATCTGGTTTGTCTTTATCATCATATACATGTTGATAGAGCCCATAGGATTCTTGCTTGACTGCCAGCATTATGATGGCGATCATATATGTGGGAGCTGGGGTCTATAAGCACATCCTTAAATGTCCCTAGTCATAGGAGTATCGAGACCGGGCATCGATACTCCAGTTTAGACTAGTGTATACTGATCGAGACCCCGACGAGGGGCGGCGGCCAGGTCTCACAAGCCATCGGTATTAGTTTGTTCACCTAAGATAGTATACATGTGCTCATTGGGTTATGAGTACACTGGATGGACTCGCCGGGAACCTACTAGTTGGTATTATACCTATCGTCAGATAGTAGTTCCCAGGTGATATGTGTACAGGTTAGTCTGTCGAACTGAGATCGTCATTTGTCTCGTGTGAGTTCCCACTGTACTTTGATTACTACCCTACCACGGCTCAAAGGAGTCGTGCAAACAGGTTTTGGTTGGGTACAGTCTTGAGCCATATGGAGGCAGTGATCGGATAGTCGGGGATTCGTCTCTCCCGGTATTGGGGGTTGCTGTCGCGTTGTGTACGGGTGGCCATCACCATAAATCCATGGCCATGGTAGACGCGCATTACCGATCCAGGATCGATAGTTTCTCAGGAGGTGATGGGTATCATGCCGACACTAAATGTCGTGTTGTTAGGGGTCTGACTTTATCCACACCCCAAAACTCGATATGCGATACTCTTAGACGAACAGACCGGACTGTACGGATATTGTCACTGTCAGGTTCAGTAGGTGTTCAGGATGAGTTTGCTCGTCGGCCTCCCTTTCGCTCAATACCTGGGTAGCCGTTACATACAGCTAGTGCCGTTGACGTGCTTGTGGTTAAACCTACTGCCAGCGTATTGACGAGTTTTTAGAGTCCCACACAGAGGGTTTTCATAGTTCAGGCGATATGGTGTACATGTTGTATCTTGGTGCATACAGGTGTCCGATTAAATATGTTGCGCCACAGGAGCGCCCCGGCCGTCTACTCGAGGCCAAAATGCGGAATCAAAAATTTTCTTAACTTTAAACCGGCGCTACCGCGGACAATATACCCGGATCGTAACCATTAACCTAATCCTAGCAATCAAGAGAACGGGTGAGAGATATACCGAGTGATCCGTGTCCTCCGGTCTTCTCGTCGTCGTCCCAATCTCCCGCGGAATCTCCGGTCTTCATCTCCAACCGGAAAGGTGCACCACGTAGCCGGATTCTTTTACGGGCTCCCACCTCTGGACCGAGGCAACTCGGGCGCGAAGTTGGCTAGCCGACGCGTCCAAGGGTACTGCAGGTTGGTGTAGAAACCATGTCTCTTGGGATTATATGAAGTTGCCTTTGGTGATGGAGGAATGAAGAACTTTGGAGAGGGTTTTTCCTTTTGTTGCATGAATGGAATAATGAGATAGCTAAAAAAATTGAGAATAACAATAATCTCTCTCTCCTCACTAGTGGCCGGCCCCGCCTTATGAATGGTGGAGGAGAGAAAAAGAAAAAGCACAAGGGAGGTGAGTGTAGGAAACAAGAAGGGGGTGACCACATCCAAAGCAAACCTCACATCATTAAACAAATCAATCTCTTCTCATTAACCATCATAAACAATGCAAGTGATAAGAAGGAAAAAGAATCTCATGATGAATAACTATCATGATGCCACCAATATGCAAGAAACCCCTCCATAATAAGTTATTTGCAAACTTGTAAATAACCCCCTCCATCGGAAAGTCCGGCCGTGAAGGAACAATGGAAAACCGGCCGGAACGGAATGTAGACTGGCAACTTCAGAAAACCGATCCCGTAATAAATTACAGGAAAACCCCACTACTGCATATACATGCCCGCATTTGTATTCCCACTGAACACAAATGCAAAGAGAAAAAATCTACACTGTCTAATAGTAGGATCCGGCTTAAACCAAAGCCGGCTAGTAAAAACCGTCCGATCACGATGCGTGCAATACCGCACGTATCTGATCGAACCCTGCCATATCTCCATACGGCCTCCACAGCGTTTCGCCTAAAACTTGAGTAACTGTCTATGTGGAGGACTCTAAAGACTCGTCAATACTATGGCTGTGGATTTAACCACTAGCACGTCAGAGGTATTAGCCATACATGACGGGCCACCAGCTATTGACTAAAAGGGACGTCGATGAGCGAACTCATCCTGACACCCTACTGAGCCTATCAGTGACAATATCCGTACATTCCGGTCCGTTCGTCTATGAGTATCGCATGGCGGGCCTAGGGGGTTGGTAAAAGTCAGACCCCCAAAAGCGGTACAAGTCGTGTCGGAGTGTAGCCCAGAACACCCTGAGATACTACTGGAATACCTACCAGTAAATCTCCTGTCTCGGCCGAGGGCTTTGTGTAATGGCTCTCCTAGACACAGCGCGACCTCACCCCCAATACCGGGAAAGACGAACCCCTGCAGATCCGCTCACTGCCTCCATGTGGCTCGGGACAGTACCTAACTAAAACCTGTTTGCACGACTCCTTTGAGCCGTGGTAGGGTAGTAATCAAAGTACAGTGGGAACTCACACGAGACAAATGACGATCTCAGGTCGATGAACTAACCTGTACAGATGTCACCAGGGAACTTCTATCTGACGTCTGGTATAATCCCAACTATCATGTTCCCGGCGAGTCCTGTCCGGTGTACTCATAACCCAATGAGCCCCTGTATACATCTTAGGTGAACCAACTGACACCAGTGGGTTATGAGACCGGCCACCGCCCCTCGTCAGGGTCTCGACTGTATACACTAGTCTACTAATGGAGTATCGATGCCCAGTCTCGAAACTTCCACGACTAGGGACCTTTTAAGGATGTGCTTATAGACCCCAGCTCCCACGTATATGATCGCCATCATACTGCTGGCCGTCAAGCAAGAATCCTAAGGGCTCTATCAACGTGCAATAGTGATCAGTAATGTCACCTAAAGCAGTACACAATGATAAAGATAAACCAGATAGCATACTATCATCTTGAGTAAGACTGTCCTACCGGGATAGGTCCTCCCTCAATCATTGCAATCACGTGCCTGTGATCCAATAATTGACTATGAGGGCACTATCTCCAACAATCTCCCACTTGCACTCAAGGCTAATTATTGCGATGTCGCATACTCACAGCCCGTGTGATACCGAACACCCAACTCCTCTACTAGTCAGTCTTACAAAGCTCGTTTGTGAAACTATTGCGTTCGAGGAATAGCCTCAGTGAGTGGATCCGCTGTGATGTTTCTTTCTATGTCTTTCTATATCTCAAGTTCGCGGAGAAAGCCATCTCCCGAAAAGAGCAATACCTGTCTTAGAATGTTTCTGGATATCTGATGGTACCCAGCTCATAAGTGAACTCCAAATCCAAACTTCTTAGACTGTATTGTCAACTGAACTTAATCAGTATCCTGCGCCATGCCTCCCTCAGTATCCTCCTGGACCACCTGTCCACGATACCGCCCCTCGTCAGAGGGAAAACTATAATTCTGACAGCCACTCTGCCATCCAGGTCACCTTGGAAGCCGGGAATGATAACCGTCTCCTAAAGGAGGCTGCCGTTATCATATCCCTAGAACATCTACTTATGTTCTAAAACTGCATCCGATTGTTTCTCCAGGATTGGATCAATATCAACTTATTGCACCTAATGCAAGAACAACATCTGGTGTGGTACTTGACATCTCATGATTGACTCAATTTCCTAAGCAAGTGATCTACCAATCATGCACATCCCTCTCCCCTTTAGTCTGTAAGACACTTTTAGAGAGGGTGACTCCATTACCTGCAGGTACACCACCATGCCAGGAGTTGTCCATTCTAAATACTCTTAGAATGCGGTCAAAGTACCCAGATTGGGAAACCAATCAAATCTAGATCTAAAACCATAGATCTAGTAATCAGAATGTCTGATATAATATCCAATTCCTATGTGGAGAAACCATTGTGTGACGACCAAAGTATAACCGATCGTAGTATAGGAATATCACTTCCTACTCTGTGTATGTCATCAAATACCAGGACATCACACCCTGCTACCTTCTTAACAGATCCATCCCCTATTCTGATGAAGTCAAACCTATGACTGTCACATCAGAAATAGATGATCTATCTCCGATGTATCTGCTTTAGTCTATAAATAGACATAAGCCACTTGTCCACTATGATTCCGTTGCTCCCACTGACTACGACAACCCTCTGGCAGAGTCATATAAACGTACACTTCTAAAGCTAGTTTAGAACGACGCTATACTCATCCTCCTGCCGGGTCTCACAGTCTGGAACAATATCATTGGCAAGTCTGGGTAAACAAGAACCTCCCTGCCACCGTCCTTAAGCATACCGAAGTGCCTCTCGGGTGCCTGAGGTTACCCACCATATCTGCGGAGTGGCCAATGGAATGTCAAACCAGATTGAATTTTTAGGTCCTTATCAAATTTTCAGTAATCGTTTGCGGTTCTGGAATCGCTTCCAGTTCTACCATACTCCCACTACTGTTTTATGAAAAAATCCATTTTTAATTAAAACTGTGGCGAGTCAAGAACAATATCACTATTGATCTTCCAGATGGTAGAATATCAACCCTTGTCATAGCCCGGGTCAACCCACAAACAGCCATTATAGAAACGTGCCTTGAGTTATCCGGAGTCTGGTTTTAAGCATAAGCCGAACAACTCCCCGTATCTTAACAATGTCAAGATATGAACTGTTCTATATCCAATACAGACCCAGAGGCACTGAGTTAATTGAACCAGATTCAAATCATACACCTTTCTCCAGTGCATGTCAACTAAATGGAAGGAGGCCGATCAGCGTTACTCAACTTAGGAGTACTTCCAATTATGAGTAACCTGAAAGAGAAGCTAATTCTCTTAATCATTACTATTAACTGAATACCATCCAAAAGTATCTACATCTTCGATCACCTTGAAGAATCCCGATACTTGCAATACCTGGTTCTCTACTCTATTCTTATACTTATAACCCCTCAAAACTTAGACCTTGCATTTCCTCGAAATACATGTCTAAGAACTAGAGAAGTCATTAGTAAACAGAATATAGTACGAGGACCAACCCCTCTATCCTAATGGACGCTGGACAATATACAATACTTTGTACAAGTCCCTTGAGTCTAATAACTCATTCACTGTGTGTCGTAGGTTGAAAACTGTACTTATGGTTAAGAAGAATTACACCGCTGTTCAATACTCCTTACCTAACCATCCACTGATATAGGTAAATGTCATAGACATAATTTCAAAGAGGTATATCTCACTCTATAAAAATAGACGTACAGATATATCAATTTGAAATTGGTGCATAACAACGGATATTCAAAACCAAATATTTGCCGACCGGCAAACAACCCAGGTGACTTCCTCAAATATCACCAATTACAACAAATCCCGATATAATGAGGATGATCACCTAATTCCCAATAACTTACTCCCACTCAGCATCTGTAAAACCATACAGATGTGAGAATCATACCTGGTAAATACATACCCTGGAGCAAGGTCTGATTGGGAAATCAGTTTTCTTTTAACAGTACACAGTGAAACTGAAACATGTAAATGTTTTGATGGGGTATCTGGGTATTCCTAGTAATGCCTCTTCCAATATCCAGATTCACAACTGTAACCGTAAATTTCTTTGCCACTTCTCCAAGTCCCTTTATATGTCTTTAGTCGTTACCTTCTGCACACCCCTTTAGGCCAAATGGTTTTCTTCCTTCCCTACCGTTCGGCACCAGCCTATGGTTTGGAAGAAGACTATCCAATAAGCATAATGGGTGTACTGTCCTAATCCTAGGAACACTCGCAATGCGAGAGAAGGTGAAGATAAAAGACAACCGAATAAAACCTTATTCTTATTTCTCCTGAACCAGAATCCATCCCCGAACTGGAACAAGTTCCTTTCGAGTTCGTATATAACCATATGATGGAGTATCCAAATAACTGTGGATCTTCATAGTGATACGGAGTGTCCTGGAGAAATACAAAGGTGAAGTTGGAGTGGTAATGAAATACCTGGTTTGGTCGTGAATATCAGTCGCAACTTACTTTGCCCTCTTACTAATCCCTTTCTTTGTCTTAACTTAATATCTTCTGCACACCATCGTTATGCTAATTGGTTTTCTTCATTCCCCACCGTTCGGCTCCATCCTAAGGTTTGGAAGAAGACTATCCAATTTGCGTAATAGGTGTACTATCTCCTAAACCAAGGAGTACTCGCAACCTGAGAGAAGGTAAAAGGTAAAGACAACTGAATAGTCCTATCCGTTTTCTCCAGAACCGGAAACCATCCTCGAATAAATTCCTTCGAGTTCATATATAACCATACGATGGTTTTGTCCAATGGAAGTGGACGTTCGTAGTAATACAGGGTGTCCTGGAGAAAAGGGTAAAAGTAGGAGTGGCAATGAGGTTTGCAACTCTGACAATCCAAAAGCCAGTGTTTAAGAAGGTTCGGTTAATATTGGTCACCGAGTCATAGTCAAGGGTTGGGTCATGGTCGCTGCCAAAGAGAGAGAGAAAAGAAACACTCAGCATGCACTCTAACCTAGATCAGAATGGTTATCACTTTATCTAATCAGGAAACCTCCCACTGTAACGCCAAATTCTTCCCCAAACCTGAAAGAAGAATTAGCCGGGATCACCCGAGGAATAAACCAACTCATCAAAGGGAATCGGGATCCAACTCTCATCGCATGATAACGTGACGGAATCCGCTCACGTTATCACACTCCAGAAGGTATGAGCATATCTGGCAAGTTTCAGTTTCTTTAGAAACTCCCGATGTGATTTTTACCCCTAGGACCCAAGTGACCTTGACACAGTCAACAAATCAAAGAGTCCTAGTCAAGTTCAACCCGTCATTATCCTGGATTGCATTAAACCCACCCGTACGAGCCCTTGACACATTCAACAAGGCCGCACGACTGTCCTAACCAATCCCATTAATATGCTACAAACAAACACTACTTAGCTACCGCACACTACGCCTTGACACGGTCAACAAACGCAGCACGAATACTAAGTAATACTTGTAAGAAATGACGGAGGGCTACGTCTAGTTTTTGGCGAAAAACTTTTAACGTAATGAACTTGATATCGTTGAAGGAACTGCATAGCCTTTTTTATAAAAATATAGTGGCGAAAACCTTTACTAAAGGGATCACTCCCGGTGAAGGGATCTCGGCTCTTTCCCCGTTGAATGAGGTGCAGGATATTCCAACTGAATACCACGATGCAAAGCAAAAAGTAATCGGCTATAGTGAAGTTATTACCCTGACGCAAATTTCTGTCCAAGGGGTCACTCCCGGTGAAGGGATCTCGGCCCTTGCCTCGTCGACTGAGGTGCTGGATATTAATAACTGAATACCACTGTGCAAAACAAAAGAGAACGCCCTTGCAATAACAGCTTTTTGAAAAATTGTTCCAACAACATCTGAATAGGTTTGTTTAACTTGCATTGATCCGAATCAACGCAGTCCCATCAATTGATCACACCAATAAGAACGAAAATAATGATGTACGTATATGCCATCCGCATTCGCCACTGGATCCCGTCATCACCCGTTAGGTTACTTAACTAACAACAGAGCGGGGACTGGACTAGCGCGGATGCAAAACATATACAACATCTACTAGTATATATATCAATATATAATATTTCGCTCAAGGCGTGATAAAATGCAACATCACATAAATGTACAGCATCACAGAACAATACAGATATCTGGGATCCCCGGGTTTCATAGAGCCGCTACTGAAACCCGACGTTCCCCTGGTCGTGTGGATAGCCTGTGCAATGAAATCCTAGACCCCTACGGGCGCGGCAAGTTACCCGCCAAAACCTGAAGCGAGGCAGCCCCTTTCAGCAACGTGAATGGACCAACCAGCACTTCACGGAATCCGGTAACTTAGGCACCCCTCCTTGGGTCAACCTATATGCCCTACGAGTGCGGCGAATAGCCCGCCAATTCTAGAGTAAAGCCCCCTCCGTCTCAACGCCATGAGATGCGGGCTTGTTGCCCTCTAGAACCCGGCTATCCGTGCATCCCTCCGCGGGGTAATCCTAGTACCGAAAGTAAAATATACACACAACGGGTACATCGACCTCGACCCGGTCGTGCCCCAAAAGAATAATACAAACAGGCAGTGACGTAAGTCTACATGTCGGACGCTCGCCCCGCAATATCAAATGTACATATAAAACAAAACTGTACTAACATTGCATCCTGGCTATCCCCCACGACCAATCCGCAACATCACAGCACAACACGGAACATCAACATGAATGTCACGTTCGTAAATCCGTCTAAAAGGGCTATAGCAGTTAGACTGGATTTACCGAGTGACATTCACGGTCGCAGATATAATGTAAATACTGTGAACTAGCATACTTAAAATATTCGATCGAACAAATATACCCAAGTGGGCCCCAAGCACTACTGTAGCACTCACAGAAAATCTGGGCCCAAAAAGAATGTCCCAAAACCCATATTTTCAAGTCCAAGAGCCTCTGGAAAAATTTGGCGCGACGTGGACATATTATGGCCGTGGAACCGCGGCCAATGCATGGGTTTGGCCGCGGTTCCGCAGTGGAAAAGTGGAATCAGGTCACCAAATTTTTGCAGAATTCTTAGAACACCCTGCACATCATTCTGAAACAACCTGAAAAATTTTTAGAGCTAAAAAAAATTCGACAGAAACCTGTGCACTTGAAATCGGGTTTTCGGAAAAGTCCGTTCGATCGAGCTTTAAACATATTAGAGCAAGCTAGACTAGGTTAATGGCGTGGCTATGATACCTTATTGCGCCACGGGAGCGCCCCGGCCGTCTACTCGAGGCCACAATGCGGAATCAAAAATTTTCTTAACTTTAAACTGGCGCTACCGCGGACAATATACTCGGATCGTAACCATTAACCTAATCCTAGCAATCAAGAGAAAGGGTGAGAGATAAACCGAGTGATCAGTGTCCTCCGGTCTTCTCGTCGTCGTCCCGATCTCCCGCGGAATCTCCGGTCTTCATCTCCTCGCCGGAAAGGGGCACCACGTAGCCGGATTCTTTTACGGGCTCCCACCTCTGAACCGAGGCAACTCGGGCGCGAAGTTGGCTAGCCGACGCGTCCAAGGGTACTGTAGGTTGGTGTAGAAACCATGTCTCTTGGGGTTATATGAAGTTGCCTTTGGTGATGGAGGAATGAAGAACTTTGGAGAGGGTTTTTCCTTTTGTTGCATGAATGGAATAATGAGATAACTAAAAAAAATTGAGAACAACAATAATCTCTCTCTCCTCACTAGTGCCCGGCCCCCCATTATTAATGGTGGTGGAGAGAAAAAAAAACACAAGGGAGGTGAGTGTAGGAAACAAGAAGGGGGTGACCACATCCAAAGCAAACCTCACATCATTAAACAAATCAATCTCTTCTCATTAACCATCATAAACAATGCAAGTGATAAGAAGGAAAAAGAATCTCATGATGAATAACTATCATGATGCCACCAAAATGCAAGAAACCCCTCCACAATAAGTTATTTGCAAACTTGCAAATAACCCCCTCCATCGGAAAGTCCGGCCGTGAAAGAACAATGGAAAACCGGCCGGAACGGAATGTAGACTGGCAACTTCAGAAAACCGATCCCGTAATAAATTACAGGAAAACCCCACTACTGCATATACATGCCCGGATTTGTATTCCCACTGAACACAAATGCAAAGAGACAAAATCTACACTGTCAAATACTAGGATCCGTCTTAAACCAAAGTTGGCTAGTAAAAACCGTCCGATCACGATCCATGCAATACCGCACGTATCTGATCGAACCCTGCCATATCTCCTTACGGCCTCCACAACATTTCGCCCGAAACTTGAGTAACTGTCTGTGTGGGGGGCTCTAAAGACTCGTCAATACTATGGCTGTGGATTTAACCACTAGCACGTCAGAGGTATTAGCCATACATGACGGGCCACCAGCTATTGACTAAAAGGGTCGTCGATGAGCGAACTCATCCTGACACCCTACTGAGCCTGTCAGAGACAATATCCGTACAGTCCGGTCCGTTCGTCTATGAGTATCGCATGGCGGGCCTAGGGGGTTGGTAAAAGTCAGACCCCCAAAAGCGGTACAAGTCGTGTCGGAGTGTAGCCCAGAACATCCTGAGATACTACTGGAATACCTACCAGTAAATCTCCTGCCTCGGCCGAGGGTTTTGTGTAATGGCTCTCCTAGACACAGCGCGACCTCAGCCCAAATACCGGGAGAGACGAACCCCTGCAGATCCGCTCACTGCCTCCATGTGGCTCGGGACTGTACCCAACTAAAACCTGTTTGCACGTCTCCTTTGAGCCGTGGTAGGGTAGTAATCAATGTACAGCGGGAACTCACACGAGACAAATGACGATCTCAGGTTGATGAACTAACCTGTACACATGTCACCAGGGAACTGCTATCTGACGTCTGGTATAATCCCATCTAGCATGTTCCCGGCGAGTCCTGTTCGGTGTACTCATAACCCAATGAGCACCTGTATACATCTTAGGTGAACCAACTGACACCAGTGGCTTGTGAGACCGGCCACCGCCCTTCGTCGGGGTCTCGACTGTATACACCAGTCAACTAATGGAGTATCGATGCCCAGTCTCGAAACTCCCACGACTAGGGACCTTTTAAGGATGTGCTTATAGACCCCAGCTCCCACGTATATGATCGCCATCATACTGCTGGCCATCAAGTAAGAATCCTAAGGGCTCTATCAACGTGCAATAGTGATCAGTAATGTCACCTAAAGCAGTACACAATGATAAAGATAAACCAGATAGCATACTATCATCTTGAGTAAGACTGTCCTACCGGGATAGGTCCTTCCTCAATCATTGCAATCACGTGCCTGTGATCCAATAATTGACTCTGAGGGCACTATTTCCAACAAAATATGTGCACTAGCTGCGCAGACTTTAATCGGACGGTTGATAATACTAGCGGCTTAGGATTAAGCCAGATTATTAAATCAGGTTTTGATTTATTAATTTACATATGTATTTGTATAAATGTATTCTAGTATTATTGTTCACTATTCGTTTTCTCTCTCGGCTATTCGTATTTTGGTACGAATACGCGTATATGTATTTCGATACATGATTCGGGAAGTATTCCGTATTTTATACGGAATAGCTTCTAGAAGATGCCACCTTTTTTATTGATTTTCTTTTAGAAATTCAATTAAAAAATGAAGTGGAAAAGGTGAGTTAAGGCATGGCTTTGAGGCATGGAGCAAAGTATGATGTGAATAGTTTATTTGATGGATTGGAAATGATATTTTTTTGATGATGGGAGAAAGAGAGGGGGCCGGCCAACATTTTTGGAGGAGAGAAGAGGCTCATTTGATTGGTGGTGGATTGATTATTACATTACACAAAAAAACATTGGCCCACTCTCTCACTCTCTCAAGTTCACACAAACACTTAGCATTATTTTTGCTCATGCCAAAAGCTTTCACCTCTTTCATCTTCTTCTTGAGTTTCTCATTGAACTCATGGGTAGAGAGGAAAATTGTAGTGACACTTTCATACACCCCCACTCTCCATCGCTAGCAACTTTGGAGCGTCGGTTACCTCGTTCAACGAGGTTGGAGCTTGCGCCGTTTCCCTCGGGTGGATCATCGTAGATGGAGGAAGACCGGCAACCAAACTTCGTCAAAGTACCGCTAGGAGCTTGGAATGAAGACTGAAGGACTCGGATTAACTCGGTATAACAATTCTAACTCTTAGTTAGCATGCTAGATTAGGGTTTAAGGTCGATCTAGAAATCGAGTAACGGTAGCGCCAGTTTAGAAATTTTTGTTCCGCTTTTTGGCCACGTTTTGATGGCCGGGGCGCTGCCGGAACCCTTCATGTTGACTTGCTGGGGTCCAAAAATCTTACTCTCGCGGAGTCGGTCTAACAGACTGGTGATCGATACAATCTGCCATACGAAGCCTAAAAAGGTTGCCATCTGAATCGTCTCCTGTTAACCGTTATAGTAGGAGAATCATATCAATGGCAAGTGATGATCCCAACTGCCAAAAACAAATTAGTACACACGCACAAGAATATCCTCCAGAGTTTATATAGTCCGCTCTCACTAACCATCGATCTATGGATGGGAAGCGGCGCTAAAGCTCAAACAGGTACCTAAGGCTTCCTGAAACTTCTGCCAAATACGGCTAGAGAACTGGGTGCCTCTATTTGATACAACGCATGAAGGAACACCGTGCAAACGCACAAACTTAACGAAAACAATTGAGCGAACTGAGCATAACCGAAAGTGGTCTTTACTGAACGGAAGTGAGCCGCTTTCGTTAACCGGACAACAATCACCCAAATGGAGTCATACCCTTGACAAGACCTGGGTAGACACCATAAGAAATTCATGGAGATCTGCTCCTATTCCCACTCTAGAACAGTTAATGATTACATCTCTCCTTCCGGTCTCAAATGCCCAACCTTAGCTCGCTAACAAGTCAGGAACTTCAAGACGAAATCTGAAACATCACTCTTCATCCTTGCGCACCCGTAACTATCTCTCAGGTCATGTTACATCTTTGTGGAACTTGGGTGAATACTGCTGACAGATGTACTTGCTCTAGGATCTCGCGTCTCTAACCATCTGTATCTGGTACAAAAAAGCGAGTCCCGTAACATAGCACACCATGGTCATCAATAAAGAACTCTGAATCTCTACCCAGCCGAACATGCTCAAGAATTTCAGACAAATGGGCATCGGTGGGTTGTGCCTCATGAAAACGATTAAGTAGAAGTGGACGGGCGTGGATATGAGCAAGCTGTCCCCTAGTAGAGGTGAACTTAAGCTGTACTCAACGGTCGCACAAGAACTGCAAATCTGCAAAAGACTGTCTCTGAACTGCGCTCAACTAGAACAAGCTAACCCCCGGGCCTACGACTCAAGCATCAGCTACCACAATCTCCTTGTCCGGGCAATAAAGGATCTCACAATCATAATCCTTCACAACCTCCATCCAACGACGCTTTCTCAAACTCAGATCCCGTTGCAGGAAGATTAAGCTCCGCTGGTCTGTGAAAATCTGACACGACTCTCCGAACAATTAGTGTCTCCAAATCTTCAGCGCAAGACCATCGCGGCCATCACAAGATCATGAGTGGGATAATTCTGCTCATACTTCCTCCAACTGTCAGGATGCATAAGCGATAACTCTATCATGCTGCATCAAAACACCATCGAGCCCTACTCGCGAAACATCACCGTAAACGACAAAGTCGCCCGATCCAGAAGCACAGATAAAACTGGTGCAGTCATCAATCGAGTCTTCAACTGCTGAAAACTCAGCTCGTACCTCATTCTAAAGAAAAGCAACTCCCTTCTTGGTCAGTACAGTAAGTGGTGCAGCGATACTCAAGAAATCCTGCACGAAACGGCGGTAAAAACCGGCTATAAGCCCAAAAAGTTGTGGACCTCTGTCACTGATATAGGTCTGGGCCAAAGCTGTACGGCCTCGATCTTTCTCGGGTCCATACGAATACCGTCTCCCGTAACCATATGACCTAAGAATTCAACACTATCAAGCCTGAAGGAACACTTCGAGAATTTAGCAAACAGCTAGTGCTCTCTCAATGTCTGCAAAGAAATCCTCAAGTGCTGTCCATATTCCTCTCAACTCTTGGAATATACCATAATGTCATAAATAACACAACAATACACTGGTCCAGGAACGACCTGAAGAATCTGGTTCATCACATCCATGAATGCTGCTGGGGCATTAGTGAGTCCAAACGACACCACCAAAAACTCATAATGCCCGAAGCGCGCACAAAATGTAGCCTTCATAATGTCATCACTCCGAACTCGCAACTGATGATGACCTGATCACAAACAAACTTAGAAAAATGTCCCATACCTTGGAGCTAATCAAAGAAATCGTCAATGCGAGGTAAAAGATACCTATTCCGCACCGTAACTCGGTTTAATTGACGATCAATCAATACACAACCTCAAACTGCCGTCCTTCTTCTTGACGAACAGAATAGGAGCTCCCAAGCGAAACACTTAGACGTACAAGTCCCCCAACAAGCAACTCTAGCAGCTGATTCTTAAGCTCCCTAAGCTCCGCCGGCTCATTTGGAACAACGTCGGAAAAATCTCGCACAATAGGAACCCGGTCCAACGAATCTACTATGGCTCCGGTATCACGAATGAAAGCCAAGAATTCTCGATATCTTCTCCTCAAAAGCCGACTAGCGAAAAAGGCTGAAATCAAGCTGTGAGGGGCGGCACCACGGTCCCCATGCACAACAAAAATTGAATCGCCGGAAAAACTAAACCTGACTGTCTTCTCGCGGCAGTCCACAGACGCATAACACGTAGCTAACCAGTCCGTGCCCAGGAGAACGTCAAAGTCCAACCTATCTAGAAGGATCAAATCGACCGACGAATCTCTATCTCCTATCCGATTGGCACTCGACCGAAACACGTGTCGCGCAACAAAAGAATTGCTAACAGGAGTAAACACAACAAATGGCTGATCTAGCAAACAAGACTCTCGGCCTAACCACGGCACGAAGCGTGTAGAACAAACGAGTGCATAGATCCCGAATTAAAAAAAACATGTTCATCAAAAGAACATACGAAATAAGAATACCTGAAAACTCTGCATTGGACGCCCGCGCGTCCCGATGAGTAGAAGCAAATGCTCGTTCCTTCCCTCTACCTACAACTGGTTGTCCTCCTCCTCTACCATCCTGTTCTCTCTGAACGAACCCTCCGTGACCATGACCTCTCTGAACATATGTCTGACACGGTGAGACAACAGGCGCAAGGGCAACGCTCTCTGAGGTGAACGTGGTAAGGTGACATATGGTATGGCTGCCTTCCTCTGGCGTACCATGGAACAATTCCTGACGAGGTGATGGAAACTCCCGCACCGAAAACATCCATATGATGACTGCTGACCCTCCTCGGGGTAAGAGATAAACAACTTTCCTCATCCTAAAACTCTGCTACTCTCGAGAATCGAACGAAATCTGTCGCGGCGTTTAAACATCTGACTCTGGGCTGATACACCCGTACGAGTCCTTCTCGGTCCTGAAACTTCCAAAGTCTTGGGAAGACGTGCCTCATCTAGTAGGGATGTGTCCACTGCTGCTGTATACGTAACGCAATGATGTGTGATGATAGCAAGGAATAACTGGGTAACAGGGGTGGCAACTTCCTGTCGCTGCGCTCGACTAGCCTCAACCAATGATCCCATCATCCGGCGCAAATCCTGCATCTCTGCCTCAAGCCTAGTGTTAAGATCTATCGAAGGCGGATCAATCTGCTTCTGTACAGCGAGCGTACCGTCCTGGTCAGTTCTCATCTCAAACGAGTCAACCCTGACCTCGGCTCTCGCTGCCTCTCTCTGAGCCCTCATAGACTTCGGCGACATAATGGCTAGAAATGGAAATAGGATTCGATAAGAACACGGAAATTGAATCACAAGGATATATATAATCACGGAAAGAATTTTAAGGAATAAGTCCTAAGGTCACTTAGGCGGAGTACCGTGTCGTAAGTATGCCGCGGACATACACACACTACGTCACTCTGCTTAAGCTACCTACTCCATCATATCAAGGTCATCTTACACTCCGAATGGTAAAACCTAGCGCTCTGATACCAACTTTGTCACGACCTAAAATTTGGCACGTGACGGCCCTTAAACCACGTAACGTCTGCAGGTTTGACACAATTTAAGTAAGCAGAAAACCCAGCAATCTAAACCATCAAAATTAGTAAGTGATAAGAAAATTGTTAAAACTTTTGGGAATCTCAAGTAAAAATCTTTAAATTCCAAATTTACTTTCTTTAAAATTTGGCAGCACCCCCTTTGTAAAACTAGCCCCAAAAAGGGTACAACATAAAATATAAGTAAAGCATTCCCAACGGGAGCAAATCTACGCCCAAAGGCGGAAACAACCACCACAAGAAGATATACGACGCCGCAGTGAAGAAAATGGACAATATAAACACATAAAAGACATCCAGAGTCACAAAATAATATACAATATCGTCCTCACATCTCGTCTCTAAGTCAATACATGAAAGTAGTAGATGGAGATTCTAGATACAATAAGATATACAATGAGCATCATCGGATAACCGCAAAACCCACCTATAGAAAAACTGCTCACAGTCAGCCGTAGCGGTATCCGCTGCAAAAGATGATACGACAAGAAGAAGCCCTGCCGCTACCACTCTGAGTGACACTTGAAAAACACTGTAGTACAACGGAGGTGAGTTGCCAACTCGTGAATAGTAAATAACATCATGCAGGTAATCGCAGGTATACACGTACTGCGATAATCTAACACATGCAAACTGGTAGTATAATATGGCAATATGAATATGCAACAATCATGAAAAGTACTGTATCAGGTACTACTAATACATGAAGCAATGCATATCAATAAATGCTGAGTATGGAATAAAACATATCAATAACACGGAATCCTCATCGTCGAGAAACCAGTGTCCATCAATGACAATCTAAATCCCAATATCTCAGGCACCACATCTTCAGATCGGCCCTCATATCATGTAAGTCTCATGGAACCTGAGGGTCCAACATCAACACCCGAAGATATCATGAAAAATAGTGTCCAGCATCGACACGTAAATACTCATCTGTCAGGCGCCGTCACCAGGACCGGCCCTCATATCCGTACATCTCATGGAACCTGAGTGTCCCACACTCGCAATTCACATAGCATGTCCTTACATAACTCCGGTCGGTATCCTCCAGATATCCGCCGAGTCTAAATACCATCACCGGTAGGTACTAGCCCTCCTGCCAGGCTCATCGTCTACACCATGAAAATCACCTCTTGCCTTGGGGAACCATACCGGGTCCACCATGTACCCGCAGACAATGCCTACCGCTCCTCGAATCGAGTTTCTAATACAAGTCTCAGAACCGAGAAATCTCATGGTGGACGCATCGAAATATCATATCAAGAGAAACTGGGTTTTTTAAACAATGCATAATTTAATGAAATACCACGGTCCTCAAATCCAGAATATATCATATGAAATCCATATCTCAAATGCGTAAATCCATGAAATATAATATATGCAACATAAAACAACACGATGAGCATATCAAGAAAAAAACCGCTATTTAAATGCATCTAGTTATTTAATATATCATGGGGTTCCAAATTTCTCCTTAGTCCATGCAACATCATATAAAGGTGAACATGTAGCTATAGCAAGGTATATGTGTAACCATGTAGGTATAGCAAGATATGTGTATCTATATGTAAGCATGTATGTATGATGCATTTTATATGTGCAATAGCATAAGAATCAATGTCTCCATGTCGATGACAATACAATACCACATAGGGGTATATGTAGCTCTAGCAAGGTAAGTGGGTGTACATGTAAGTATGTGTGCATAATGTACATGTAGCTATAGCAAGACATGGGTTTATACCTATCAATAATGATGTAATACCATATAGGTATATGTGTAAACATGTAGGTATAGCAAGGTATATGCGTATGCTCTCTTTCTTATGCACAATGGAAATAAGGATCATGTCTCAATGTCCCTAACCAATACAATATCACATATGTATAGGTGTTGTGCGTGTTATGGCAATTATCGACGGAATGTGTGTAGCATACAATTTGTGCTCGTGCAACATGAACCGTCAATAATAGTGTTGTGTCTCATTAATACTATATCCGTATACAATAGAAAATGAGATATGCAATAATGGTACACATGCACAATCAATGTCCATATATTTATAACTAATAATCTTGTCATTGAATCTAGCCAAGACACATAACGCCATGCAGGAGATTTCCCTGTAGATGTTAAATCTACACACTGATGATCTTGGGCTAAGTAAAGCCAATCACTTGCTTTCCCTTCTTCGCAGTGTCCAAAGTCCCCGCCTGCGATCCTAAAATCATATAACAATATAACAAGTTCATATTAGCAATCGACCAATAACACGTACAAACTACGTTTGACCGACGCACCAACTCGAATCAAACTCTCAAGTGTTTGTCTAGTGGCTAACATGCGTAGCGACACTACGAAACCAACCCAAGAGCAACAGCTACAGAAAGTACACGTACCATGTCGGATAACGTAACATGCGTAGTCGTAACACTAGAAACGAGCAAGGTGATCCCAGATTTTGTATACTGTCAAAACATAAAAATCAAATAGTACCAAACACTTCTAAACAACTGCAGACAACTACCCTACAAAAACCAAGTCCAAACTCCCCTACATGGCCGAGCTCGCCGGAATTTGCCTTAATGTCACCAGCCAAAACCGAGCTTATGGTGTTCGTGCTTCAGGTGTATGCTTAGGGTCTCTGGTACAACACAAACATTGCTAGATTTTCCAGAATACACTCGGGGTCACAGCAGATCACATATATCCTATAATGACACTAAAAATACTATATGTGCATAAAACTAAACTTTATGTGTTCTAAATAACAACCAATAAGCTACACAACATTATAACACCTATTTAACAGTTTAGAGGTTATACCTATCCACACTTGCTCACAAGATCTTAGCTTTCCAAGCTCCAAGTGATCTTAGAGGCTAAAAGAAAACTTGGGAAGTGATTTGGTGTGAAAGTTTTGCAAGATTTAGTGAAGGATTAGTGAAGGTTTCTGTTTGAGTGAAGAGAAGATGAAGAAATAATGAAAAAGAGATAGTGTGAGAGAGAGAATGAGAGTGTGAGGTGAGATAGAGATGAGAAGGTGAGTGTAGGGTAAGTGCACCCTTGCACTTACTCTCTCCCTCTCCATCATAAATGCAAGCCATGACTCTCCTCATGAGTCACCTTGTCACCTCCTCTCCAATCCAAAACAAGAGTAAAATATCTTCTTACAATAAATATCTAAGGGTTAAGGTTAAACAAAGCAAGGATTAGCTTAAACGTGTCATGGTCACTAAACGAGATTAACACAACTAACCCTCACACTAACATGTATAAGTGTGTGCAAGCCAAAACAATTAATAATAAAATATTAATTAATTGTTATAAAATGTGAGAAAACCAATTTGGTAAACTTTTTACAGAAAACCCGCATTATTGCTTAATTAACACTAATCGCGTTCTAAGGTGTTACATGCTGCTTTTGATGTGTATTGTCCATCGATGCAAGCGCGAGGCATTTGGCAGTGGCACAGTCAATATCCCACGTTTTTTGGATTTTCCTATCCGCAACAGAAGATTCAGGACCTGGTTTGGGCAGGGCTGAGGCAGTAAGGACATATGATACTTTATCATATGTGAGAGCAATTTTAATATTTCTCAACCAGTCTTTATAATTCGGCCCGGTAAGCTTATTTTTCTCTAACAGTAGCTTAAGTCCAGTCATGGTTATCTGCCATTAGGTGAAAGAAAAGAATACACCCAGTGAAAGCTCTTGCAAAGATCTGATTGGTTATTTATCTTATTTAATTGATGCCTCCCACTGCTTTTATCAAATTTTTCTTCAAACCTTAAAAGGAAAAAATTAGCCAGGATTAATTACATTCTATAACTTCGCTAACCGTTCAGCCAGGCCAGTGCTGGTACTTCTGAGGGAGGTTTCCCGTGCTTTCGCACGGTCCTAATTAAAATAAACCTCATTTTCCCAGAAACTTAGCCCCGTTGACACCTTTTTAGACACCTAATGAGTTAGCTAATTGTAAAGTGCAAAACTCTCCCGGAAGCAACTATTGCTCACAGTGGGATCGGCATCCTATTATCATATAGAAGGTATGCAATCTCATTGCAAATTTCAACTCTTGAAAACCCCGATATGGTTTTTACTCCTAGTAACTTATGTCCTTAACTATAATCAACATATCATAAGTACCAGTCAAGTTCTACCCGCCATTTCATGATTAATTAGACCCACTCATATGACCCTTGACTATAATCAACATAATCATATGAATGTCCTAATTAATCGCATCATATGCTGTGTAGGAAAACATCACTTAGCTACCGTACACTACGCTTCGACTATAATCAACATACGTAGCACGAATACTAATTACTTTACTTCCTAAAATGACGGTGGGTTGCGAATAGTTTTTAAGAAAACCTTTAACGCTTTTAACTTGAAATTGTTGTAGAATCCAATGGTTTAAAAGAGTGGCTTAAGCTCCGCAATTTGAAAACTTGCTTTTTCACAGAAAGCCGAGTAGGTTTCAAATCTGATTCTACAATATCTTTTTAGGTTTCTTTTTGTTTACATTAATCTTATTAATTTAGTTCCATCATTTAAGTCCTTAAGCCATTACAGAAAAGAAACGAAAATAGAACATACGCTTATACCATATGCATTAACCACAATGTTCCGTTATGTACCGTTAGGTTACTTAACTAACGGCATAGCGGGGCAGGACTAGTGCAGATGCAAAACATAAGCAACGTTTATTATATATCATATATATAATACATCATTCGTCTCAACATAAAAAGTGATTACATCATAGAATATAAACATTAGAAGCACATATATGAAAATACAGGATATACTAGGAGGTTCGTATTTTGTATTTAGCTCACAATAGAAAATACGGATTCCACAGCCGTGATGAATAACCAAGCCCACACCCCTAGACCCCTACGAGAGCGGCAGGTGGCCCTACCAATTCTAGAGTTTAGGAGACCCGGTCTTGACTCCTCGAGATGGCCTCCCACTGAACCCTAGAACCCAGTTACTTGTGCTCCCCTCCTTAGGTCTATCCTAATGCGGAAAAGTAAATAATATACAACAATGGTGACACCATCCTCAACCCGGAAGTGCCCCAATAAAAGAATATTACAAACAATTAATTTTAAATGAATGAAAAGAAAAACTCTCATCTCATATAAAACCCTCGGCCATTCATTCACGACGATCATGTACATCATATCTCAGCAACACATAATACCACATATCATCAACGTAAGTAAGTATGCGTACCCTAATTGTCGTTGATGTATAGCAACGAAACCGCACTACTAAAATAGGGGGTTGCCTCTACGGATAACGACATCCGTAGGGGAAGATTTAGTTTGGCCCTACGGATTAATCCGTAGGGCCAAACGGTTGCCCCTGCGGTCCTTACATATTTATTTAAAAATTATTATATTTTAAATTGTTGTTTGCCCCTACGGAGCCGCAAACCAAGAACCTACGGACTTATCCGTAGGGGCATCTAAATAGGGATTTAAGTAAAAAGGAAGATCAATCTCTACGCTGATTATCTCTAAATATTATCCCATCACTGCGCGCGAACCCAAATCCCCAAACCCTCGTTCCCGCCGATCGTCGTTCTCGTCGTCGCCGTTCTCGTCGTCGCCAGCGCCGGCCGATTCGTCGTCGCCACCGCCTGTTTCTTCCTCATCTCCGTTCGTCGTCGCCACTGATTCGTCGTCGCCACCGATTCGTCGTCGCCATCGCCTGCACAGGTTAGGAAATCTTCAATTAAACAAATTTTTGATTGTTTTAGGGCTATGGTTCATGGTTTGGGTACCGATGAGGCATCCGTTGGGGTTAGCATAAGGGTTATGGTTGGGGTTGCGGTTGGGGTTGGGGCTGGGGTTGCGGTTGGGGTTGGGGTTCGGCAGGGGGTTGCGGTTGGGGTTGGGGTTGGGGTTTGGGTTAGGCTTGTATGTCCCTGAGCACTTCCTGTGCCCTATTTCATCGGAGATTATGAAGGATCCTGTTGTTTTAGCATTTGGGCAGGTAATTTTTGTTCAAATTTTTTGATTTTTTTTGTTTATCGATTGAGAATCTTTTTTGATGAGAAATCCTGACTTTTTTGGTAAAGAACATATGCCATTCTGCAATTATTTTGTATTTCCAATTTTATTATTCTGATTCCTTTTGTGGGGATTTCTTTTGGAGAGTATTTTTAGTTTGTTTTGGAGTTGGAAAAGGAAAAAAAGAATAAATTTTTAGGAAAAAAGGATTATCTTAGAGACTGCAGCAGATGAATTCTTATTATAGAAATTTGTTTAATTTCCTCAAGCAGTAATAAATTATTGATTAAACTCCATCGCCAATGTGAGAATTATCTAATTTTTAATTGTGTGTGTGTGCGTGTGTGTAACTTTGTTATTAACTTGCATTTTCAATCTGTATACTTGTTTCTTTCATTTAGAACTATTTGTCTGTAATCAGAATTGTAGTTGTTCTCTATGTACCCTGTTCTTTTTTTACATTTTCTTCATGTCCTGTGAATTGTTTATATATGAGAATAATGAAGGAAAGATGCCATAGGAGGGAATTTCCTCCTATTGCGTCGAAAAAGTACGTCCTCCATCGTATTTTCCGACGATCGGCACTCATCATCTTTATCGTTATCATCTAAGATATGTGTACACCAAATTTCATGTGATTCTACAATTTTTTCACCGTTGAATTAGTGGGTTGAAAATTAACGGTTTACCGATAATAGAACTTTTGACATTGCTAAATCAGCAGTGAAAAAGTTATAGAATCACATGAAATTTGGCGTACCCACATCTTAGATGATAACGATGAAGATGATGGATTCCGATCGTCGGAAAATACGACGGAGGGCGTACTTTTTTGACGCCATAGGAGAAAATTCCCGCCTATGGCCTATTTCCTCCATTATTCTCTCTCTCTCTATATATATATATATATATATATATGAAGAAAATTGAATTATTTATTTTTGGGTTTAATGGTTTACAAAGAAAATAGAATAAATTTAGAAGAGATTATTTCATGAATATTGCTTTTTCATGAGTCAACAAGCAAAATAATGTAAATAGTTTTGTTTGTACTTTGTTTATTGTTCTGCTCTTGCAATTGTTTTTCTATATGGAAAATATAAGGATCTTTAGCTAGAATTATGCAATAAAAATCAATGTGTTATTAACTTACAGTTCACATTTATATTTTAACTTTGCTTATTTTTTTATTGCTTTATGTGTACCCTGTTCTTTTTCATGTTTTCTGCTTTTCTTCCCTAAGCGATAACAGGATTACAACTAGAAATTTGGATTTTTTTGCATTACTTTTGATATTAATACTAGGGTCAATTGAATATATCATCACCCTTCATATCTAACTTATACAATTGTCATTGACCCCTGCACCGGTTTATTAGTACCTGAAACTCCTAGATTAGGGCCAAATTTGAGATTCTAGAGTCACTCCATACGAAACTCCATGGCCACGATTGCAAATAAACCAATTAAGTGGTGATAACTGTTGTAAGACTTGAAGGCAAAGGGAGGTATATGCAATTATAGCAAAATTCTAATTCCAGTTGCCTTTCAAAATGACTAAACTTCTACTTATGAATCCTAATATGAGTTGTATTCAGAATCTTAACGTATGCTTGAAGTTCTGGTGTTTACCGGTTTACCGAACCAGTATGATTGGTATACTTGTAAGATAAAACATTCAAAATCAATACTGTATATTTAAGAAATGTATGTAACTCAGTATATTAAATAATGGAAAATGATCCTATGAGGCCGGTTCTTCTTGCTTATTTTAAGTCCAAACTTTTAAACACACAACCCCGTGTTTTTCACCGATCCGTACTGGTCCCCATGCCAGCAGCCATCACAATCCCCATATATATAATTTCTTCAGGTAGTCCACTTAGCCGGTACCTGAAAATAGCATAAGTGTCACACGACATCAGTTAATTTCTGTATCCAAAATTAATATAATTTATCTTTAAAACCAAACCCACAAAACATCAAAACTGTCTCCGACAATCTTATGGTCATTAGACATAAGATTTATGTGTGTGTGTCACTACTAAAATAGGGGGTTGCTTAAACATTTTGCATTATTTATGTGTGTGTGTGTCACTACTACAAATAAGGGTTGCCCCCGACAGTCGAAACACACACACAAGAATACACAACAAACGCATCATTAGAGAGTGATTCAAGAAGTTCAAGTTAAAGCCAATATACGATACTCGATGATAACATGAAACTTTCATATTCTCATCGATACTCATATATGAAACTAAAAGCGCCACTTAGTCCCCGTCTATCGGTTAACATACGTTCGATCTTCGTCGTGACATAGAACTATACAAAGTTGATCTTAGTCGAAAATTAGACTAACGTATCCTTAACAAATGTTTAAGTTGATCTTAGTCTCAAATGAGATTAACGATCCTTAAATCCAACCCAAACCAAAATCTAAGATAATACGGATTTGGACTAATCCACGCCATACGGGCGATAACATAAATTAGTCTCCGTATACAATCCACGGGCAACCGAAAACAAAACAAACACCCACGACATGAAGTGACCATCTGGAGAAGGAGAAAGTTGTTACCGCTATGCGGTAGCGTAATTAACTGCAGGGGTTTGCGCCTGCAGGGAAGAGCGTCCCCACAATCAAAAACCCCTCAACGAGGGGGAATCTGATGAAATCTGCTACATCGGCCGCATCCATTTAAACCTTCGATATACGGTGCCATAAATCAACTTGGTATCTTCGGAGAGGTGGACGGATAAAACCAAATAGCATCTGCCCCGATGTTCAGGCCCGGACGTCCTAACGTCACGGTCGCGTCATTCGGCAGAGAACATGTGTGACATGTGATACGTATGCATGTGTTTATGTGAAATGTGCGTATGTATGCATTTAAGTAAAAACAACCCTACAATTAAGCGAAATCATAAATTGAAACACACATATATAGAATACAACTCATACATGGGTATCCTCAAATCTAACTTTGATTATCGATAATTTATTCTTTTCAATGACAAACGCACACACAAAGCATATACACGGATTTTCTCCTTTGTCAGTAACCATCCCGTTCTTAGATTTCTTAATATAGTCATCATAACCTACAATTTATATGATACAGTCTAACATGGCCCATGAGTACGTCAGGGTTAAGGACTGGATGTATGTGAATTGGCAACAACGTATGCAACCTAAGTTTGTCACTGGAGTTTCTGCTTCATTGAATTTGCACGCGCACATAATAAGAAGGAGAAGATACTAATGTGGCAGAAGAAGAAGGAGAAGACAGTAATGTGGCAGAAGAAGAAGAAAATGACATTCCTTATTCTCTGTTTCAGCATCAATCTTCTGATATGAACTAATGATGGCTTTCACATTGGATTTTCCTTTTAGAGACTTCTTAGTGTCCAATGGAAAGTATATATCAGATTTGTGAAGGTCAGGTTCTTCTATGACTTTCAAGTGTTTCAACTGATTCTGTAAATTACACCCTTGTTGGGTGATACTTTTACCACTTCTCACTGTAGGTGCGCTCTCTAATTGACTAAAAGGGTTTTCTGTTGCCTTCTTTGGCTTTATAGAAGTCTTTTGATGGGGGTCATCTGAAATCTGAGTATGATGCTTGATCAGAATTTTCACTTTATTTTTTTGTATATTCAAAGTCCTATTCCTTTCAAGAATTTATGAGAATATTAGGTGATTTCTTATAGGAGTTCCAAGGTTTCTTATAGGAGTTTCAAGGATTTCTTATAGGAGAATATGCAGGACTAGATTTGATGACGATGACGGGAGCAGCGAGGGGTGGCAGGAGCTCCAGCAGCGGCACCGGCAGAGGCAGAGGCAGAGCGGTTCTGTCGCCCGGAGAGCTGCGTAGGGAGCTTCAGAGGGCCGGTCTTGCACCCAGATCGGAGACCCTTCGGATGCCTCCTTCCGTGTGGATTTTGCCTCACCTCCAGGTATATTGCACGCATATCCATTTTAAATGTAATATTATAGATATTCATTCCCGTTCATGTCAAAATTACTTATATTGTCAATGTTTGATTGTCTAGTTGTTGGTGATGCGTCCACATCAGGGACAGAGGCCACTCCCGCACTTCTATGTATGTTTATATATCATATATTGCATGTATATTGATTTAGAATGCTATATCATAAATACACACACATTCCTTTTGCTCTACTTAGATAGTAATTTTTTTTATTGTCTAGCTGTAGGTGGTGACACCACCGCACCTGCGGGTATGTTTATATATCCTATAGTGCATGCATATTGATTTAGAATGTTATATTATTGATCTACACATTCTTTTTGCAATTACTTATATAATCTATTTTTAATTGTCTAATTATAGGTGGTGCATCCACATCTGCCGCAAGGGCCACTCCTGCCACTTCCGTACCCTCCGCATCGTCTGTAGGATAGTATGAATAAATATAAAATATTTATTCATTTTACATATCCTCTATAGAATAAATATGAACTTCATAGAAATTTAGCGTCAATGTTTATTTTCTAGTTGGAGGGGATGCGTCCGCATCCGGGACACCGGCTGTTCCTCACCAGAGGAACTATCGTCCCGCTCGTGCTGCTGCCCGGGCCCAGGCTCGTGCTTTAGTCACCGGAGGTATATATCACACTTCAATTTTCGTTTAACCTTGATTTCTTAATACAACTTAGGCTTAATATTGATTGTCTTGATATTTCTTGCAGACGCAGGGCCTCCCCATCCCCAGAGGGGGACTCGAGGCCCGAATCAGTCCCATAGGCTGAGGCCTGACAGAGCTAGGGGGGAGGCAGCATTCCCCCTCTTTTTTACCCTTGATTATCGCTATACCGGTCCTCATGCCGAGATGTTCGGCCGGTATATGGGGGATGAGAGCCGGCTCATGAAGAACTATCCACTTCACGTTGAGTGGGGCGAGCAGCACCGACACTCATTCGCCCTCTTCTTTGATCAGGCTCGGGTATTAATACATATTTTCATTTGATCTATCCAATATATTTATTATTAACACTTGCAATCTAATAACAATGTTTTTTTTTGTATTTTCAGTTGGATTACGATTTTCAGCCTGTACCCGACCCTGATCAGCCTTGGAGGGTGCTCAACCTTCATGCTCTGTACAATGGCCTGATGAAGAACATGCAGACCAAGGTCCGATACAACAGGAATGAGCTGAAGGCCAAATGCTACTCCCTGTGGATGGCGACCCTCGAGGCAGAGAGAGCGGCCCTCCTATCTACTCCGGCCTTTGCGAGAGTCGACGTAGAGACATGGCCTCTATTGTGCGAATATTTTGACTCTCAACGCAAACATGTATGTATTTTAAATGTAATTCATTGTTTAGGATATAATTTATTTTTTTGTGTTCCTTAATTAGAAAACTAAATGTGAATGCGTTGTGCAGAAACATGCCGCTCAAAATATAGAGAATAGGAAGTCGGCGAAGAGGGGTCGCCCCACTTACAGAGGTGGCTCGAGGAATATTACTCGAGCCATAGAGTTATCGGTAAATTACAATAGAGCGGCCTTTGTAATATAATGCAATATTAAGAGTTATTTTCTAATATATCTAATATTAAGAGTTATTTTCTAATATTGCAGACAGCTCAGACCCTGGCGTAAGGTAGTACACCGAGCGTGCTGTCCGGATATCTTGCCGTCCATGGCACCTCGACAGATCCCTCCACGGGCGAGCTTCGATATCCCGACATCGCTACCCAGGAGTATTGCGTAAGTGTTAATATTTATTCAACACATATTTGAAATTTTAGTTTTGGAAGGTTCAAATTTAAATTTTATACTTATACTTTACTGCTTAATGTGGGTGTAGGAGCGGGTGGTTGAGCAGGCCGAGGCCTCGGGGATTGATTTTACCGGACAGAGCGATCCGAGGCTGCTGACCCCAGTCCTGGATGCCGCATACGGAGGGCACTACGGAGGTTGGGAGAGAGGCCGAGGACTGGGCCCTAGCAGGGCCCATATGAGGTTGGACTCCACCCCGGCGGTTACTTCCTCCGTCTCCAGTGAGCGACGTGTCCAGCAAGAACTGGAGAGCTTGAAGGCCACCGTTCAGGAGTTGAAGGAGATGCTGGTATGTATACTACTTAATAGTAAAATATCATGTCATATTATAGATATCAACATATCCAATATTAGTACGCAGCCTGAGCTTATTTGGTTGTAGACTTAGGTTTGATTAATCATGCATACATATCTAATTAAAATAAACTACGGTTTTCCAAACTAGATATCCAAATGGGGTTTCGAAATAACTTGATAATGATACGAATTCGAATAATATACAGTTCTTACAGGCTTATTACACACGTTAGGTCCAGATGCGACGGGGTACATCGGCCGAGCCTCCACATGCATCTCCTTCGGCTGCGGCTCCGCAAGCCACTACATCGGCCGCCGTTCCGCAGACAGCTCCTATAGCTCCACCGTCCGCTCAGACTTCCACAGCCGTGGCTCCGCAAGCCACTACCTCGACGGCGGCTGCGCAGACCACATCGCCAGCTCCACAGCCCGCTCAGACTCCCACACGCGCCGAATTGCATGATTTATTGACCGAGGAGCAGGCGCGCCAGATTTAAGCGTTTATCAGAGGTGGAGCTGGACCGAGCTAGGGTAGCTTTTTGATTCTTATTTTTTGAAATATGTATTTATTTATATGATACATATTGTACTACATTTTGGACCATATTGATATTGGTGGTCTTACGGTCTTTATATTTATATCATATTCTGTTTTTTGGTTTCTTTTGTATATTATATGCGTGAGATGTGATTATGAATAAAATGATATATGTTGTGTGATGATTAATTTTATATTCGATTGATGTATATATTATTGTGCACAGAGCGAGAAAAAAATAGGTAGCCCTTTTTTTAAAAAAACTGATAATATGTACCTACGGATTAATCCGTAAGTACACATATTGCCCCTACGGATTCAACCGTGGGGGAAAAATATCAGAATAACTGATATTTTCCCCTGTGATTTCAGTATCAGATGGTTGGGATTGCCCCTACGGATATATTCGTAGGGGCACACAAATGCCCCTACGGAGTTATCTGTAGGGGCAAAATATCAGGATTTCTGATATTTTTGCCCCTACGGATATGTACCTGCGAATGTAACTGTAGGGGATATTATTTGGCCCTACAGATTAATCCGTAGGTACAAGTAATCTATTTTAAAAAACCATAAATAAAATAATTTTTTTGCCCCTACGGCCTACTTCGTAGGGGAAAGGGTACCTGCACATAACTCCGTAGGGGCAATTTTTAGTCCGTAGGGACATGTTCAGGGCTTCGACTTGCACCTACGGCGTTTGTACCTACAGGGTATTTTTTTGCCCCTGCGGATATATCTGTAGGGGCAGTGGTTTGCCCCTACGGATAAATCCGTAGTGGAAACCCTTATTTGTAGTAGTGCTGGCGATACACCATATACTACACTAACGGTCGTAGAAAAGAAAGTTAAAAACTATAATAATTGGAATCGACACTGCCTTTAGACATCATAAACCTGGAATATCACATATTCAGAATTTCATTCCTAACAAAAAAATCTTATATTTAGGTCTCAACCATGAAAATGCTTTTTCAAAAGAAGTCGGGTAATTCAATAAGATTCCCGATTCTACCAGGGCCAAAATATTATATTTACACTCAATTAATTACTTTTCACAAAACTAATTAGTGTAGATTCCAATTATTGTATCACATTCACAAATATCAAGACAATGTTAAACGTTTCGATCGAGTCAACAAACACCCACAAATTACCCCGAAAGCTCAACACTTGAGCAATGCTAAAATACCCAAAAACGTGCCACGGTGTCTATGGACCAACCGTAGAAGAGTCAACCCTTGCCTCACCTATGGCGCCACAGGACTACAGCAAACCCTAAGGTTAAGCTGCGTTCCATGTTCATAGAATCGAGTTAGGGTTTTGTTCCTCTAGAGGGTCCATAGGGTTACTTGCATGAACATTCAAATATCTTTAAGTTGGAAAATTCCAACACTTGGAAAATTTCCAGCGAGGGTCAGGACGGGTGATTGATGTTCGCTCGAACTGTTAAATATCGTCCAAGTTACCAAAACAATGTTAAAGTTACGACTACAAAATACTCCGAATTAGCCCCTAAGCAAAATTAGCATTACGTGAAATTTTGGCCTAAACAAAAAACACCTGAAACCCCAAAAACTACAGACCAGAGCACCGGACCAAAAACGAGACGATTCTGGCATTGGGGGGCCAGCCAGGACGGATTCTTGAGGTATGTGGCCGGTTCAAAACCGGTAGAATCTCCTCGTTTTTCTCTGGTGTTCTAAGTACAGTACATACAAGCATCTGCAGTTGTTTAAATAATTTTTCGAGCCCGTTTTAAAATCGACAGAGAGCACTTTTTCAGGGTTGCGGAAATTGTTAATTCGGAGTTGTTTTGGTTTCGTAATTAATCTAACATCGTCTAAGTTTCTAGCTTGGCTCTGATACCACTGTAGGGATTCTCTAGTACCATCCTAGGTTTAGAGTTGAATCACACATGCTATAACAAAAATTTAGAGGGTGCTAAACAATTCCAACCATGAATCGAACTCGAAAAATAGAGTAACAAACTATAGTATCATATACTATATAGTGTCTAACACTAAGTGGGGAGAAAATACAACCTTTGTAGACCTCCTCCTTGAGACTCCTTGGATCAAATAGGGTTTGAACCGGTTGGCTTGTGTCCTTCCAAGTCTACGATGATCCACTATGAAGTCCTTTTGCTCAAGCTCCAAGCTTCACTTGATCAAGGATGAAGATGAAGCAGACACTCCACACTAGTGGGCTATACTAAAGTAGAATGGTGATGTGGGTTTGGATCTCACTTAAAACCTTTTCTTTTTAATTTCTTCTCTTTCTTTTTGAACCCTAGAGAGCTTTGATGAGAGAAAGGAAGAAGGAGATGGCTCAAGCTTGACTCTAGAGAATAATCAATAACTCAAACTAAACTCAAGAGAATAAGTGAGAGTCATACCATGCTAAACTATGGTTACAAAATATCTAGATATTTTTTAACTTGAGTTTAAGAAAAACCATGGGCTAAAACCATGGGTAATTAAACCATTGTATTAATCCCATTTTTTCTTTTCTCAAATAATCAAAATATCTAAATATGTAACCATGTAAGTCTTGCATTACCACCACCAATGTATCATCAACCATGACACATGTATGCTTGCATGTGTGCATCCATATCAACTTATACATACACTCATGCATGCATCATAAAGAAATAGGTTTTAATAAATGAGCTAATGGATTTAATATTAAATCAACACTTGATTTAATAACCCGGTCATATCACAGACGACCCGTCCAATAGTGTACTCCCGATTAAAATACGGTATCCAATACACACATTTAATCGAGCTCCCGCGCATATCTCATATTCACCCCACATCGTTTCGCTTGAGCTAGGAGAACCCTTTGTGGGACTCTAAGACTCGTCAATACGCTAGCAGTAGGCAGTGATCACATCACATACCCACAAACCGTCAGTGGCACAAGCTGTTCGTAACGGCTCCTAGGTATTGAGCGATCAGAAGAAACACAAGCAAACCTGCTAAAACTCCCGTTGAGTCAATTGGTACACATACCGTACAGTCCGGTCTCATCGTCAATATGCTGCATATGTAAGTCTAGGGATAGTATCGTCGACCACAATAACCCAATAAGTCATGCCGGTATATAGATTATAACAGATCGAGAAACTACTGATAACACTTATCAGTAAATCTCAGCAACCCTGGCCAGGGACTTCCTGTTATAGCTAATCGTACATAGCGCAATAGCAATCCTCAATACCGGGAAAGACGAAACCCCTCCTATTGCTCATTGCCTCCATGTGCCTCGAGACTGTACCCAAAATCCACCTATTTGCACGACTCTGTAGAGCCGTGGTATGGTGGAGATCAAAGTACAGTGGGAGACACACAAGGCTCTATGACGATATTGTTGGATATAGTGCCCTCAGAGTCAATTATTGGATCACAGGTATGTGATTGTAATGATTGAGGGAGGACCTATATCGGTAGGACAGTCTTACTCAAGATGATAGTATGCTATCTGGTTTATCTTTATCATCGTGTACAGCTTTAGGCGACATTACAAGTCACTATTACACATTGATAGAGCCCTTAGGATTCTTGCTTGACTACCAGTAGTATTATGGCGATCATATACGTGGGAGCTGGGGTCTATAAGCACATTCTTAAAGTGGTCCCTAGTCATGGGAGTTTCGAGACTGGGAATCGATACTCCATTAGTAGACTAGTGTATATAGTCGAGACCCCGACGAAGGGCGGTGGCCGGTCTCATAAGCCATTGGTGTCAGTTGGATCACCTAAGATGTATACAGGTGCTCATTGGGTTATGAGTATACCGGACAGGACTCGCCGGGAACATGCTAGTTAATATTATACCTGACGTCAGATAGCAGTTCCCTGGTGACATGTGTACAGGTTAGTTCATCGACCTGAGATCATCATTTTTCTCGTGTGAGTTCCAACTGTGCTTTGATTACTACTCTACCATTGCTCAAAGGAGTCGTGCAAACAGGTTTTAGTTGGGTACAGTCCCGAGCCATATGGAGGCAGTGAGCAGATCGGCAGGGGTTTCGTCTCTCCCGGTATTGGGGGTGAGATCGCGCTGTGTCTAGGAGAGCCATTACACAAAGTCCTTGGCCAAGACAGGAGATTTACCGGCAGGTATTCCAGTAGTATCTCAGGGTGTTCTGGGCTATACTATGACACGACTTGTACCGCTTTTAGGGGTCTGACTTTTCCCAATCCCCTAGGCTCGACATGCGATGCTCAAAGACGAACGGACCGGACTGTACGGATATTATCACTGACAGGCTCAGTAGGGTGTCAGGATGAGTTCGCTCATCGAACTCCCTTTTGTTCAATACCTGGTTACCCGTTACGTACAGCTAGTACCCCTGACGTGCTAATGGTTAAATCTACAGCCAAAGTATTGACGAGTCTTTAGAGTTCCCCACAGACAGTTTCTCAAGTTTCGGGCGAAACATTGTAGAGGCCGTATGATATATGGCAGGGTCCAATCATATACGTGCGGTAGTGCACGGATCATGATCGGGCGGATCATACTAGTGTGCTTTGGTTTAAGCCGAATCCTAATATTAGATTTGTTGGATTACTTTAGTCTCATCGCATTCGCATTCAGTCGGAATGCGGATGCAGGTATGTATATACAGGTGAGGGGTACTCTTGTGATCCGTCACGAGTTTACTTTAGTAGATGCCATTCTCTTTTTATTGTTGCAAACATTTGGTTTAATGTTTGCATGTGGAAATAATGAGCACAAAATCATGATTAAGAGCATTAATTGTGACACATGCACAAGTGATGACTCATGGTCTCTTTCTTTGTGCATGTATCACATTTTTGATGGATTTGAGTATTGAAATGAGAGGGAGAGAGAAAGAGGGCTGCTATATGATAGTTTGGTCTTGCATTTTTCATTCCAACACTCTCTCTCATTTTTATCACAAGAACACCAAAGAAAAGAAAGAAAAAACTTATTCTTCTTTCTCTTCTTTTTTTCTTGAGCTCGTTATCTCCTCACTAATGGTATCCATTAAATCCTCAAGAGACAAAGTGATGACACACATTCTCTACTTCACCTTGGACACGTCGGCTAGCGAACTTCGTGTCCGAGTTGCTTCAGATGAAGCGGGAGCCCGTAAAAAGACTCGATGATGTGGTACTCTTTTCTGACAAGGAGATCGAGATCGGAGATGCCGAGAGGAGCTTGGGATGGTGGCCAAAGACCAAAGGACACGGATCGATCGGTATAGCCTTTCCAACCCTTCTCTAGTTTGCTAGTTATAGGTTAATGGTTCGATCCGGGATTTAAAGTCTGCGATAGCGCCGGTTTCAAGTTTTGAAAAAGTTTTCGTTTTCACATTTTGGCCTCGGACAGACGGCCGGGACGCTACCGTAGCCTTACAGATATCAGGTCTACAGACTAACTTGTACCAGTGTCACCTGAGAACTGCTATCCGACGATAGATATAATACCACATAGGAGTTCTCGGCGAGTCCGTTCAGTGTACCCAGTCTCACTGAGCACCCGTATATGATCTTTGGTGTCATCACACCAATGGATATGGGATCATCCATCGCCCATCATATGGGACAAGTAACGTATACGCTAGTCTACTATGGTGATATCGATGCCTTATCTCGATAAACCCATGACTAGGAACATTTCAAGGATATGCTCATAAACTGCACATGTCCCACTAGTATGATCTGCATCATAATCTCAGTAGTCAAGCATATCCTAAGGGCTATATCAACATGTACCAAATGAATGAAAGCATGATCAAATGAACATGTCAAGATAAAAGTGCAACCAGATAGTATAGTATCATGTCGAGCAAGAATGTCCCCTGAATATATATATATATATATATATATATATATATATATATACCGGTACATACACTATCATATAATGACCTCTAGGGCATACATATATCCAACAATATCTAGTACTCTCCATCTACCATTTCATGTATTGACTTAGAGACAAGTTGTGAGGACGATATTGTATATTTTGTGACTTTGGGTGTCATGCTCATGTGAGCTGACTTTTATTTTGTAGTTTTATCTTTTATGCTGTTTTTCACTTATATTATCCCATTCTTCGCTACGGCATCGTATATATTCTTGTGGTGGTTGTTTCCGCCTTTGGGCGTGATTTGCTCCCGTTTGTGGATCCTTTATTTATATCATATGTCGCTTTACTTATATCTTATGCTTGTACCCGTATCGGGGCTAGTTTTTACAAAGGAGGTGCTGCCGAAATTTTTTAGAAAATAAAGTTAAACCTTAAATATTTTTACTTGAGATTTTCAATTGTTTTTAACAATGTTTTTATCACTTACTACTTTTGATGGTTTAGATTTCTGGGTTTCGGCTTACTTAAATTGTGTTACGCCTGTAGATGTTTCGTGGTTTAAGTGCCGGTCGCGTACCAAATTTTGGGTCATGACAAAATTGGTATCAGAGCGCTAGGTTTTACCTTTCGAAGTGTAGGATGTCCTTGGTATGATGGAGTAGGTAGCTTAAGCAGAGTGTTGTAGCGTGTGTATGTTCCGCGGCATACTTACGACACGGTATTTCGCCTAAGTGACCTTAGGACTTGTTGGTTGAAATTCCTTCTGTGATTATAAAAATCCTTGTGATTCGATTTCCGTGTTCTTACTGTTTTCATTTCCAGCTATTATTCCGCCGAAGACTATGAGAGCGCAGAGAGCGGCCACGAGAGCCGAGGTCAGAGTTGGCTCGTCTGAGACGAGGACTGACCAGGGCATTACGCCCGTTGTTCAGAAGCAGATTGATCCTCCTTCACTTGATCGTATTACTAGGCTAGAGGTCGGTATGCAGGATTTGCGCCAGATGATGGGATCGTCAGTCGAGGCCAGTAGAGCGCAGAGACAAGAGGTCACCTGTCACGGGACCGCGGTGGTACCTACGGTTTAAAAAGTTGTACCTACAGCTATGGAGGTGATCACCGTATCGTTATCTGAGTTCATGAGGCTGAAGCCTCCGGTTTTCACCGGCACTGATGCAGTCGAAGATCCGTAGTCATTTATTGATCGGATGGCCAGGATATGTCGTTCGCTGAGATGCTCCGATGCGAGATGGGTAGAGTTCGCGAGTTTTCATCTGGAAGGTCTTGCCCAGAAGTGTTGCGAGTCCTTAGAGAGGGGCAGAGCTGCAGGTCTTTCTCCTATGACCTGGGCTGAGTTCGTGACGGTGTTTCTCGCCCGTTTTCTTCCGCAGAGCGTCAGGGATCCTCGAGCGCGCAGTTTTGAGTCTTTACGCCAGACTCCGAGTATGACGGTGGCAGAGTACGATGTGCAGTTTACCGAGCTATCTGTGTATGCTCCATATTTGGTAGACACTGAAGAGATGTGGGTCAAGAGGTTTGTTCGAGGCTTGTTTACCCAGTTGTTCCTCGCTATCAGCGCACAGCATTGTGATACATATGTAGCAGCAGTGGATGCAGCCCTACTAGTTGAGGAGCGTCTTTCCGAGATGTCGGTCATTTCGAAACCGAAGAGGGGTCGTATTGGTGTATCAGCACAGAGAAAGATGTTTAGGCGCCGCAACAGATTTCGTTCAGGTATGGGGATTAGCAGAGGCTTGTGACGTGGCCGGTTGTTTAGCTCTTATCCCCAGGAGGGTCAGCAGTCATCGTATGGATGTTTCCAATGCGGGAGTTAATATCATCATGTTCGAGATTATACTGAGCCACGTGAGGACGAGGCAGCCGTATCACATGTTACCTTACCACCTTCTCCACCTCAATGAGCGTTGCCTCTTGCACCTGTTGTTGCTCCGCGTCAGACCTATGTTCAAAGAGGTCATGGTCGTGGAGGGTTTGTTCAGAGAGGACGGGGTAGCCGAGGCGGAGGATAGCCGGTTGCAGGTAGAGGGCAGGCATGAGTTATTGGTTTGACTCATCAGGACGCGCAGGCGTCCAATGCAGTAGTTTTAGGTACTCTTTTAGTATGTTCTTTTGGTGCACACGTGTTGTTTGATCCGGGATCTATGCACTTGTATGTTTGTACACACTTCGTGCCGAGGTTGGGCCAAGAGTCGTGCTTGCTAGATCGGCCGCTTATCGTGACCACACCTGTTGGCGAGTCGCTTATTGCGCGACACGTGTTTCGGTTGTGTGCCCTTCGGATTGGAGATAGAGAGTTGTCCATCGACTTGATCTTTCTTGAGATGTTGGACTTCGACGTTCTCCTGGGCATGGACTGGTTAGCTAAGTGCTATGCGTCTGTGGACTGGCGTGAGAAGACAGTCAGGTTTTGTTTTCTCGACGAGTTAGTTCTTATCGTGCAGGGGGACCGTGGTGCCCCCCTCACAGTTTGATTTCTACCTTTTGCGCTAGTCGGCTTTCGATGAGAGGATGTCAGGGATTCTTGGCTTTCATTCAAGATACCGGAGCCACAGTAGAGTCGTTGGAACGGGTTCCTATCGTGCGAGAATTTCCCGACGTATTTCCTGATGAGTTACCTGGATTGCCGCCAGAGCATGAGATTGAGTTTTGCATTTATCTGATCTCCGGCACGGGGCCTATTTCTATACCTCCTTACCGGATGGCCCCGGCGGAGCTTAAGGAGCTTAAAGATCAGTTGCAAGAGTTGCTTGATAGGGGACTTGTACGTCCGAGTATTTTTCCTTGGGGATCTCCTGTCCTATTCGTCAAGAAGAAGGACAGCAGTTTGAGGTTGTGCATTGATTATCGTTAATTGAACCGAGTTACGGTACGGAATAGGTATCTTTTATCTCGCATTGACGATTTGTTTGATCAGCTCCAAGGTGCGGGAAATTTATTCCAAGATTGATTTGAGATCAAGTTATCATCAGTTGCGGGTTCGGAATGATGACGTTCCGAAGATTGCTTTTCGTAGGAGCTACGGACATTATGAGTTTTTGGTGATGTGATTCAGACTCACCAATGCCTCAGCAGCATTCATGGATTTGATGAACAAGATTTTCAGGCCGTTCCTCAACCAGTTTATTATTGTGTTTATTGATGACATTCTGGTTTATTCTAAGAGTCGTGAGGAGCATGAGCAGCACTTAAGGATTGCTTTGCATACATTGAGAGAGCACCAGCTGTTTTCTAAATTCTCAAAGTGTGCCTTCTGGCTTGATAGAGTTGACTTCCTAGGTCATGTGGTTACGGGAGACGGTATTCGTGTAGACCCGAGGAAGATCGAGGCCGTACAGCTTTGGCCCATACCTGTATTAGTGACAGAGGTCCACAGCTTTTTGGGCTTAGCCGGTTATTACCGCCGTTTCGTGCAGGACTTCTCGAGTATCACTGCACTGCTGATCGAACTGACCAGGAAAGGGATTCCTTTTCTTTGGACCGAGGCATGCGAGCAGAGTTTTCAGCAGTTGAAGACTCGGTTGACTGCACCAGTTTTATCTTTGCCTTCTGGATCGGGCGGCTTTGTCGTTTACTGTGATGCTTCTCGAGTGGGGCTCGGTTGTGTATTGATGCAGCATGATAGAGTTATCTCTTATGCTTCCAGGCAGTTGAAGAAGCACGAGCAGAATTATCCCACTCATGATGTCGAGATGGCCGCGGTGGTCTTTGCGCTTAAGATTTGGAGACGCTACTTGTATGGAGAGCCGTGTCGGATTTTCACGGACTACCAGAGCTTGAGTACATCTTCTAGCAGCGGGATCTGAGTTTGAGATAGCGCCGTTGGATGGAGCTTGTGAAGGATTATGATTGTGAGATCCTTTATCACCCGGGCAAGGCGAATGTAGTAGCCGATGCTTTGAGTCATAGGCCCGGGGGTAGCTTGTCCCAGTTGAACTCAGTTCAGGTACAGTCTTCTGCAGATTAGCAGATCTTGTGCGATAGCAGAGTACAGTTTGAGTTCACTTCCACTAGGGAAAGTTTGCTCATGTCCGCTCCCGTCCACTTCTACTTGACCGTATTCGTGAGGCACAGCCCGCCGATGCCCGTTTGTCTGAGATTCTGGAGCATGTTCGGAAGGGTAGGGATTTGGAGTTTTTGATTGATGACCAGGGTGTGCTACGTTTTGGGACTCATTTGTGTGTACCTGATACAGATGAGTTGAGATGCGGGATTCTAGAGCAGGCACATCAATCAGCTTTTAGTGTTCACCCAGGTTCCACCAAGATGTACCATGACTTGATAGATATCTACTAGTAGACCGGGATGAAGAGTGATGTTTCGGATTTTATTTCGAGGTGCCTGACTTGTCAGCAAGTCAAGGATGAGTATCAGAGACTGCAGCCTTTACTCGTTCCGGAGTGGAAATGAGAGCAGATTTCCATGGACTTCTATGTAGGTCTACTCAGGTCTAGTCGCGGGTATAACTCCATTGGGGTGATTGTTGACCGGCTGACGAAAGCGGTTCACTTCCTTCCAGTGAAGACCACTTTCGGTTATGATCAGTATGCTTAGTTGTACGTTGATGAGATTGTGTATTTGCACGGTGTTCCCACATTCATTGTATCTAATAGGGGCACCCAATTCACTAGCCGTCTTTGGCAGAAGCTTCAGGAAGCTTTGGGTAGCCATTTGAGCTTTAGCACCGCTTTCCATCCGCAAACTGATGGTCAGTCAGAGCGGACTACACATACTCTGGAGAATATGCTTCGTTCGTGCGTGCTTGATTTTGGTGGCAGTTAGGATCGTCACTTGCTGTTGATAGAGTTCTCCTACAATAACAGTTATCAGGAGACGATTCAGATGGCGCCTTTTGAGGCTTTGTATGGTAGGAAGTGTCGATCGCCAGTATGTTGGACTGAACTTAGCGAGAGCAGGATTTTGGGACCCCAGCTAGTTCAAGAGACAAAGGAGAAGATCCAGTTGATTCAGGATAGGATGAGAGCAGCCCAGTGCAGACAGAAGTCTTATGTCGACCGTCATCGTCGCATGCTCGAGTTCGTAGTGGGGGATCATGCATTACTACAGATTTCTCCGATGAAGGGCATGATGAGATTTGGGAAGAAAGGGAAGCTTAGTTCCTGATTTGTAGGTCCTTTTGAGATCCTTGAGCGAGTTGGTACCGTTGCCTATCGTTTGGCTCTTCTGCCCAGTTTTTCGAATGTTTACCCTATATTCTATGTGTCGATGCTTCGCAAATACCTTCATAACCATTCCCACATGATTCAGAACCAGACCGTTTAGCTGGAGTACGATCTTTCGTTCGCCGAGCAGCCAGTAGTGATATTGGATTAGCAGGTGAAGAAACTTCGGTCGATGGTCTTGCCACCTATGAAGGTTCTTTGGCGTAGCCTAAATAGTGAAGAGGTCACTTGGGAGGCTGAGAGCAAGATGCGGAAGAAATTCCCTCATCTCTTTGAAGGTACGCATAGTATGATTTTTAAATTCAGGGACGAATTTCTGTAAGGGGGAAGATTGTAACACCTTAGAATGCGATTAGTGTTAATTAAGCGATAATGCGGATTTTTAGTAAAAATATTACCAAAATAGTTTTCAAATATTTTATAAAAATTAATTAATATTTTATTATAATTTATTTTGGGCTTGCACACACATGTGCATATTAACCTAGGGATAATTCGGTGTTAAACCGTGCTTAAGTAGCCATGGCATATTAACCCATTCCATTAAGTATTAGGTAATTAGTTAATTAAAATAGTTTTCAAAATAAAATAATAAGGTTTGAATTTTTGGAGTTGACTTGAGAGAGAGGAAGAGAGAGAGAGAGAGGGCATGATGAGGCATGGCAAGCATGCCATGCATTTAATGAGGAGAGAGGAGAGGGAGGCATGGCTTATACTAAACTCACCCCTCATTCCCACACCCCTCACCCTCACACATACACCCTCATTCCCACACCCCTCACCCTCACACATACACCCTCATTCCCTCACTCTCACTCTTATTTGTTTTCTTACTCTCATATTTTCTCTTCATCTAATTCCCTCACTCCCTCAAACTGAACCCCTCCCTTGTTCTTCACTAAACCCTAACCCAAATCCTCATTAACCAAACAAATCTTCACAAAACTCAATACACCCTTCTTTAAACTTGATCTAAAGCTAATGGTGATCACTTGGAGCTTGGAAATATAGGGTTTTGGAGCAAGTGTGGATAGGTAATGGCTCCTAACTGTTAATTAGGTAGTTATTTTGTAGTGTTGCTTACTAGTGGCCGTTTAGAACCTAAAAGATAAGGTTTTTGCATAATATCGTGTTTTTAGTGTCGTTTTTGAGTCATTGTAACCTGCTGTGACCCCGAGTCTTTACTGTGAAATCAAGCAGTGTAGTAGTGTAGTGCTAGTTACCCTGAGTGTACACCAGTAACACGAGCCCAACCTGAGCAGTTTTGGCCGACGAGATGGGTTTTTTTTTCGGCGAGCTCGGCCGAGGAGTGGACTGGGGTGTTGTAATTTTAGGGTAGGTGTCTGCTGTTGTTCTAGGGTGTTTGGTTCTGCTGGATTTTGATGTTTTTACAGTGGGTAAAATCTAGGATCGATTAGCTAGTTTTAGTGTTTTGACGACGCGCGATACGGTGTCCGACTCAGTTCTGTGCTTCGCGTGATTTCTGCACGTGTGTTTGTTTTAGTAGTTTCGCCACACACGTTAGCTGCTAAGCGAAAACTTTAGAGGGTGTTGGAATTAGTGCGTTGATTTAAGCGTAATTGTATATATTATTGGTCGATTTCTGAGTTGCACTTGCTTTGTTTTTTGTTAATAGGATCGCAGGCGTGGACTTCGGACGCTGCAAAGAAAGGGAAGCAGGTGGTTGGATATACCTAGCTCGAGATCACGGTGAGTAGATTTAACATCTACGGGGAAATAGCCCATATGGCATTATGCGTCAGGGCTTTATAGGATATTATAGCCGCATGTTATATTCATATATGTTGATTGTGCATGAGCATCATTACATACCATTACTTGTTGTGCCTTTACTTAGTACCTAGGGGACACTGCACCATTACTGACGTTCATGTTGCACGAGTACTAAATTGTATGCTACAACCATGCCGTCGGTAATTGCCATGACACGCATAACCTGTTGGATATATGTATGCTCTAGAGGCCATTATATGTATAGTGGATGCTTGGACATGTATGTATATATATATATATGACTTTCTTGCTTGACATGATATTATGCTATCTGGTTTACTTTATCTTGACATGTTCATTTGATCATGCATTTTACTCATTTGGTACATGTTGATAAAGCCCCCAGGATATTTGCTTAACTACTACGATTATGATGCGGATCATACTAGTGGGACACTTGTTGAGCATATCCTTGAAATGTTCCTAGTCGTGGGTGTATCGAGACAGGAAATCGATATTCTAGAGTAGACTAGCGTATACCATTCTTATCCCATATGATGGGTGATGGATGATCCCATATCCATCCGGTGTGCTGACACCAAAGATTGTATACGAGTGCTCAGTGGAGACTGGATATACTGAACGGACTCGCCGAGAACTCCTATGTGTTATTATATCTATCGTCGGATAGCAGTTCTCAGGTGACACTGGTACAGGTTAGTCTGTAGACGCAAGATCGTTATAGAGTCTTGTGTGTCCTCCCACTGTACTTTGATCTCCACCCTACCACAGCTCTACTGCGTCATGCAAACAAGTGGATTTTGGTTATAATCCCGAGGCACATGGAGGCAATGAGCAATAGGAGGGGTTTCATCTCTCCCGGTATTGAGGGTTGATGTTGTGCTATGCTCGATTGGCTATAACAGGAAGTCCCTGGCCTGGGCTGCTGAGATTTACTGATAAGTGTTATCAGTAGTTTCTCAATCTGTTATGACCCATACACCGGCATGACTTATTGAGTTATTGGGGTCGACGATTCCTTCCCCAGACTCGATATGAAGCATGTCGGACGAAGAGACCGGACTGTACAATAAGTGTTGCCAGTTGGCTCGACGGGAATTTTGACAGCTTCGCTGGTTTTCTACTGATCGCTCAATACCCGGGTGATCGTTATGTTTAGCTGACCGCTTGGGGCTTATGGTTGTTTGATATGATCATCACCTACTGCCGGCGTATTGACGAGTCTTAGAGTCCCTCACAAAAGTTTCCTAGCTCAGGCGAAACGATGTGATGTGCATATGAGATATACACGGGGACCCGATTAAATGCGAGTATGTGATACCGTATATTAATCGGGCGTTTTTCTATTGGTCGGGTCGTATGTGATATGACCGGTTTGTTAAATCAAGTGTTGATTTAACATTTGACTTTTAGTACATTTCTTTATTAAACCTTTTTCTATTTGTATGCAAGCATGTATGCATATGTTTATGTTGATGCACATGATGATGTGCATGCACACATACATGCATATATTCTTGTGTGTCATGATTGCTGATACACAAGTGGTGGCAATACATACTCACATGGAAATAATTATCTACATATTTATTTTTGAGTTAAACAAATAGAAAATAAATTCATGGTTGAAAATTGTTCATATCTCTTCACTTAACCTTATCTTTAACCATGAGTTATTTTTCTATGGTTGTTATTACTCCAAACTAAATATCTAGATATTTATTAACCCATGGTTTATGGTGAGAATGATTTAATATATTATTTCATTCTCATTTTTTTTATGCTTATCACAACTTGAGCTCTTGAGTTGCCATCATCTTCTTCCTCATTCTCTCTTGCTCTCTTGATCTAGAGTGAGAGTGAGATAAAAAGATAGGGTTTTGAATAGAGAAAATAAACCGCGTCAGCATTCTACACTTCTTTAGCCCATTTGTGTAGGGTGTTTGCTACACTTCTTTTAAAGACCAAGTAAAGAAAGGAGCTTTGGGCAAAGAGACTTCGGGTGGATCATCGTGGACAAGGAAGGCTACTAGCAAGCCGTTTCAACCTCTCAACGATCCAAGGAGTCAACACAAGAGAACTACAAAGGTTGTATTCTTTTAACTTAGTGATAAAAAGTTCTTAGTATGTGATACTATTGTTGTTACCCTAAACTTCTTGTTAAAGATTCATGGTTTGTTTGCTTAGCACCTTTCCAAATTTTAAAGTGGCATGTGTGATGCTTCCAAATCCTAGATTAAGTGCTAAGGAAACCTAACAGTAGTATCAGATCCAAGCTAGAATTTTAGAAACGGTGTTATAACTATTACGAAAATGAAATCGACTCCGAAAATACGATATTTGAAACCCTAGATTTTGCTCTCTGGAAATTTTTTAAAAAGTCGTTTAAAATTTTTTAAACAACTGCAGAAAACTGTATGGGATACTTAATGAACACAGGTGAAATACGGTGACTTGTGCTCGGATTTTGGCCGAGCACCAAGCCAGAAATTCCGGCCTAGCCGGCCCCCCTGCCCTGTTCGACTCTGTATTTCACCACTACTCTGTTCTGTAGGATTGGGGTTTCAGGTATTGTTTGTTTAGCTCAAATTTTCATGTAATGATTATTTTGATTAAAGGCTAATTCGTAGTGTTTCATAGTCGTATATTTTAACACTGTAAAGATAACCTTGATAATGTTTAGCAGTTCGAACGATCTTCAAAACCCACATCTTGTACCTCGCTGAAATTTTCAAGTGTTGAAATTTTCCCAAGTTAATTATATATTCAATAGTCATGCAATATCTCTATGGACCATCTAGAAGAATACATGACCTTAACCCGATTCTATGCCCACGGAACCGCGATCGAACCCTAGTGTCACGACCCGAAATGGCACGTGACTGGCACTTGAATCATATGAAGTCTATAGGACCCCATCTAATCCAAGTAAACCAAGAAATCCCGGAAATGTAAACCATTTTAAGAAATAAGTGAAGAAAACATGTTTTAAAGCAACTGGTTTTGATAACATAAGCCGAAGTATGCATTTTTAAAATTTCAAGTCTTTTCTGAAAATTGCGGCAGAGTTTCCTTTGTAAATACTGGCCCCGAACGGGGTACAACATGAATAATATGAATAAAGGCATCCCCAAGCGGGAGCTAGCTCTTCTTCCATTGACGGTCACAACCACGCAAGCAATATAATATACAAAGCCAAGGGCGAGGATCAAAACTCAAAAGGAAACTCAAGATATCAAGAAAACCATAATAATACAACACGCGACTCTAAGGTCGAAAGAATAAACAACTTGTTTTCTAAGTCTGAAATAATATAAAAGTCTGGTTGAAGGAGTTTCTAGATACAACAATGAAAATAAAATACAAGGGTGGTCACGATGCGAGTGAACCCACCTACCAAAGCAATCACCCAGAAAGGAAGTAGTGTGCCAGGAAGCCGCAATGAAACCTGTACGGCAAAAACCTGCAAGAACTATGGCACAACGGGGGTGAGTTGCCAACTCGTGAGTATAAAACATCATAGAGCAGAAATCGTATGTATGACTCCATCCTAGGTCAATACGATCAGTAAAATACATCCTCAATATGATAAAGTTTGAAGCATAAAAAGGTAGCAAGGGTAAACATCTATGCCAAGTGCTCGTGTCAGTGCCTCAGGTAGCAACATATCATAAACAAGAGGTGTGATCAAAGTAATAATCATGAAATCAGTGTCAACTATATCATGAAGTCTATAAGTATGTGAATATCATCCAACTATGTAATCAATTCCTGTATGCATGTGGATCTCGTCCACGTGTCAACCAATGACACAAAAACATCATGCATGTAAATATCATAAAAGCATATGCATGAAAGTATGAGAATATAAATCAACGTGTGCCCCTCGCGACACATCAAAATCATGGCACCTGAGTGTCCAGCATCGACACTCGAAACATCATGAAACCCGTGTCCAGCATCGACACGTAAATTCTCATATATCTCGGGCTCCGTCTGCGGGATCGTCCCGCGGGCTCCGGCAGAACGGGTCGGCCCATATCCATCTTTCGACTCCGGTCGGTTTCCTCTGGATAATCGCCAGGTCCAACCAATCACCGGTAGGTACTCGCCACCCTGCTAGGCTCATCGTCTACTCCACGAAAACATTCTCTCCTCGGGGAACCATACCGGGTCCACTATGAACCCGCAAATGGATCATCCGCCTTCTTGAATCGGGTTTCACATATCACACGCCTCAGAACCGAGAAAACGCATGGTGGACGCACTGAAATATCATATCAAGAGAAACCGGGTTTTTAAAACAGTATATGCTTTCTTTTGAAATACCCATGGTACTCAAATCCAAAAATATCATGGAAACAGCATATCTCAATGCGTATAATCATAAAGTATTATGTATGCGACATATAATAGAAATGTAAGAATATCAGTATATCATGCAACATAAAATAGTGATATGCACATATCGAGGGAAAACCACTTTTTTAAATGAATCCAGTTTAAAAATGTATCATGCGGTTCCCATATCTCCAAAATCAAGCCAGAATCATTTATGTATGTGCAAATATGTATGTATGCAAGTATGGGGTACATATCTCAATGTGTATAATCATAAAGTATTATGTATGCGACATATAATAGAAATGTAAGTATATCAGTATATCATGCAACATAAAACAGTAATATGCACATATCAAGGGAAAACCGCCCTTTTAAATGAATCCAGTTTAAAAATGTATCATGCGGTTCCCAAATCTCCAAAATCAAGCCAGAATCATCTATGTATGTGCAAATATGTATGTATGCAATTATGGGGTACAATATGTATGTACGCAAGTATGTCATACAAAGAGTCATATCTTGATGCAACAATCCTACTATGTAGTGACATGACAATTATCGATGATGAAGTGTGTGAGCCGGCAAGCAGGTGTACGTGGAACATACACATCATCGATAATGGTGCTGGTGTCCTGACAGCATAGGTTTAATATAACAATAAACACATTTACACATGCAATGCGATGCGAATAGCAAGAATATGCGAAAAATGAATAATGAACACAACAGTGAAGAATCTACATCAATATATATATATATTGATGTAGATTCTTCATTGTTGTATGATATATATATATATATATCATACAATTTTTCCATTTGCAATAACACGAACCGTGGTGTTTAGAAAAATAAGGGCTACGGTGTTTTTAAAGAAAGATGCGTCTTTTGAAAATTTCCGTAGAAACCCTTGGCCTGTCTTTAAAATACTCACGATTCGTTAGTTTTGAAACAGGTATGACTCGGGTCCAGTCTAACATCTACTAAGTAAACTACAGGTCTAACTAACAAGCCAACCGAAAGGGGTATGGAAACCACCTATATCTGAGTCGATGTATATTATATATATATAATAGTCGGCGATCCCGTCTCAATAGTACCACATACGATACAATATATCATATGACATTCTCAAGTCAAGAGTGCGGATCTATCATCATAGTTAGCTCGTACGGTACATCCGTCGTACGGCATCCCAAATCTGGTTACGGGTCAACTATCACATCTATCTCATCATTTATCCGGTATCCTTATCATCACATCATAAATTAGGGGTACTGATCTACAGTCTAGTACGATCTGATACCATCAACATATATATATATATATATATATAAATGCGAGTGTATGAAAACACATCGCCTACCGATCCGCTATCATCACATGCCGTATCTCATAATACGATACAAATCACATCACCGATCTCATGGCATCATGCCCAATCTCATCGACTCATCTCCAAATACCATGTACAATCCTCATCATCCATGTGTAGGTATAGATATACATATACATATACATACACACACACACACACACACACACACACACACACACATATATATATACGCCTAGTCCCATACCTATGTGTGTATATATATATACGTATCCCCGTATACGCACAAGTAATAATAATAATGCATGCAAGAGTGTGTGTGTGCGTGTGTGCAAACCTATTCTATGGTTCGCGACTAAGAAATCAACCAAGACACTATCATCTAAATTCACAATACATATGTAAATATATAACATATCATCAACTACACTACGAACTGCGGGGGTGCTATACGCCATCCACCTGACTTTCCCCGTAGATATAATCTACTCACATTGCTCTTCGCTTGCCGTTGCCGACGTCGCTACGCGCTTGATTGTTGTCTCGAAGTCCTCATGGGGGTACCTACACATCATAACGTATCATGCCCCATTAAAATCCAATTCAAAACCAAAACGACACGCTAATAGCCTATAGGTTAGAACTTACGGACTACGCCTTTCAAAGCACAAAACCCTCGATATTGTCGTACAAACATCAAGTGACCGAGGTAAAACACAAATACTAAAATCAAGAATCCAAAATACGAAAAATATAACCCCGAATTAAAACAACAACTCATGAAAATGGTCCTAGATTTTACCTTAAGTGAAATTTGCCAATTTTGCACATATGGATGGTCTATTTAACTGGAGATAAAGCCCTGGAACAAGCACGAAGCAAATTGGGTGTACCAAGGACGCAAATTGCAGCCAAATGAATAAATCTGTAGCCTGGACAAGGTGGTTGGGGCTCGGGTCTTGGGTATAGGTTCTAAGTTGCCTGCACATCTCTCTGTGTTTGCTAAATATTTTTCAGGTGTCCCGGGTGATAGCAGATATCAATATACCCTCACAGAAACCACAATTCTCCGATATCGCGGTTTCTAAGTTAGGGTTTTGGGTTTAAGTCTATGGTTTCTGTCCATGAAACTTACACTAGAGGGGGTTATATGGCCTTAACAAACCTCAATTACACTATTTCAACTTAAGTTTTCTTTAAATCCTAACTTGGAATTTCCTATCCTCACTAAACATCACTAAAACACTTCAAATAAAACATGGAAGCTAAAGTGAAAGAAATACAGTGCAAATGGTATAGGAATTACCTCATTTGGCAATCAAGAATTTTCTTGAGTTGCCCCAAGTGTCCAAAACCCTTGCTTTTTTGGTCCAAAGTGTAGCCTGTGAGCTTGTACACATTTTTAATGAAGTGGGGATGAGGTTTTGAGATTGTTATGATGGTGTTTTGTGAGTTTGAAGAGGAGGGAGGAGAGAGTTCTGCCATGGAAATGAAGAGGAGAGAAGAAGATGAAGATATGAAGGAATGAGAGATGAGCCATGCCCAAGGTTTGACCCCTCACCCTCTTTCTCTCTCCCATACCCCATTTTTTATTGTTTTCCTTTTTCTTTTCTTTTCTATTCTTTTCTCTTCTCTTTATAGAATTAAAACCAATCATGATAAAGAGAAAGAACAATGAAAGAAATATAACAAGTGTGATTAGCGATATTTAATCGCGATTAGCATTAAAAGTGAATATAATTAATCATAAAAATTTGCAATTTGCATAAATCACATAAGGCACCCTCATTTCAGTAATTTCCATAATTTTTCCCAATTTATCAGTATTTAATTATACCGCCTTATTAAAATATTCAATATAATATTATTTAATTATAAAAAAATCCCCAAAAATAATATTTTATTTTTCTGAAATGTTACACCTAGGGTTTGTCGTAGTTCCGTGGTGCCATAGGTGAGTCATTGGTTAACCCCTTATACGACTGGTCCATAGACACTGTGGCACGTTTTTGAGTATTTATAATTTTGCTCAAGTGTTGAGCTCTCGGGGTAATTTGTGGGTGTAAGTTGATTCGATCGAAACGGTAAACATCGTCTTGATATATATGAATGTGATAATTGCAATTGTTGTTTTTCACTTTCTTTTCCGCGACCGTAAGTGTAGTATGTGGGGTATCGCCGGTTTCGTTGCTATACATCAATGACAATCGGGGTACGCTGTCACGACCCGAAATTGGCACGTGACGGCCCTAATACTACGCAACGTCTACAAGCGTAACGCAGTAAAGGAAAAACAAAACCCAGAAATCTAAACCAGTAAAAGACAAGAAAAGATAAGAAACATTGTTTAAAAGTCTTTGAAATCACAGCCCAAATTCTTTAAAAGTCCAACTTTATTTCCTTTAAAATTTTGGCAGCACCTACTTTGTAAAAGCTAGCCCCAAAATTAGGTACAACATAAATATAAAATAAAGCATCCCCAACGGGAGCAAATCCACACCCAAAGGCGGAAAACAACCACCACAACAAATAGACGACGCCGTAGCGAAGAAATAGAAGACGATAGAAAGGAAACTGTATAAAAGAAAACAAGTCACAACATAATATACAACATCGTCCTCACCAAGTCTCTAAGTCAATATGAAAATAGTAGATGGAGAGTACAGGGATACAACGAATATACAATACAATGAATAACCACAAACCCACCTAAGCAAACTGCACGCTGTGAGCTGATGCGGTATCCGTAGCAAAAGATGATAAGATGTGTGATAATAGCCTGACTCTGACTATCCTGAGGAACACCTGCAAACACTGTAGCACAACGGGGGTGAGTTGCCAACCCGTGAATAGTAAATAACATATGCAGGTAATCGTGAGTATGCACGTACAGCGTGAATCTAACATGTGCAATTAATAGCAATAAAAAGTCATATGAATGCAATAATCATGAAAGGTACATTAGCAGGAACAACTAATACATGAAGCAATGCATATAAATAAATGTATGTAAATGCAACAGTCATGAAAGGTACTCTAACAGGTACTACTAATACATGAAGCAGTGCATAAACAATAAATGTGAAGTATGGAATGAAATATGTCATTTCCACGGAATCCTGACATCGTGGTAGTATCACAATCCATCAAGACAAATCCAAATCCCAATTCCTCAAATCAGCCACCAATTTGGCTATCATATCAAGTAAGTCACACCTATCCTTAATGTACAATATCAAGTAGATCTCACATATCTCGTATGTACAATATCAAGTATATCTCACATACCCCGAATGTACAATATCAAGTAGATCTCACATATATCCTGTAATCAATATCAAATAAATTCTCAAATGTCCTAAATCCAATGTCAATGAGTCCTTTACATTCTAGGTATATTTGCATGAATAAATATGATGATGTATATAATTTAATGTCAATACACATATATTAGCGTCCCATTCCACTAATATTGGTGTAAGGGCATATATAACAGCAGCCTAAACCCCTGTAACATATACAAAGGAGTAAAAAGAAATATCATGAAACCAATGTGTCAAGTATCGACACAGAAATGCAGGTCTATCAGGTGCTGTCACCACGACTGGCACCCTGATAGGTATGTATCATACGCTATCCCGAAAGCTCGAGTGCCTAGTTCTGACCCTCACCTCTCGACGTATCTATATGTACATGACTCCCGTCCGTATCCCTAGGATAACCGCTGAGTTATTGGTAATGTGACCGGAAGGTATGGTTCCCCCACTAACTCATCGTCTACTCCACGACTCTTGCCCCGGGTACCTCCGGGCCCCACCATGTACCCGCACACAGACCCCTCCGTTCCTCGCGTGGGGTATATATATCAGAGCCGATAAATCTCATGGTGGTTGCTGAAATATCATATCAAGGGAAACCGTGTTTTTCAAATAATGCATAATTTCATGAACTCCCACGGTCCCCAAATCCAGAAAACATCATGAAAAATCCATATCTCAATGCGAAAATCCATGAATATAATATACGCATTATATATCTGAAATGCGAACATATAAAGGAAAAGCAGCAATTGACTGTAACAAGTTAATATAATATCATTCGGTTCCTAATCTCTCCAATTCTAAAATAACATCAAGTAAAGGTAAACATGTAGTTATAAACAGATATATGTGCAACATAAAGGTATAGAAAGATATATGTATCTACCTATAAGTAAATGATGTAGCATACCCCTTGGGTATAAGCGAAATAGGTGTGCAAGGTATACCTGTAGCTATGTCGTAAAGTGTGCATGTACCTATCACTAATGGTACAATACTCTATAGGTATACAGCTAACTAGCATGTAAGTATTTCAGAACATATGTGTAAGCATGTCAGAACATATGTGTAAGCATGTAGGTATATAGGTATGCTATAAGTCAATGCGTAAAGAAATATGAATCAAAGTCTCAATGTCCCTAACCAAGCAATATTATATCTATAAGTGGGTTATGCGTGACATGGCAATTATTGACGGTGTGTGTAGCATACAATCAGTGCTCGTGCAACATGAATCGTCAATAATTTGTACAGTGTCCTAAAGATACTAGTCCAAGCACAACAATATCTAAGTAATAGGGTAAATGCGCAATTCTAAATATGACATAGAATATGCGACAGAAATAACATCTCTAACCCAGACGCATAACGCCATGCGGGCGATTCCCCTGTAGATGTTAAATCTACTCACCAACGCTCCTGGCTAAGTGAAGCCTTCCACCTGTTTTCCCTTGTCATAGCGTTCGAAGTCCCCGCTTGAGAACCTAAAATTTCACAAACACATCACATAAGCAAAAATCCTACAATGACGAAAAGACAACGAAACGCGATGAAAACGCCCGGAAAATTACATTGCGCGCTTAGCGCATCTATCGCGCACGACATCGGCCAAAAACCCTAACTGAGGTCGTTAAACTACAAAACACCAAGTCTAGACCCCGATCGTCCCGATCGCGCAACACAACACAAACAATTACGAGGAATAAAATAGATATAACCTCGCAACAACCAATCGAACCCACGTTGGAAAAACCCCGAAACCTAGAAAACAGCTTATCGCAATATTTCGCACTAGTTTCAAGCTAACGCATATCTAGCGATTACAAACACCTTAAAATAGCTTAACTAAGCTATCAAAACCATTTCTATATTTTTAACACTTGCTAAATAAATTTTAGCAAAAACCTAGTAAGCAAAATTGCATAATTAAACAAAGTGTACATTAGCAAAAATTAATATTTTCTACTTGGTTAATCTTTTCCTAATCACAAATTAACACTTCAATAAAATATTAAACACATAAATCAAGTTTTACCCTAACTAGATTATCATAAAAAAACAAGTCTCGAATTTCAAACATGAAATTAAAAGCTTAAATAAACAATTAATATTCTAAATAGAAATTTAGAAACAACAAAAAGGATTAGGGTTAGGGTTTTATACCTCCACAAAATATCAAAACCAAGAAACCAAACTCATCATCTTTTCCTCAAAAATGATGGTTTGAATGAATATCCAAGCTACTTTTGTGAAGAAGAAAGAAGGAAAATTAATATATTAGAGTTTTTGTGATTTTATTTGGATTTTTCATGATTTATTTGATGCAAAATGAGTTGAAAAAGAGTGGGAATGATAAGGGGCAGCAAGGGGAAGGGAAGGGCCGGCCATGGGGGTGAGGGGGGTATTTTTGTGAATTTTTGTGAAGAAATTGGTAGGAAAAAGAGTAATAAATGCTTAATAAATGCACTTTGCCATATTTACACATTTTCTTTTCTTTTTAAAATAAAACCTTTTGCACTCCAAAAAATATCTAGATATTTAAAAAGAAGTTTCCAAAATATTCTAGTGACAAAAAAATAATTTATTCTCAAGAGAAGAAATTTCCCGATTTACGTGCACCAAATACCGCTTAAAATAATATTTTATTTGGGAAAAATTCTATCTGAACCAAAACCTCCCCAATACCCCTAAAGTTCGCGCACAAGCTTTATTTTAGCTAAAAAAGGTGTCGGTAAGGTTTTACGGAAGTTGATCGAAATCGGGTTAAAACGGAAAAATTCGCAAAACGATTTCTGAAACGTTACAATCTCCCGCCTTATAAAAATTCGTCCCCGAATTAAAATTTTTTACTAAGCGTACCTTCAAAGAGAGGATTACTAAACTCTCATATCTCGTTCGCAACCTCCTAAGTGATTACCTCACTATACGGCTACGTCCAAGAAAAACCCTTCACAGATGGCAAGACCCTTGACCGATGTTTCTCCACCCGTCTAGCCATTAACACAATTGGCTGCTGGTGAACGAAAGATCGCGTCCAAGGTAAATGGTCTGGTGCTGAATCATGTGAGAAAGGTCATGAAGGTAATTGCAAAGTATCGACACAAGGAATACGGGGTGACTACTCAATAATCTGGGCGGAAGTGCCAAATTAAAGGCAACGGAACTAACACACTTTAAGGATCTTGAAAGGACCTACAATTCTGGGTAAGTTTCCCAAAACTCAATACGTCCTTCATCGGAAAAATCCGTAGGAATACATGATCTCCCACTGCGAACTCGAGCCTGCGATCACCATGGTCGGTATAAGACCTCTGTCCGCACAGGACTGTCATCATCCTCACCTGAAACAACTGGATCATTTCCGAAGTCTCTAGACTAGCTGGGGTCCAGAAATCCTACTACGCAGATTCAGAAAAACAGACTGGAGATCGACACCACCTAACAAACAAAACTTAAAGGTTGCCAATTGGAATGTCTCCTGATAACAACTAACGAAGGAGAATCCTAACAATGGCGAGTGACGATCCCCAACTGCCGACAACAACAACACGGACGCACAAGCATATCCTTCAGAGTCGGTATAGCCCGCTCTCACAAACCCATCATCCTGTGGATGGAAAGATGCTTAAGCAGTACCCAAGGCTTCCTGAAGTTTCTGCCCAAGACGGCAAGCGAACATGGTGCCTTCATTGGATACGACCCTCGAAGGAACTCCATGCAATGCACAAACTTAACAAAGAACAACTTAGCAAACTGAGTATAACCGGACAACAAGCATCCGAATGGAGTCATACCCCGACTAAACCTGGGTATACGCCACAAAGAATATTCATGGAGATCTGCTCCCATTCCCACTTCGGAACGGTTTAAGGTTGCAACTCTCCAGCCGGTCTCAGATGCTCAACCAAAACACACAACAAGACAACACCTTGAAACGAAATCCGAAACTTCTCTTTACATCCTTGTCCACCCGTAACTATTTCACAAGTCACGTCAAATGCTGGTGGAACTTGAATGAGTACAGAGAGTTGACAGATGTGCTTGCTCTAGGATTTCACGTCTCTACCCAATAGTATTAGGTACACAAACGCATCCCTAAACTCAGCACACCCTTGTCACAAATCAAGGACTCCGAATCATTACCCAGCCAAGTATGCTCAAGAAACTTTGACGAACGAGCATCGGCGGGTAGTGTCTCGCGAAAGCGATTAAGGAAAAGTGGTCGGGCGCGGAGATGAGCAAGCTGTTCCCTCAGTAGAGACAAACTTAAGCTGTGCTCCACGATCGCACAAGAACTGTGAATCTGCAGAAGACTATCTCAACAATCAAAATCTGCTGCAGGAAGGTGTACATTAAGCTCTGATAGTCCGTGAAAATCTGACACGACTCTCGAACAAGTGGTGTCTCCAGATCTCCAACGCAAGACCACCGCGGCTATCTCTAGATCGTGAGTGGAATATCCTGCTAGTACTTCCTCCAAATGTAGGGAAGCAAAAGCGTGCCGCATCAGCGCAAAATCGAGCCCCACTCGCGAAACATCACAGTTACACAACAAAGTCGCCCGAACCAGAAAGCAAAGAAAGAACTGATGCAGTTGTTAATCGAATCTTCAACTGCGGAAAAATCCGCACACATGCCTCAGTCCAAAGAAAAGAAACCTCCATTCCGGTCAATTCACTCAACGGTGCAGCACTACACTAGCAATCCTGCACGAAACGGCGGTAAAAACCTGCTAAGCCCAAAAATCAGCGGACTTCAGTCCTGTATACAAGTCTGGGCCAAAGCTGTATGGCCTCGATCTTCCTCGGAACCATACGAAAACCGTCTCCCGTAACTACAAGACCTAGGAGTCAACACAACAAGCCTGAAGGAACACTCCGAGAATCTAGCAAACCGCTGGGGCTCTCCCAGTATCTGCAAATCAAATCCTCAAGTGCTGCTCATGTCCCTCAAGACACATTAAATAGACCAGAATATCATAAATAACACAACAATAACTGGTCGAGGAACGGCTTGAAGAAATCCGGTTCATCACATCTACGAATGCTGCTAGGGCATTGGTGAGTCCAATGACACACTAGCACACACAAAGCCCGTAGCACACATAAGGCAGTCTTCAAAATGTCATCACTCCGAACCCGCAACAATGATGACCTGATCCCCAAACAAACTTAGAAAAAATGTTTCGCACTTAGGAGTTGATCGAAGAAATCGTCAATGCGAGATAAAGGATACCTGTCCGCACCGTAAGCCGGTTCAATTGACGATCCATCAATACACAACCTCAAACTGTCGTCTTCTGCCTTGACAAACAGAAATAGGAGCTCCCCAATGCGAAACGCTCAGACGCACAATCCCCCAACAAACAACTCTGCAGCTGATCCTTAAGCTCCCTAAGCTCCGCTGGCTCATCTGGAACAACGTCGGATAACTCTCGCACGATAAGAACCCGGTCCAACAAACCCACTGTGGCTCCGGTATCACGAATGAACGCCAAGAATCCTCGACATCCTCTCCTCAAAAGCCGACTAGCGAAAAAGGCTGAATTCCAGCTGTGAGAGGCGGCACCACTGCCCCCCTGCACAACAAGAACTGACTTGCCGGAAAAACAAACTTGACTGTTTCCTCGCGGTAGTCCAAAGACGCCTAGCACGTAACTAACCAGTCCATGCCCAGGAGAACGTCAAATCCAACATCTCTAGAAGGATCAAGTGACGGATGAATCTCCTAACCGATTGGCATACGACAGAAATACGTGTCGCGCAACAAAAGAATCGCTGACAGAAGTTAACACAACAAACGACTGATTTAGCTAACATGAATCCCCTCGTCCCAAACCTCTGCTACTTCCGCAACGGTCACAAAACCTATCTCGACGACTAGTCCTCTGTCTCTAGGTTGGTACACCAGTACAAGTCCTCCACTGTTCCTGAACTCTCAGAGTCTCTGGAATACGTGTCTTGTAAACTGAGGCTGCATCCACTGGTGCTATGTAGGTGACGGAATACTGTGTGCTGATCATAAGGAACAACTGGGTAGCAGGGTTGAAAACCTCCTGTCGCTGTGCTCGAATGGCCTCAACCAATGAACTCATCATCTGGCGCATGTCCTGCATCTCTGCCACAAGCCAAGCGATACTATTTGTCGAAGGCGAATCCGTCTACTCCTGTGCAACGAGCGTGCCATCCTGGTTCGTCCTTAACCCACCTGAGTCAACTCTGACCTCGGCTCTCGCTGCACCTCTTTGAGCCCCCATAGTCGTCGGCGGCAAAGGCTATAAATAGAGATAGGATTCGATATGAACACGGAAATCGAATCACAAGGATATGAATCATCAAGGAAGGAATTTCAAGTAATTGTACTTAGGTCACTTTAGGCGGAGTACTGCATCGTGAGTATGCTGCAGACATACACACACTACGTTACTCTGCTTAAGCTACCTACTCCATCATACCAAGGTCATCCTACACTCCGTAAGGTAAAAACCTAGCGCTCTGATACCAACTTTGTCACGACCCGAAATTGGCACGTGACGGCCCTAATACTACGCAACGTCTACAAGCGTAACGCAGTAAAAGAAAGCCAAAACCCAGAAATCTAAACCAGTAAAAGACAAGAAAAGATAAGAAATATTGTTTAAAAGTCTTTGAAATCACAACCCAAATTCATTAAAAGTCCAACTTTATTTCCTTTAAAATTTTGGCAGCACCTCCTTTGTAAAAGCTAGCCCCAAAAATGGGTACAACATAAATATAAAATAAAGCATCCCCAACGGGAGCAAATCCATGCCCAAAGGCGGAAAAAAACCAGCACAATAAATATACGACGCCGTAGCGAAGAAATAGAAGACGATAGAAAGGAAACTGTATAAAAGACAACAAGTCACAACATAATATACAACATCGTCCTCACCAAGTCTCTAAGTCAATATGAAAATAGTAGATGGAGAGTACAGGGATACAACGAATATACAATACAATGAATAACCACAAACCCACCTAAGCAAACTGCACACTGTGAGCTGATGCGGTATCCGTAGCAAAAGATGATAAGATGTGTGATAATAGCCTACCTCTGACTATCCTGAGGAACACCTGCAAACACTGTGGCACAACGGGGGTGAGTTGCCAACTCGTGAATAGTAAATAACATATGCAGGTAATCGTGAGTATGCACGTACAGCGTGAATCTAACATGTGCAATTAATAGCAATAAAAAATCATATGAATGCAATAATCATGAAAGGTGCCCTAGCAGGTACAACTAATACATGAAGCAATGCATATAAATAAATGTATGTAAATGCAATAGTCATGAAAGATACACTAACAGGTACTACTAATACATGAAGCAGTGCATAAAAAATAAATGTGAAGTATGGAATGAAATATGTCATTTCCACGGAATCCTGACATCGTGGTAGGATCACAATCCATCAAGACAAATCCAAATCCCAATTCCTCAAATCAGCCCCGAATTTGGCTATCATATCAAGTAAGTCTCACCTATCCTTAATGTACAATATCAAGTAAATCTCACATATCCCGTATGTACAATATCAAGTATATCTCACATACCCCGAATGTACAATATCAAGTAGATCTCACATATATCCTGTAATCAATATCAAATAAATTCTCAAATGTCCTAAATCCAATGTCAATGAGTCCTTTACATTCTAGGTATATTTGCATGAATAAATATGATGATGTATATAATTTAATGTCAATACACATATATTAGCGTCTCATTCCACTAATATTAGTGTAAGGGCATATATAACAGCAGCCTAAACACCTGTTATATATACAAAGAAGTAAAAAGAAATATCATGAAACCAATGTGTCAAGTATCGACACAGAAATGTAGGTCTATCAGGTGATGTCACCACGACTGGCACCCTAATAGGTACGTATCATACGCTATCCCGAAAGCTCGAGTGCCTAGCTCTGACCCTCGCCTCTCGACGTATCTATACGTACATGACTCCCGTCGGTATCCCCATGATAACCGCTGAGTCATTGGTAATGTCACCGGATGGTATGGTTCCCCCACTAACTCATCGTCTACTCCACGACTCTTGCCCCCGGGTACCTCCGGGCCCCACCATGTACCCGCACACGAACCCCTCCGTTAGTCGCGTGGGGTATATATATCCCAACCGGTAAATCTCATGGTGGCTGCTGAAATATCATATCAAGGGAAACCGGGTTTTTCAAATAATGCATAATTTCATGAACTCCCACGGTCCCCAAATCTAGAAAACATCATGAAAAATCCATATCTCAGTGCGAAAATCCATGAATATAATATACGCATCATAAATATGAAATGCGAACATATAAAGGAAAAGCAGCAATTAACTGTAACAAGTTAATATAATATCATGCGGTTCCTAATCTCTCCAATTCTAAAATAACATCAAGTAAAGGTAAACATGTAGCTATAACCAGATATATGTGCAACATAAAGGTATAGCAAGATATATGTATCTACCTATAAGTAAATGATGTAGCATACCCCTGGGTATAAGCGAAATAAGTGTGCAAGGTATACCTGTAGCTATGTCGTAAAGTGTGCATGTACCTATCACTAATGGTACAATACTCTATAGGTATACAGCTAACTAGCATGTAAGTATTTCAGAACATATGTGTAAGCATGTAGGTATACAGGTATGCTATAAGTCAATGCGTAAAGAAATATGAATCAAAGTCTCAATGTCCCTAACCAAGCAATATTATATCTATAAGTGGGTTATGCGTGACATGGCACTTATTGACGGTGTGTGTAGCATACAATCAGTGCTCGTGCAACATGAATCGTCAATAATTTGTGCAGTGTCCTAAAGATACTAGTCCAAGCACAACAATATCTAAGTAATAGGGTAAATGCGCAATTCTAAATATGACATAGAATATGCGACAGAAATAACATCTCTAACCCAGACGCATAACGCCATGCGGGCGATTCCCCTGTAGATGTTAAATCTACTCACCAACGCTCCTGGCTAAGTGAAGCCTTCCACCTGTTTTCTCTTGTCATAGCGTCCGAAGTCCCCGCTTGAGAACCTAAAATTTCACAAACACATCACATAAGCAAAAATCCTACAATGACGAAAAGACAACGAAACGCGATGAAAACGCCCGGAAAATTACATTGCGCGCTTAGCGCATCTATCGCGCACGACATCGGCCAAAAACCCTAACTGAGGTCGTTAAACTACAAAACACCAAGTCTAGACCCCGATCGTCCCGATCGAGCAACACAACACAAACAATTACGGGGAATAAAATAGATATAACCTCGCAACGACCAATCGAACCCACGTCGGAAAAACCCCGAAACCTAGAAAACAGCTTATCGCAATATTTCGCACTAGTTTCAAGCTAATACATATCTAGAGATTACAAACAACTTAAAATAGCTTAACTAAGCTATCAAAACCATTTCTATATTTTTAACACTTGCTAAATAAATTTTAGCAAAAACCTAGTAAGCAAAATTGCATAATTAAACAAAGTGTTCATTAGCAAAAATTAACATTTTCTACTAGTATAATCTTTTTCTAATCACAAATTAACACTTCAATAAAATATTAAACACATAAATCAAGTTTTACCCTAACTAGATTATCATAAAAAAACAAGTCTTGAATTTCAAACATGAAATTAAAAGCTTAAATAAACAATTAATATTCTAAATAGAAATTTAGAAACAACAAAAAGGATTAGGGTTAGGGTTTTATACCTCCACAAAAGATCAAAACAAAGAAACCAAACTCATCATCTTTTCCTCAAAAATGATGTTTTGAATGAAGATCCAAACTACTTTTGTGAAGAAGAAAGAAGGAAAATGAATATATTTGAGTTTTTGTGATTTTATTTGGATTTTTCATGATTTATTTGATGCAAAATGAGTTGAAAAAGAGTGAGAATGATAAGGGGTAGGAAGGGGAAGGGAAGGGCCGGCCAAGGCGGTGAGGGGGGTATTTTTGTGAATTTTTGTGAAGAAACTGCTAGGAAAAAGAGTAATAAATGCTTAATAAATGCACTTTGCCACCTTTACACATTTTCTTTTCTTTTTAAAATAAAACCTTTTGCACTCCAAAAAATATCTAGATATTTAAAAAGAAGTTTTCAAAATATTCTAGTGACAAAAAAATAATTTATTCTCAAGAGAAGAAATTTCCCGATTTACGTGCACCAAATACAGCTTAAAATAATATTTTATTTGGGAAAAATTCTATCTGAACCAAAACCTCCCCAATACCCCTAAAGTTCGCGCACAAGCTTTATTTTATCTAAAAAAGGTGTCGGTAAGGTTTTACGGAAGTTGATCGAAATCGGGTTAAAACGGAAAAATTCGCAAAACGATTTCTGAAACGTTACATACGCATATTTTCTTACGTTGATGATATGTGATATTATGTGTTGCTGAGATATGATGTGCAGGATTGTCGTGATCGAACAGCCGGGGGTTTTATGTGAGATGAGAGTCTTTATTTTCATTCATGTAAAGATTAAATGTATGTAATATTCTTTTATTTGGGGCACTTCCGGGTTGAGGATGATGTCGCCATTATTGTATATTATTTACTTTTCCGCATTAGGATAGACCCAAGGAGGGGAGCATAAGTGACCGGGTTCTAGGGTTCAGTGGGAAGCCATCTCCAGAAGTCGAGACCGGGTCTCCTAAACTCTAGAATTGGCAGGGTCACTTGCCACTCTCGTAGGGGTCTAGGGGTGTGGGCTTGGCTATTCATCGCGACCGTGGAATCCGTATTTTCTATTGTTGGTTGAATACAAAATACGAACCTCCTAGATGTCCTATTTTTCATATGCGCTTCTGCTGTTGATATTCTGTGATATGATTACTTAATATCTGAGGCGAATGGATTATTATTATATATATGATATATAATAAATGTTACTTATGTTTTACACCTGTGCTAGTCCCTTCCCGCTATGCCGTTAGTTAAGTATCCTAACGGTGTATAATGGGACATTGTAGCGAATGTGAATGACATAAGTGTACGTTCTATTTTTGTTTCTTTTCTATGATGGCTTAGGAACTTAAATGTTGGGACTACATTAATAAGATTAATGTAAAAAAAAAGAAACCTAAAGATGTTGTAGAATCAGAATTGAAACACACTCGGTCTTTTTATGAAAAATGCAAGTTCCAAAAGATACGGAGCTTCAGCCACTCCTTTTCTAAACTGTTTTGATTCTACAACGAGATCAAGTTCAAAGAATTAAAGGTTTTCGTAAAAACCATCCGCAACCCTCCGTCATTTTAGGAAGCAGAGTACTTAGTATTCGTGCTACGCATGTTGATTATAGTCAAAGCGTAGTGTACAGTAGCTAAGTGATGTCTTCCTGCAAAGCATATGATATGATTAGTTACGACATTCATGTGATTATGTTGATCATAGTCAAGGGTCATATGGGTGAGTCTAGTTAATCTTGAAATGACGGGTAGATCTTGACTAGTGCTTATGATATGTTGACCATAGCCAAGGTCATAAGTAGCTAGGGGTAAAAACCATATCGGGAGTTTCAAGAGTTGAAATTTGCAATGAGATTGCATACCTTCTATATGATAGATGGATCCCGATCCCACTGTAAGTAAGTTTTACTCCCAGGAGAGTTTTGCACTTTACAATTGGCTAATCCAGTAGGTGTCTAGAAAGGTGTCAACGGGGTTTGACCTCTGGGAAAATGAGGTTTATTTTAATTAGATCCGTGCGAAAGCACGGGGAACCTCCCCTCAAAATACCGACACTGGCCTAGCTGACCGGTTAGCGAAACTGTAGAATGTAATTAATCCTGGCTACTTTTAAGGTTTTGAACGAAAATTTGATAAAAGCAGTGGAAGACATTGATTAGATAAGATAATAACCAATCTAATTCTTTGTAAGAGCATTTCACTGAGTGTATTCTTTTCTCTCTTCTAATGGCAGATACCTGATGACCAGACTTAACCATCTTTTAGAGAAAAACAAACTGACGGGACCGAATTATAAAGAATGGTTGAGGAACTTGAACATTGCACTCACATATGATAAAATATCATATGTCCTCACTACTAAAGCCCCACCCGTCCCAGGTCCTGAATCTTCTGTTTCGGATAGAGAGATCCGAAAAACATGGGATATTGATTGTAACATGGCCAAGTGCCCTACGCTTTCTACTATAAACAGTATACATCAGAAACAGCACGAGAAGATGGATGTTCAATCCATCTTTCTTCGTACAAAGGAGTTGTATGAAGAGAAATCTCAGACTTTACGATATGAGGCATCTCGAAAGTTGTTTCAGAAGCGGATGGCCCCTGGTACATCAGTAGGAGAACATGTTCTGAACATGATTGGTCTTATAGAAGAACTCGAGGAACTGGGATGGACAAATGGATAATGAGCAATATACAGATATTGTTCTACAGTCTCCCCCCCCGCCTTTGCTCCGTTCATTGTGAATTTCAATATGAACGATTTGGAGAAATCATTGCCTGCACTTCTCAATATGTTGAGAAGTGCAGAGAACATGCTTAAAACAGCGAAAACTCCCGCTCTGCTTACTGGGCCATCTTCCTCTTCCGTCCCAAAAGCCAAGGCCAAGGGAAAGAAGAAGAAGAAACCCATCAAACCGAAAGGTGGAGTTCAAGAGGTGAAGGGGAAAGACAAATCCGGGGCCGTGGGAAGTGAAAAAGGAGAATGTTTTTACTGCCACAAGTCGGGACATTGGAAATGCAACTGTGCTCTGTATCTTGCTGATCTCAAGAAGAAGAAGCATATTGATGCTTCCGCTTCAGGTGTGTCTGTAACTGAAAACTGTTTTTCTATAAACTTTGCATCTTGGGTATTAGATACCGGTTATGGTTCTCGCATATGCAATTGTATGCAAGGATTGAGAAACAGTAGAGTTTTGAAGACTGAAGACCATAATCTGCGGGTTGGAAATTGTTCCAATGTACATGCTGTATCCATAGGAAAGTATCATCTGGGGTTGCCTTCGGGTTGTATTTTGGTTTTGAACTCTTGTCATTATGTACCTAGTATGCTATATAATATAATATCCGTTTCTTTGTTGGACAATAAAGTATATCATTTTGTGTTGCAAAATAATGTTATGAGCATTAACTTGAATCAACAGTTGATTGGGTATGGTACACTTAATAACGGTATTTACGTCCTGAACCAACACACGGTTTTCAATATACAACATACTAATAAAAGAATATTTTCATATATAAATGAAGCTTTTCTTTGGCATTGTAGACTTGGTCATATTAATGAAACAGGACTAAACAAGCTACATAAAAATGGATATTTGAATCATTTTGAATATAAATCTTATACGACTTGTCGGTCCTGTATCAAAAGGTAAAATGACCAAAACTCCGTTTACTGGACACGGAGAAAGAGCTCTGGAACTCTTAAGACTCATACATAGTGATGTATGCAAACCAATGTCTATACATGCTAGAGGCGGTTTTTCATACTTTATTACTTTTACTGATAATTTCTCAAGATTTGGACACGTGATATTATTAAAGCATAAATCCGAAGCTATCGAGAAATTCAAGGAGTACAAACTTGAAGTAGAAAAACAAACAGGCTTGAGCATCAAGAAACTTTGATCAGATCGAGGTGGAGAGTATTTGAGTACAGTGTTTTCAGACTTCTTAAAAGGGAATGGGATTCTCTCTCAGCTCACCCTCCCTTACACACCACAGCACAACGGTGTGTCAGAGCGGAGGAATCGTACCCTACTAGATATGGTACGATCCATGATGAGTGATGCTGAGTTACAGATTTCATTTTAGGAACATGCATTGGAGACAGCAATGTATTTGTTAAACATGGTTCCGACCAAGACCGTGTCAACCACTCCATATGAGATATGGTGTGGAAAGAGGCCATCTTATAAAAGAGTTAGGATATGGGGTTCTCCGGCTTTTGTCAAAAAGCAGAATCTGGATAAACTCGAGACACGATCGGTCATGTGTAAATTTCTGGGATATCCAAAATATTCATATGGATATCTATTCTACCACAAGGAGGAACAAAAGGTGTTTATTTCTCAACATGCCACATCTTTGGAAAATGAAATTTTTACAAATAGTACTGATGGCAATGCGGTAGAACTAGAAAAGGTTCTAGAGACACAAATTACTCACGACGAATTAGTTGAAACTGATGTTGCAGTAGAACTTCAAGAACCTCAGCCGCTCCGGAGATCTAGTAGAACTTCTCGCCCACCGGAGAGATACTATGGGTTTCTCATTGATGGTGATAGAGAAGATTGCATCATGGATGATGATGACCCTACTAGTTTTCAGCATGCTATCACGAGTGGTGACTCAGTGAAGTGGCTGGAAGCCATGATATCCGAAATGGATTCCATGTACACCAACAAAGTATGGACTTTGGACGTTGCACCTCCTGGGATAAAACCCGTAGGGTGAAAACGGATCTTTAAGAGAAAGATTGGTGTAGATTGTCAGGTAGAGACCTTTAAAGCAAGGCTTGTAGCGAAAGGTTTTCGTCAACGACCAGGATTGGAATATGATGAAGCTTTCTCTTCAGTAACAATGCTTAAATCCATTCGGATCCTACTTGCTATTGCTGCTCACAACGATTATGAAATCTGGCAGATGGACGTAAAAACTGCATTTCTAAATGGTGATTTAGAAGAATGCATTTTTATGGATCAGCCAGAGGGCTTCATTGACAGTGGGAGTAGCCGGAAAGCATGTAGGTTGCTTAAATCCATTTATGGATTAAAGCAGGCTTCACGGAGCTGGAACATCTGCTTTGATGATACAATCAAAGAGTTAGATTTTGTCAAAAATATAGATGAACCATGCATTTATAAGAAGACTGTAGGGTGTGCTGTCATATTCCTCGTATTGTACGTAGATGAAATTCTCTTGATAGGAAATGATATTCCTATGCTACAATCGGTCAAACTATTCTTATCACAAAGGTTCTCCATGAAGGACCTGGGTGATGCCTCATGCATTTTGGGCATAAGGATCTATAGAGATAGATCCAAGAGATTATTGGGATTATCCCAATCAAAGTACATTGAAACCATCCTAAAAAGGTTTAGTATGGAAGATTCCAAGCGTGGTGTCTTGCCCTCTTGTCATGGAATCACTCTCTCCAAAGACTTCTGTCCGAAGACTAATGAAGAGAGAGCTCGCATGAGCATTATACCCTACTCTTCAGCCGTAGGATCTATAATGTATGCAATGTTATGTACTCGCCCTGATGTAGCTTATGCACTAGCTGTAGTAAGCAGGTATCAATCCAACCCAGTGGAGAAACATTGGATAGCAGTGAAGAACATTCTTAAGTACTTGCGAAGGACTAAAGGACTGTTTTTGTTGTATGGTAATGGGGATCTCCAAATGGAGGCCTTTACCGATTCCAGCTTCCAAAGTGATAAGGATGACAACAAATCTATCTCAGGGTTTGTATTTACCCTCAATGGAGGGGCGGTTAGTTGGAAGAGTTCCAAACAGGATATCGTTGCAGACTCAATGATGGAAGCTGAGTATATTGCTGCAAATGATGCTGCCAAGGAAGCCGTCTGGATGAAGAAGTTCATCGCGGAACTAGGAGTAGTTCCAATCATTGTTGATCCAATACCATTTTATTATGATAATAATAGGGCTATGGAGTTATCCAAAGAACCTAGGCCCCATCAGAAGTCCAGAAACATCCTAAGGCGATATCATTTTATCCGGGAGATAGTAGATCGCCACGAGATCGAGTTCGGATAGTAGGTACAAAGAATAACACAGCGGATTCACTCACCAAGGCCCTTCCACAGCCGCAGCATGAGCGACTTTTTGAGATGTTGGGTATGAGATAAGCCAATAACTGGCCTTAGTGCAAGTGGGAGATTTTTGAATATATGTATGCCCTAGAGGCCATTATATGTATAGTGGATGCTTGGATATGTGTGTTTGTGTGTGTCTATATATATATATATATATATATATATATATGACTTTCTTGCTCGACATGATAGTATGCTATCTGATTTACTTTATCTTGACATGTTCATTTGATCATGCATTTTACTCATTTGGTACATATTGATAAAGCCCCCAGGATATTTGCTTAAATACAACGATTATGATGTGGATCATACTAGTGGGACACTAGTAATTTATGAGCATATCCTTGAACTGTTCCTAGTTGTGGGTGTATCGAGATGGGGCATCGATATTCCAGAGTAGACAAGCGTATACCATTCTTGTCCCATATGATGGGCGATGGATGATCCCATATCCATCTGGTGTGCTGACACCAAAGATTATATACGGGTGCTCAGTGGAGATTGGGTAAACTGAACGGACTCGCCGAGAACTCCAATGTGGTATTATATCTATCGTTGGATAGCAGTTCTCAGGTGACACTGGTACAGGTTAGTCCGTAGACCCAAGATTGTCATAGAGTCTTGTGTGTCCTCCCACTGTACTTTGATATCCACCCTACCGCGGCTCTACTGAGTCGTGCAAACAGGTGGATTTTGGGTACAATCCCGAGGCACATGGAGGCAATGAGCGATAGGATGGGTTTCATCTCTCCCGGTATTGGGGGTTGATGTTGTGCTATGCTCGATTGGCTATAACAGGAAGTCCCTAGCCAGGGCTGCTGAGATTTACTTATAGGTGTTATCAGTAGTTTCTCGATCTGTTATGAGCCATACACCAGCATGACTTATTGAGTTATTGCGGTCGACGATTCCTTCCCTAGACTCGATATGCAGCATATCTGACGAAGAGACCGGACTGTACGGTAAGTGTTGCCAGTTGGCTCGACGGGTGTTTTGACAGCTTCGCTGGTTTTCTACTGATCGCTCAATACCCGGGTGGCCGTTACGTTTAGCTGACCACTTGCGGCTTATGGGTGTTTGATATGATCATCACCAACTGCCGGCGTATTGACGAGTTTTAGAGTCCTACACAGGAGTTTCCTTGCTCAGGCGAAACGATGTGGTGTGCATATGAGATATGCACGGGGACCCGATTAAATGCGAGTATGTGATACCGTATATTAATCGGGAATTTTTCTATTGGTCGGGTCATATGTGATATGACCGGTTTGTTAAATCAAGTGTTGATTTAACATTTGACTTTTAGTACATTTCTTTATTAAACCTTTTTCTATTTGTATGCATGCATGTATGCATATGTTTATGTTGATGCACATGATGATGTGCATGCACACATACATGCATACATTCTTATGTGTCATGGTTGATGATACACAAGTGGTGGCAATACAAGACTCACATGGAAATAGTTATCTACATATTTATTTTTGAGTTAAACAAATAGAAAATAAATTCATGGTTGAAAATTGTTTATATCTTTTCACTTAACCTTACCTTTAACCATGAGTTATTTTTCTATGGTTGTTATTACTCCAAACTAAATATCTAGATATTTATTAACCCATGGTTTATGGTGAGAATGATTTAATATGTTATTTCATTCTCATTTTTTTATGCTTATCACAACTTGAGCTCTTGAGTTGCCATCATCTTCTTCATCATTCTCTCTTGCTCTCTTGATTTTTCTAGAGTGAGAGTGAGATAAAAAGATAGGGTTTTGAATAGAGAAAAGAAACCACATCATCATTCTACACTTCTTTAGGCCATTTGTGTAGGGTGTTTGCTACACTTCTTTTAAAGACCAAGTAAAGCAAGGCGCTTTGGGCAAAGGGACTTCGGGTGGATCATCGTGGACAAGGAAGGCTACTAGAAATCCGTTTCAACCTCTCAACGATCCAAGGAGTCAATACAAGAGGACTACAATGTTTGTATTCTTTTCACTTAGTGATAAAAAGTTCTTAGTATGTGATACTATTGTTGTTACCCTAAACTTCTAGTTAAAGATTCTTGGTTTGTTTGCTTAGCACCTTTCCAAATTTTAAAGTGGCATGTTTGATACTTCCAAACCCTAGATTAGGTGCTAAGGAAACCCAACATAACCTATACACATATGCCGTATTGTATTGTTATTGATATTGACACATGGATTATTGTTCTATTCCGCATATGAGATACATCGTGCATACATATTTACATATATACACCCATACTTGCTATAGCTGCATGTGCACCTTTAGATGATGTTGGATTTGATTTTGGAGAAATTGGGAACCGCATGATACATTTAAACACTAGATTCATTTAAAAGAGCAGTTTTCCCTCGATATGCTCATATTACGGTTTTATGTTGCATATATCATATTGCATGGATTTACGCATTGAGATATGGATTTCATGTGATTTATTGATTTGAGAACCGTGGCGTTATTTCAAGAAAGTATGCATTGTTTTGAAAACCAGGTTCTCTTGATATGATATTTCAGTGCGTCCACCATGCGTTTTCTCGGTTCTGAGACGTATGATAGAAACCCGATTTGAGGAGCTGGATGATCCCTTTACGGGTTCATGGTGGACCCGGTATGGTACCCCGGGGCAAGAAAGGGATGTCGCGCAGTAGACGATGAGCCTGGAAGAGGGACTACTACCTACCGGTGATTGGTTGGACCAGGCGATTATCCGGAGGATACTACCGGAGTCGAGAGATGGATATGGGCCGATTCATACTGCAGGAGCCCGAGGGCCGATCCGGACAGACGGAGCCCGTAGGCCGATCCGAACTGACGGAGCCCGATATATGTGGATTTGCGTGTCGATGCTGGACACGAGTATTTCATGATGTTTTTGAATGCCGATATTGGGCACTCAGGTTCCATGAGATTCACAAGATATAAGGGCCGATTAGAGTGACGGTGCCTGAGTTATTGGGATTTGGGGTGTATTTGATGGACACCGGGTTTTTCCACGATGATGATTCGTGATGATGATATTTTTTATCCCATACTAAGCATTTATTGATATGCATTGCATCATGTATTCATAGTACCTGATAGAGTATCTTTCATGATTGTTGCATACCTAGATTACCATATTGATACTATCAGATTGCATGTGATAGAGTATCGTTGTACGTGCATACCTGCGATTACCTGTATGATATTACTTACTATTCATAAGTTGGCAACTCACCCCGTTGTGCCACAGTGTTTTGCAGGTTGACTCTCAGAGTAGTCGCGGCAGGGGCTAACTTATTGTATCTTTTTGCAACGAATACCTCTACGGTTGGCTGTGAGCCGTTTTGCTGTAGGTGGGTTGCGGTTATCCGAGTTTATGTTCATTGTATCTATTATTGTATCTAGTACTCTCCATCTACCATTTCATGTATTGACTTAGAGACAAGTTGTGAGGATAATATTGTATATTTTTGTGACTTTGGGTGTCCTGCTCGTGTGAGCTGACTTTTATTATGCAGTTTTATTTTCTATGCTGTTTTTCACTTATATTGTCCTATTCTTCGCTACGGCGTCGTATATATGCTTGTGGTGGTTGTTTCCGCCTTTGGGCATGATTTTCTCCCGTTTGGGGATGCTTTATTTATATCATATGTCGCTTTACTTATATCTTATGTTTGTACTCGTTTCGGGGCTAGTTTTTACAAAGGAGGTGCTGCCGAAATTTTTAGGAAAATAAAGTTAAACTTTAATGATTTTTACTTGATATTTCCAATTGTTTTTAACAATGTTTTTATCACTTACTAGTTTTGTTGGTTTAGATTTCTCGGTTTCGGCTTACTTAAATTGCGTTACGCCTATAGACGTTTCTTGGTTTAAGTGCCGGTCACGTGCCAAATTTTGAGTCGTGACAGAAATTCCCAATAATCTCTTAGATCTATCTCTGCAGATCATAATCCACAGAATGTACGAGGCATCAACCAGGTCTTTCATGGAGAACCTTTATGACAAGAACAGCTTGACCGATTGTAGCATATGAATATCATTTCCTATCAAAAGGATGTCGTCCACGTACAAGACTAGGAATACGACAGTTCATCCTACAATCTTCTTAGAAATATAAGGCTCATCCTCATTTTTGATGAAGTCAAACTCCTTGACCGTTTCATCAAAACAGATGTTCCAGCTCCACGATGCCTGATTTAATCCATAAATGGATTTAAGCAACTTGCATATCTTCCCACTGCTCCTACTGTCTACAAAACCTTCCAGCCGATCCATATAAACGCACTCTTTCAAACTTTCGTTTAGAAAAGCCGTTTTTATATCCATCTACCAGATTTCATAGTCATGGAAGGCACCAATGGCAAGTAGGATTCGAATGGATTTGAGCATAGACACCGGAGAAAAGCTTTCGTCATAGTCCACACCTGGTCTTTGACGAAAACCTTTTGCAACAAGTCTAGCCTTATAAGTTTCCACCTGTCCATCAACACCAAATTTATTTTTAAGATCCATTTGCATCCAACGGGTTTTACCCCAGGTGGAGCAATATCGAAGGTCCGCACTTTATTGGTGTACATGGACTCTGTTGGGGTAAAAATTTACAACCCCGTTGACCGAGTCAAAGTCAAGGTCAACCCCAAGCCAGGTGGGCCCAAGCCCAGGTCAAGCGGGCCTATGCCCAAGTCGAGCCCGCGGCCAGCCTCCTCCACGCTAAAATATAGATCATGTAATAAATAATTTTCATGTAATTTTTTATACATGAATGTATGCAAAATAGGCATAAAGCAAAATTTTTGCAAGCCCATGGCATATGTGCAAAAATGAAATAGCACATGAGCCATGGGATAGGCAAAATGCCATTTTTGGGAAGTCCAAGGGGCTATATGTAAATATGTAAGCCTATAAAAGGCAACATGATGATAAATAAAGAATACTTTTTCATTCTCTCCACAAAAATTTTAGATCTGAGATCTTTTGTGCCTCCTGCTCCTTCTCCAAGGTTCTAAACCTTCTCATTTCTTTTGAATTAAATCAAGAGTTTTACTCTTTCTTTTCAAAAAATAAGAAGTCTTCCACCACAAAACCCACAAAGGGGAACTTGGATCTACCATTAGATCTCAGAAAGGAGAGATTTTTAGATCTCACATCTCTTGATCATCAAGATCCAGCCAACAGAGGAGGAAGAGGAAGAATCCCTTTCATCAACCAAAACATTTTAGGAGTTTAACTCCATATATTTACATATATATATATATATATAATAATAAATAATTCCTTTCTGAAGCATAGCTTCTGGTTCTGGGACTAAAAGTCCCTTTGTCTCGCCAGCGCCCAGCGCTCGAGCGCAAAACGCCCACGTGCCGACACGTGGCGCGCTTGTGCTCAGGCGCACTACGCTCAAGCGCAAAGTGCCCACATGCCGACACGTGGCGCGCTTGCGCTCAGGCGCACTGCGCTCGAGCGCAAAGCGCCCTTATGCCGACACGTGGTGCGCTTGCGCTCAGGCGCACTGCGCTCGAGCGCAAAGCGCCCACGTACCGACACGTGGCGCACTTGCGCTCATGCGCACTGCGCTCGAGCGCAAACCGCCCACATGCCAACACGTGGCGTGCTGCGCTTGAGCTCAAAGTGCCCACGTGCCGACACGTGGCGCGCTTGCGCTCAAGCGCAAAACGCCCACGTGCCGACACGTGGCGCGCTTGTGCCTGAGCGCACAGCACCTAAGCGCACAGCGCTCAAGGCGCTGGCCCCATGCATCCTTTGGATGCCTTTTCCCCCTCTTTCTTTTATATATATATATATACATATATACATATATATATACACACATATGTATATATATTTACACATACACATACTCCGCGACACTGTCCCTGTTAGAAAAAAATTTCTAATGGGGCGCTGCCCCGCACCCAGCAAGGGGGCTGCTAGCCCCCTTGACCCCCAGCCCGCTATCCGGGTAGCGGGACCCCCGTAAAAACTCTGCGTGGCTCCCGATATATCCAAAACCCCCTTTCAAAACACAACACACGTACACTGCACATTGAGTTCGCATGACCATTTTAACCCGTTAATCGGAGGTTCCCTCGCCCCAAAGGCGAGGGGTAATTAACGGCAGCTTAGTCTGCGGCTGTCGGAGATTTAGATCCCCACAATCAATAAACCCCGGCCTACCCTAGGCAGGGGAAATCTGTAGTATACGCCTGACAAGCGCGTGCGTAATCCCATCTCAATGGGGTGACGAAAAACACCCTACAGATTTTGGCACGCCCGGTGGGACCAATCTCTCCTCCCATATTTCGGGTTAAGCGTTCATGCGAACTCAATCAATATACACACCTGTATTTATACTAAAAATAATGCTTTTTCATGCAGATTTTCAAGCAATCACCTTCCGATGATGTCTTCGATGATGAACTCAGCTCCCGTCTCCTACACGATGAGGATAGACTCTAGGACGGTCCTTCCGGCCAGTCTCGGGCGACAATGGGAGGAGCCGCTGCTACCATTCGGCTCTATTATGTTCATACCAGTTGGCGCCATCCCAGCTCCTTAAGCTTCGGTGGCAGACAAACCGGTCTCGAAATGCAGGAGACCAAATGTGGTGATCTCAAGGGCGCCCCAACCCAAACGCAAGTCGGTACCTGAACGACTTTCCCTGGCCCCAGCTGGGGGCAAGGCCATCAACACCAACAAAGCTACAACGCGTCCCGAGCAAGCTCCAGCGGTGCTCTTGACCACTGCTCGATCGGGTATCTTCTTTAAGCTCCCTGCCAATGAGAAAGAGACGACTGGATATGTGGTCCACACTGTCTACATGGTGAGCACGCGCAGCAAGAGCAAGGACGGGGCTACCACATCTCAAACCCAATCTGGCTTGAATGTGGTGGCCGCTTCCCAAGAACAGCCGCTTCTGCTGGGTGATGAAAACCCTCTTGATGAGGACGATAGGCGGAAAGACCCTTCGGTCCATGAGGAGTCGGGCTCGGAAAGAGAAGAAGAGCCGACTTTCCGCCCCAGGACCGCGGAGCAAGAGCTGCTTTAAGAGCTCCGAAAGCAGCTCAGAAACAAAGACAAGGAGATGGACAAACTCTACTCCAAAATCGATGACTTGACGAATGTCGTGATGCAGCTCACAGCCCGACTTGCCTCTCAGCCGCCCAATCAAGTGGAGGGCTCTTCTCATGAACCGGGAAATGGTGTCCCAAAGAAGTCGACGCCTATTCCCTCAGATCCAAAAGTGGGCGAACTACATGAAAACCAGTCGCATCCTATCTCGGGAAATGTCTTGGCTACCGATGACAGTAGCCCGCTAACTCAAGATCAAATTATGGATTTGGTTGCCAGCAAAGTCAAAACATTGGTGCCCTAATCCAAAGCATAAAAAGATATCAGCAGTAGTGGGAGACCATATCCTGCTCAGTATGATCTGGTAGAATTTCCTAGCGGCTATGTCATCCCCAAATTCGGAAGATTCGATGGGACGGGAAATACGAATCAGCATATCGCCCACTTCAAAGCCTCATGCGGGAATACTGGGGGCAATGATGTGCTTCTCGTCCGCCAGTTCGTTAATAGCTTGACCGATGTTGCTTTCGACTGGTACGCGAGCATACCAGATGGCTCCGTCATAACTTTTGTCCAAATGGAGTCTCTGTTTTGGCAGAGGTTCATGAGCGTCAGCAATAAGATTACCATTGCTGAGCTCATAAGGACCAATCCCAAGAGCGACGAAAGCAGCACGGATTTTATAACCCGATGGCGCAATCTCTCCGTCAAATGCGAACCGCCGATAAAGCAGGACCAATCCGTCAGTCTCCTCGTCGGAAATCTCAACAATTGGATGGCCCCGTTTTTATGCACCGCGGGTCTCAAAACATTCCAAGAGCTGACCAGGAAAGTCCAGATGCTGGAGCGCTCAAAACAGGAGTTCTCCTCGGATTCTCAAAATAACAATAGGTCCTGGAGAAACCGGAAGGACGATAATCGCAAAGGCGGAAACTCCGATGATTCTGAATCTTTCAACACTTCGGCTAACCGAAATAAGCAAGGGATGAGCGGGCCTAGCGCCAACCAGCCTCGGAAGCCAGTGTTCGGAGAGGGAGGAGAATCTCCACTGAAAGAGAAGCTGGATAAGGTCTATTCCTTCAGAAGGGACAAAATCCGTAAAATATTCAAAGACGCCCTGAAGAACGGTTTACAACTGCCAGAGTCAAAAAGACCGCAAGAAGCGAATAGGACCGACGACCCCAAATACTGCCCCTATCACAGAGTGATAGGTCATGCCATTGAGGACTGCTTCGTCTTCAAAAATTGGGTCGAAAAACAATACAAGGCTGGAGAGATAGAACTGTCTAAAGGCGTGTTAACAAACAATCCAGTTGCGATCGCCAATTTCATACAAACGGAGACCGAAGTTCTTCATGAAACTGATTCTCTTAGATATCCGCCTCTCTCTGAAAACAATCGACCACCACGTCATTAAACTGGGAACAATCGACCTCTAAGTCGTTAAACTGGGAACGTAAAAAAATATTGTAAATAAAAAAAATGTGTAAATAAAAAAAAAAAAGAAAAGCCGAAATGATGGGGCAACTCGCAATAAAAATCAGCGAGTAAAATAAAGATGAAAATAAAGCCGAAATGATGGGGCAACTCGCAATAAAAATCAGCGAGTAAAATAAAGATGAAAATAAAGCCGAAATGATAGGGCAACTCCGAATAAATAGCCGAAATGATGGGGCAATCGCGATCTTCGCGATAAGAAAAGCTTAAATGATAGAGCAATTGTGGTAAAAAAAACAACAAAAAAAGAGAAAAGAAAAAAACGGCGAATGATGAGTCGCTCCTGGTACCATATTCCAGTGCAGCAATGCAGACGCCAACCAAAATCCAATTTCTCAAAATTCTTCCAGCCCTACGGCCAGTCCCCAAATTGACTATCGTATACAATCCACAGGCTCAAATAATTCTCATCATACCCATATCCCACCGCAATCACCAGCTACGCGGCTGGTCTCTGCCTTTGGAATTATGCTCCATTGAGAAGACCCACTCATGTGTCCTCACGATACATGAGGAGAACAAATCTTTGTGGGATCCTTATGACTCACAAAGGAAAAACACACTTGGGAGTCCTCACGACTCCTAAGGAGAAAATACACCTGCGGGATCCTTACGACTCGCAGGGAGAAAATGCTTTTCTGGGACCCTCACGACCCATAAAATTGAAAAGCCTTAGGTGATAGGGATTTAAACCTGTCTTCTAAGCTATCGCTCCCCAATCCCCAATGGCGAATGATGTGTCGCTCCAGGTACCATATTCCAGTGCAGCGATGCAGACGCCAACCAAATTCCAAATCTCATACCCCAATGGCGAATGATGAGTCGCTCCTGGTACCATATTCCAGTGTAGCGATGCAGACGCCATCCAAATTCCAAATCCAAATCCCCAATGGCGAATGATGAGTTGCTCCTGGTACCATATTCCTGTGTAGCGATGCAGACGCCATCTGATTGAAAGATTTTCCGTTGTGTTTGTAGAAATTTGTAAAGAAATCACAACCAAAAAATATTTTGACCGCAATCAAACTACGGTGTCGGATGCAGTTTGTAGTGAGTGCGGATCGTCCACAGGGATTGCACGATTCACTTGTATTTTGATACGTTTGAAATGAAAAGTTAAGCAACAATGAAAGAAAACATGATTCGAGAATGATTTGTATTCGAGTGTCACTATTCTTTATTCAAGAATCAAGAAACTATAAACAATCAAGAATTGGTGTTTCGATAATATTTCCAATCAACAATCAAGAATATAAGAGAGGCTCGTAGGAATCGATCGGATCTTTAGACGTGATGTAATCTAAAAGGTTTCGTGTTCTTGTCCTTCGAAGAATTGATACTAGATCAATGGTGATCGACGAGAGTTGGGGCTTTCTTGATGAAATTAGGGTTTCATCTCTTAACCCTTGTTCTTTCGAGGATACCATTTATATTCTAGCCTCTAGCAATATCAAGAAACGATCGGAACTCCCCAATCTCGAGCGATGTCGATCAAGAAAGCATCGCAACGAATTGGGTCGTCGATTCTTGAACTTGCTAGGGTTTACAAACTCGTGGGATTCAAGAATCGATTGCAAATTTGTTACATCATCATACTAAAGATCTTTTCGACTCCTTAACAAGCGGAGTTTTATTCACACATCACAACACAGAAAAGATTTACGAATTGTAAAGAATTCATGATGCAGAAATTAAAGAAAGCAAGATAAAAGAATATCACCTTTATTTATCTCAACAATTTTGATTACATTTGCTTCAAGAACTACAAGAAGAAGAATCTAGATCGTTGATCGGGCGTCGCTCGGCTTCGTGAGTCGTGGATCGGCTTCGGATCGCTTGCTCCGTTGAAGATCGGCTCCGCTCCTAAAGGTTGTAAGGCTTCTTGCTCAATGGGTACTCGGGATTCTTGATTTCAATTGGAATTAGGGTTAGGGTTTCCTACAAGCTCTCTCACTAAACTTGAGGAACAGGGAGATGAAGAAAGGGATAGATTCACTAATTGGATGAATAATTCCCAAGGTTGAATAATGTAGGGATAATGAGCCTAGGGTCTTATTTATAGAGCTCCCAAACCCTAGGTTTAAGTTTGAATTTCCCTTTCCCTCCAAAAGTTTGTTGAGGAGTTTCTAGAAGGAGTTTGTTAGGAGTTAGCTTAGGGTTTAAGCTAGGGTTTAAGGAAAGTTCTAGAATGATTAGGCTAGTTTAGTGAAACTCAAGGTGTTTGCTGATCTGGTAGAAATCTCTGGAGTCTTCTGGAACTTGGAGTACATTTCTGAACAGTAGGCCCTGAAACAGGAGTTGTGGTACAAAATTTGAGAGGTGATGTCATCAATGAGCCGCGAATCCACGGCCTTATCAAGCCCATGCCGCGGATCCGCGGCTCCTTGAGTGGCTTGGCCTTTGATCTTTCAGGTGCTGTCTTGTACTGTAGTTTGGGGCTTTGTATGATATGCTGAATTGTGATTGCTCCTTTGGATTAGTACCAGATTTGCATTTAATGAGTTTACGTATCTTTCGAGCGGTGTAATGATCGAGCAAGCTTCTCTTTTCCTGCACAGACTTCGAAACACGGGTTGCGATATATAGAAAATATGCCATGTAATGCAATGCAGTCAATTTCCCTAGAAATGCCGGTTTTAAGGTCGAATACATGTAATCTGATATTTTGCGATCAATTTGCTAATATGTGAATTATGAATACCGTACACTTCTATATAGATGCAAATGATAAGGAAATTGCCGGTTAAAATATGCAATATTTTCGACTGATCAAATACCCCCAAACTTAATTTCGATCGTCTCGAGCGAATGTTTTATTAAAAAGAGAAAGAGAAAATAAAGAAAGAGAAAAACTAACTAGCACACTTTCGTAGGCAACACGATTGCACTGAGCACGTGCAACAAGCCTTTAAACCTCTAGGTGTCCCTAGTAGGAGGAGTGTTGTCTCCTGAGGGTTTTCAGCGGATTGCACCCACAAAATCCAATAATAAAAGTAAGATCATGAATATTACATTTAAAGAAAAGAATCGTAAAAGAAAAGCTTTGAAAATTAGGGTTTCCAACTAAGCTAGCTTTTCGGTTGTCATGAGCCCTATCTTAATGGTCATGAAAAGATGTCAGAAATCACGTCCTCCCTCAATAAAACATCATCTTATTCTTCATTCCTATCTTTCTTCCAAACATCGATCATATAACCCTGCGTGTGTATAAAGACATCCCTACACCCGGAGAATTCAATTCAAGCTATCATACTCTTGCCCATCAACCTCAGTATTTTTTTTTTTCGATGAGCTCACACACTTTCATGCGACCGTTAATACTTCTTGAGGTACTAACCGACCGATTACTCATGTGCTTGCTTATTTGGTGTATTTTCCTAATCTTGCACCACCTTAGGTATAGCAGTGACTCCCAGACCAGTTGGCCTTAGGGCACTAGATGAAGAGGCACCCTCGCTATATATTTTTTTATTTCCCTCGGTGATAACAAAACCAGTGTCCATTTTTCTCACCATATTTTTTTTATACATCGGCTTTAAGACAAGAGCATTTCAAGGTATCCTCTACTATCCCAGGCTTCAAGACGTGTGTAAGTGCGAATAGCAGGGTAGCAACGTTCAAAATGTTTGGCTTCCAGAATAGAAACTATTTTTCAGACTTATTTTTATCCTCAGATTAGTGACGTCTTTCATCTTACTAACCCTTGGGACAACGGCTCATAACTACTTATTACTAGTTCGTATAAGAAAACTTCTAATTTTCTTAGTTTTCTAAAAATTTTCTAATCTCATGGATGTAATTTTTCACTATCTAAACTTTCATTATCTTATTTATATACAAAAAAGTGTAAATATTAAAATTATTTTTATATTTGAAAATTTTTAAATTTTTATGGGTTTTGAAATTTTTTTTCAATTTTTATAGATTTTTAAAGAAATGTTTTGTGCTTATGCAGATGATATGCAAATGATGCGAAAATAAGCACAAACCTCCCCCAAACTTGTTTTCAACAGTGTCTTCACTGTTGTCGACAGTTATATCTACAAAACCTGTAAATCTGGGAGGAATTATTAGTGGGGGCAAAATATATAAGTGAAGAACTTCCCCCAAACTTATCTTATACTTACCTTCATTCAAAAGATGATGCAATGATATACTGGACATGAAGGTGAGACGGAGGAATTTTAATCCAAATAAACTGGCTCTTATAAGAACAAGAGCTCCTCCGTGGGGTCAGTGGAAAAATACGGCTTTAATCTATGTCCATTTACTTTGAAAACAGTGCCGTTTTTAACATTTTCAACTTCTACCGCCCCGTGCGGGTATACAGACCGCACAACAAAAGGTCCCTTCCATCGAGATCGGAGCTTACCCGCGTGAAGGTGTAATCGTGAATCATAAAGAAGGACTTGTTGACCAGGTAAAAATATTTTCCTTAAAATGCTTTTATCGTGAAAAACCTTAGTCCTATTCTTAGTGATTACAGCATTATCATAAGCTTCATCGCGGAGTTCGCTTAGCTCGTTAAGTTGCAGCTTCCGAAAGTTGCAAGAAAGGTTTAAATCAAAATTTATTTCTTTTATAGCCCACAATGCTTTATGCTCTATCTCGACAGGTAAATGACATGCTTTTCCAAACACTATCCTATATGGAGACATTCCTAGGTCGGTCTTATATGCATTCCTGAATGCCCAAAGAGCATCCGTCAATTTGGTCGACCGGTCTTTTCTATTTTTAGCAACAGTTTTCTCCAGGATAAGTTTGATTTGTCTGTTTGAGATTTCAGCCTGCCCGCTTGTTTGGGGATGATAGGGTGTAGAAAGTCGGTGGTTGATTGAGTATTTTCGCATCAGAGTCTCGAAAGACCTGTTGCAGAAATGTGTCCAATTATCGCTAATGATAGCGCGTGGGTGTCCAAATCGTGAAAAGATATTCTCTTTTAAGAACTTAATGACAACTTTCCTGTCATTAGTGCGACATGGAATGGCTTCTACCCACTTTGAGACATAATCAACCGCCAGCAATATGTACAGATTCCCAAAGGAGTTGGGAAAAGGACCCATAAAATCTATGCCCCAAACATCGAACATTTCAACAACCAAGATGGGTTGCTGAGGCATTTCATTCCTCTGGGATATTCTACCCGTATACTGACATTGTGTACAGGTTTTGCAATACTCAAATGCGTCCTTGAATAAGGTCGGCCAATAAAATCCACATTGCAAAACCTTTTCCGCTGTCTTTCTAGGACCAAAGTGACCCCCACAAGCCTGATCATGACAAAATGAAAGAACACTCTTGAACTCTTCATTCGGGACGCACCGGCGAATGATCTGATCAGGACAATATTTAAACAAATAGGGTTCATCCCAGTAAAAGTGTTTTACTTGGGAAAGAAAGCGGTATTTGTCCTGTTTTGACCAATCGCTCGGTATAAGTCCCGTGGCATGATAGTTCACAATATCCCTGAACCATGGTTCAGCGGATATGCTCAAGAGTTGTTCGTCAGGGAATGAATCATTGATCGGCAGGGTCACAGGGGAAGAAATGATGCGTGAAAGGTGGTCAGCTACTACGTTTTCACATCCTTTCTTATCTTTGATAACAAGATCGAATTCTTGTAACAGAAGGATCCAATGTATTAATCGACCTTTTGCATCTTTCTTCGCCAGAAGATGTTTCAAAGCGGAATGGTCAGTATACACAACTATAGGTGAGCCGATTAAGTAAGGCCTGAATTTTTCTAATGCAAATACAACCGCTAAAAGTTCTTTCTCGGTGGTTGTATAATTGATTTGCGCATCATTCAGGGTCTTACTTGCATAGTATATCACGTGTGGCATCTTATCGATGTGCTGTCCTAAGACTGCACCTACTGCAAAATCAGATGCGTCACACATCAGCTCAAAGGGGTAGTCCCAATTTGGTGATGATAAAAAGGGGGCTGAAGTGAGTGAGTGTTTAAGTGAGTCGAAAGCTGTCTCGCAATCCGAGTCGAAATGGAAGGTCGTATCCTTGGCCAGGAGTAGTGTTAAAGGTCTAGCAATTTTGCTAAAATCCTTAATGAATCTCCTATAAAAGCCCGCATGGCCAAGGAAAGAGCGAATATCTTTGACGCTTTTGGGATGAGGTAGGTTTTGAATGACATCTACTTTAGCTCTGTCAACCTCAATACCTTTCTGTGAAATGACATGTCCAAGGACTATTCCTTCTTGGACCATAAAATGGCATTTTTCCCAGTTCAAAGTCAAGTTCTTCTCTTTGCAACGAGTAAGAACAGCGTCAAGATTCGCTAGGCAATCAGAAAAAGAGTCCCCAAAAATCGAGAAGTCGTCCATAAAGATCTCCAAAAAATTCTCTACCATATCAGAGAATATCCCCATCATACACCGCTGAAAGGTAGCGGGAGCATTGCATAACCCAAAGGGCATGCGGCTGTAAGCAAAGGTACCAAAAGGACAAGTAAAAGTGGTTTTATCTTGATCCTTTTTGGCGATGGGGACCTGATTGTAGCCTGAGTATCCGTCCATAAAACAATAATATTGTCGTCCCGCTAAGCGTTCCAGCATCTGATCAATGAATGGTAGAGGAAAATGGTCTTTCCTCGTAGCAGCGTTGAGTTTTCTATAATCGATGCATACACGCCACCCAGTTTGGGCGCGTGTCTGAATCAACTCATTCGCCTCATTTATGATAACTGTGATGCCGGATTTCTTAGGAACGACATGTATAGGACTCACCCACTGGCTATCGGAGATGGGGTATATAATACCACTATCTAAGCATTTGACGATTTCTTTCATGACCGCTTCCTTCATGACGGGATTCAACCGTCTCTGTGGTTCTCGGGTCGGTCTGGCATCATCCATCACATGTATATGATGTTCAACTATCAAGGGACTAATCCCTTTGATGTCCGCCATACTCCAACCAAACGCCTCTTTGTTAGATCTCAATACCGATAAAAGGGCATTCTCTTGCTCTGATGCAAGAGAAGCGGATATGATAACCGGTAATGACTCGTTCTCACCTAGATAAGCATATTTCAGGTGAGAAGGTAAAATTTTTAGATCTAACTCAGGCGGAGAAATGATAGAAGGAAGGGTCATAGATTGATTTTTGGATCTACAAAGAAGCTCAGAGCCTGTGAAAGATACAGACTCGGGTGGAGAGAAGTCAGAAGTGCAGGACTCAAGTGTATAGAAAGTGTCCTCACTAAGATCTTGTGCAAAGTCAAACAGAGATGTGCTAATGTCATCGAGATCAGTAAAGCAAAGATCCTCAGCTCCACAACTATCGGGAGCGATCTCATGGACAGAGCACACATCTAAAATATGAGCAGAGGGTTCTGATGGCTGACTTCCAACTTTATAGATGTTTAGTTCAATGGTCATATTTCCAAATGATAAGTTCATTGAACCATTTCTACAGTTTATAACAGCGTTGGAAGTGGCAAGGAAAGGACGACCTAGAATCACCGGAATTTGGCCCCGGGGGTTTGCTACAGGATGTGTGTCGAGCACAATGAAGTCTACATGGAAAACAAATTCCCCGACCTTTATCAATACATCCTCTAATTCACCCCTTGGTTTGGTGATAGATCGGTCTGCCATCTGGAGAGTGCAATGAGCAGGTTTCAACTCTCCAATCCCTAATTGCTCATAGACAGAATAAGGAAGCAGGTTAACACTTGCGCCAAGGTCTAAAAGAGCACGATTTATGTTTTTACCCCCAATCGAAATCGATATTGTAGGACAACCTGGGTCCTTTCTTTTCTTTGGAAGCTGGGGTATAAAAGCAGTGCTGATATTATTAGACATAAAGACCTTCTTTGGCACTTGGGTCTTCCTCTTCCTAGTGCACAAGTCCTTAAGAATTTTCGCATAAGCGGGGACTTGCTGAATCGCATCTAGGAGAGGGATATTGATGTTAACCTGTTTGAACATCTCTAAAATTTTCTCCATATGAGGACTCGTTCTATTTGCCCTTAACCGGTTCGGGTAAGGAGCTTTCGCAATAAGCGCAGGGTCCATCATAGGAGAAGGAAAGGGGGGTAGACGAGGTCCCAAAGGAGGTGTGGGGACCGTCTGTGGAGAACTATAAGGGTTGGGTGAAGGTGTTGAGCCTAAAGGGAAATGGAGAATAGGCTCGCTAGAAGGTGGTTTGGTAGAAGAAGAAGGATCAGAAGGAGAAGTGTGTGTATGTGGAAAAGACTCAGCCGGGGTGTTGATATGATTTTCAGTATCATCAATACCTTCCCCGACATTATTATTCAGCACTCTTCCCGATCTCAACGTTGTGATGGCATTTACATTGTAATACCCAGGATTCTGTAGGGGTTGAGAGGGAAGTTTCCCTTTTTCTCTCGCACTCATTTCGGCTTTTAAGCGTGCGATTTCAGCTTCCATCGTTCTGATACTCTCAGCTTGGGACGCTGAGTTTTTCTTTATCTCACCGACGGAAGATCTAACCTCAGCCGAAACCTCTATGAAATTTGATAAAAGTGATTTCATGGTTTGAGTGAATTGAGAGAAATCGTCAGAACATGGCTGCATAGGATTAGACTGTGCGGGAGTGTTGCCCTGATTTTGGAAATTTTGTGACTGATAGGGGTGCTGAGTGAGTTGAAGGGGTTGCTGTTGTGGTGGAGGAAGAGCCCTTTGAAATTGATTCGTGTTTGGAACCGTGTTTTGAGATTGGTTTTGGTTCCAAGCAAAATTCGGGTGGTTTCTCCAACCCTGATTGTACGTGGAAGAATATGGATCGTTTCTAGGTCTTTGAAATGCGGCATTAGAATGCTCGTGACCTTGAAACGCAGAGTTTAATGGACATTCTTCCGTTAAATGTGACGGATCAGAATAGCACCCACAAACAGTTTTGGGGAGTGACACTGGGTTTAGGGAGGCTGCTGCAAATTTGTGTTCTATAGCGTCGAGCTTCTTTTGCATTGCTGCCATTTCTGCTCGAACACCTATGGACACATCTATTTGGTGTACGCCACCCCTATTCAATGGTTGGGTTCCACTCTCCCAATGTAGTGATTTTTCAGCGAACTCTTCTAAGTATCGCCAGGCTTCCCCATCATCTTTGGTCATAAATGTACCTTGACACATGTTTTCAAGGCTCTGTTTAGTGTTAGGGTTACTGCCCTCATATATGATTCGGCAAAGCTCCCATCTCGGGATGCCGTGATGAGGACATTGAACCAATAGATCCTTGAAACGTTCAAAGTATTTAGAGAATGGTTCGGCAGGGAGCTGGGCAAATTGGTTCAGTTCGCTACGGATTCAAGCCGTCTTTTGGATTGGGTAAAATTTCTTAAGGAATGCAGCGACGAATTCTTCCCAATTCGTAATAGAGTGTGCGGTAGTGTTGTATAGCCACTTCTCGGCTATATCGCACAATGTAAATGGAAGAAGTCGTAGACGCATCGCATCCACTGAAAGTTGTGACGTACCCATCATTGCACATACGTTTTCAAATTTGGTAATGAAAACGTAAGCGTCCTCAGTCTCGAGTCCGTGATATTTGGGTAAAAGATTGATATACTGGGGCTTAATCTCAAAGTTATCCCCATTGGCTGGTGGTGTGGATAAGCAGGTCGAAAGAGGACCTCTATGTGGATAGCATCTTTCCTGGAGAGAAATGTGGGGAGGATTCTGCGCACCAACGGACGACGGCAGATTAGGGTTAAAGAAGTTCGATGGATTCGGATCCATCGGTGTGGGTGTGGTAGTGGGTAAAGAAAAGGTAAATGGAGAATTATCGACTTCGGAGTCGATAAAAGGTACGCGGACTAAACGGGCACTAGGATCCCGTGTCCAGCCTATCTTGCACTAAAAAGGGTTAGTACAAGTGGCAGCGTTGGCTTATAATTAGGGGTAATGAATGAATGCGGTGCTTGCTTTTGAAAAAGGGACGGATTTTGAAAAAATGATGCGACAAAACAAATGCAGCACACAACCCTAGAATCTAGTGGTCACCTAGGTCCGGCTCTAGACCGCTCCTAACTGCCAAAAGACAAGTCGCAGGATAGAATCCTCCACTGCCTCTTTGTCCCCCTGTGGCCGGATAAGTGCCAGGTAAGTGGGAAGGTACTCCACTACGTAAGTAGTGGGCCTAATTAAAAACCACTAGCCTTAGACACACTCGCCTTAGGCACCACAAGAAAACGCGGATAAGCAATGAATTACCCACGGCCTTCTCTTGTCCTAATTGAGCGCGACAGTCCTTAGAGTCTTCTCTAGATTTCTTTTAGTTAATGAGGGTAATGCGGATGCAAGTTTTGCGATTTTCGGGACCTAGGAAGGGTAATGAAATCCCCACCTAATTTGGATTTGGCCGTGCCCCTTAAATTTCCGTATTAGAATGCAAACAACCAAGAAATCAAAATCACACACAATTTTAATTTTGCTTTTGCGCGCTGCGATTATTTGCAAAGAATCCTGCAGCAAAGTGTTAGTTGGAGCTAAAAGAGAAGAGGGGAGAGAGCAAGAAGTTACCTGCAGGCAAAATTTTCCAGAGATCCCTCAAGTACACCGCGGTTCCGCCGCAGATTGTGAGCAATGGCCGCGCTTCCGCGCTCAGGTATTGAGAACAGTGCACAATTTTTCAACAGATGCGTTCTGTTGCTATCTCCAGCTCTCTGGTATATACCAAATAATTTTTTCACAGCACAGAATGCTCCAGATCACCTTGCAATCAATCACAACACACGTATAAGAGTTTGTACGAATTTTGATTTCAAGAAGTAGAATGTAATAATTCTTTCACTTCAAACTAAAAATGTAAATGAATTAGCGCGCGATCCCCGGCAACGGCGCCATTTTGATTGAAAGATTTTCCGTTGTGTTTGTAGAAATTTGTAAAGAAATCACAACAAAAAAATATTTTGACCGCAATCAAACTACGGTATCGGATGCAGTTTGTAGTGAGTGCGGATCGTCCACAGGGATTGCACGATTCACTTGTATTTTGATACGTTTGAAATGAAAAGTTAAGCAACAATGAAAGAAAACATGATTCGAGAATGATTTGTATTCGAGTGTCACTATTCTTTATTCAAGAATCAAGAAACTATAAACAATCAAGAATCGGTGTTTCGATAATATTTCCAATCAACAATCAAGAATATAAGAGAGGCTCGTAGGAATCGATCGGATCTTTAGACGTGATGTAATCTAAAAGGTTTCGTGTTCTTGTCCTTCGAAGAATTGATACTAGATCAATGGTGATCGACGAGAGTTGGGGCTTTCTTGATGAAATTAGGGTTTCATCTCTTAACCCTTGTTCTTTCGAGGATACCATTTATATTCTAGCCTCTAGCAATTTCAAGAAACGATCGGAACTCCCCAATCTCGAGCGATGTCGATCAAGAAAGCATCGCAATGAATTGGGTCGTCGATTCTTGAACTTGCTAGGGTTTACAAACTCGTGGGATTCAAGAATCGATTGCAAATTTGTTACATCATCATACTAAAGATCGTTTCGACTCCTTAACAAGCGGAGTTTTATTCACACATCACAACACAGAAAAGATTTACGAATTGTAAAGAATTCATGATGCAGAAATTAAAGAAAGAAAGATAAAAGAATATCACCTTTATTTATCTCAACAATTTTGATTACATTTGCTTCAAGAACTACAAGAAGAAGAATCTAGATCATTGATCGGGCGTCGCTCGGCTTCGTGAGTCGTGGATCGGCTTCGGATCGCTTGCTCCGTTGAAGATCGGCTCCGCTCCTAAAGGTTGTAAGGCTTCTTGCTCAATGGGTACTCGGGATTCTTGATTTCAATTGGAATTAGGGTTAGGGTTTCCTACAAGCTCTCTCACTAAACTTGAGGAAGAGGGAGATGAAGAAAGGGATAGATTCACTAATTGGATGAATAATTCCCAAGGTTGAATAATGTGGGGATAATGAGCCTAGGGTCTTATTTATAGAGCTCCCAAACCCTAGGTTTAAGTTTGAATTTCCCTTTCCCTCCAAAAGTTTGTTAAGGAGTTTCTAAAAGGAGTTTGTTAGGAGTTAGCTTAGGGTTTAAGCTAGGGTTTAAGGAAAGTTCTAGAATGATTAGGCTAGTTTAGTGAAACTCAAGGTGTTTGCTGATCTGGTAGAAATCTCTGGAGTCTTCTGGAACTTGGAGTACATTTCTGAACAGTAGGCCCTGAAACAGGAGTTGTGGTACAAAATTTGAGAGGTGATGTCATCAATGAGCCGCGGATCCGCGGCCTTATCAAGCCCATGCCGCGGATCCGCGGCTCCTTGAGGGGCTTGGCCTTTGATCTTTCAGGTGCTGTCTTGTACTGTAGTTTGGGGCTTTGTATGATATGCTGAATTGTGATTGCTCCTTTGGATTAGTACCAGATTTGCATTTAATGAGTTTACGTATCTTTCGAGCGGTGTAATGATCGAGCAAGCTTCTCTTTTCCTGGACAGACTTCGAAACACGGGTTGCGATATATAGAAAATATGCCATGTAATGCAATGCAGTCAATTTCCCTAGAAATGCCGGTTTTAAGGTCGAATACATGTAATCTGATATTTTGCGACCAATTTGCTAATATGTGAATTATGAATACCGTACACTTCTATATGGATGCAAATGATAAGGAAATTGCCGGTTAAAATATGCAATATTTTCGACTGATCACCATCCAAATTCCAAATCCAAATCCCCAATGGCGAATGATGAGTTACTCCTGGTACCATATTCCAGTGTAGCGATGCAGACGCCAGCAAAATTCCAATTCCAAATCCAAATCCCCAAGAGGCGAATGATGAGTCGCTCCTGGTACTATATTCCAGTGCAGCGATGCAGACGCCCACAAAGTCCCGAAATGTTTCCGGCCCTACGGTCTGGATCATACATCCTGCAAAACCGTATACAATCCACGGGCGTAAAACAATCCCAATCTCTCCAAAAAATTTTTTAATAAAATAAAAAAAAAGGTATGTCCACAAGAAAGATGGGCATGGATGACAACCCGAAAGGGCTCCGTGAGTAAAAACAGTAGGACTGCCGGCGAGTTTGTGAAAACCCGAAAGGGCGCAAACTCGTGAGAAAGAGATGAAATGCACTCACAAGGTCCTCTCGACTTTGTGAGGAGAAAATTCCCGCGTGAGATCCTTACGAGTCATAAAGGAGCAACACACTTGGGAGTCCCCACGACTCCCAAGGAGAAAATGCACTTACGGGATCCTTACGACCTGTAGGGAGAAAATGCTTTGTGAGAACCTTACGGCTCACAAAGTTGAAAAGTCTTAGGCGATAGGGACCTAAAACCTGTCTCCTAAGCCATCGTTTCCTAATAAGCAAACGCAAATGATGATTCGCTCCTGGTACCATATTCTAGTGTAGCGATGCTGATGCCAAACAAAAAAAAACCAATCCCCAAATCCTCTCATGACAAATGATGATTCGCTCCTGGTACTATATTCCAGTGTAGCGATGCTGATGTCAACCCAAATCAAATCAAACCAACAAACTCTACGGTGGAATCATGCTCCGTCCCAGAATTTACCCCATGTCGAAATCATGCTTCGCCTTGGGATATCTGCCTTCCCTTTCGAAATTATGCTTCACCTCGAAATCAAATCAACCAACCAGCTCTGCGTCGGAACCAAGCTTCGTCTCAGAATGTGCATCCCGTGTCGAAATGATGCTTCGCCTCGGTGTACCTTCCTTCCCTGTCGAAATTATGCTTCGCCTCGGAATCAAGTCAACCGACAAGCTCTGCGCCGGAATCATGCTCCGTCTCAGAATGTACCCCATGTCGAAATCATGCTTCGCCTTGGAGTATTTGCCTTCTCTGTCGGAATTATGCTTCGCCTGGGAATCAACCTCCGCATCGAAATTATGCTTCGGTTAGAATGTCTGTCACCCTTCGAAATGATGCTCCGAATCCTGGAATTATGCTCTGCTCATCGGAATGATGCTCCGATCCTTGGAATCATGCTCCGCAAATCGGAATGATGCTCTGACCCTTGGAATCATGCTCCACCCTTCGGAATGATGCTCCGAACCCCTGGAATCATGCTCCGCTCTTCGGAATGATGCTCCGAATCTTGGAATGATGCTCTGCTCATCGGAATGATGCTCCGAACCCTGGAATTATGCTCCGCCCGTCAGAACGATGCTCCGATCTCTGGAATTATGCTCTGCCCTTCGGAACGATGCTCCGAATCCTGGAATCATGCTCCGCTCTTCGGAAAGATGTTCCGAACTCTGGAATCATGCTCCGCCCTTCGGAATGATGCTCTAAATCCTGGAATTATGCTCCGCTCTTCGGAAAGATGCTCCGAACCCTGGAATTATGCTCCGATCATCGGAATGATGCTCCGATCTCTGGAATTATGCTCCGTCCATCGGAACGATGCTCCGATCTCTGGAATTATGCTCCGATCCCTTGAATCATGCTCTGTATCCTGGAATCATGCTCCGAATCCTAGAATCATGCTCCGATCATCGGAATGATACTCCGATCTCTGGAATTATGCTCCGCCCATCGGAACGATGCTCCGATCTTCTAGAATTATGCTCTGCTCTTCGGAAAGATGCTCCGAACCCTGGAATTATGCTCCGATCATCGGAATGATGCTCTGATCTCTGGAATTATGCTCCGCCCATCGGAACGATGCTCCGATCCCCTGGAATTATGCTCCGCAAATCGGAATTATGCTCCGCAAATCAGAATGATGCTCCGACCCTGGAATTATGCTCCGCATTTCGGAATGATGCTCTGACGTTGGAATTATGCTCTGCGAATCGGAATGATGCTCCGATCCTCAGGAATCAAGCTCCCCAGGATGATGCTTCGCCTCCGGAATGATGTTCCACCTCGAAGTTCAGCTTCAAGATCCATCAATTTCATGCACATAACTCAAATGTGCGGTGTGCATTTATTGATGGGGGGCACTTTGTTGGGGTAAAAATTTACACCCCCGTTGACCGAGTCAAAGTCAAGGTCAACCCCAAGCCAGGTGGGCCCAAGCCCAGGTCAAGCGGGCCCATGCCCAAGTCGAGCCCGCGGCCAGCCTCCTCCACGCTAAAATATAGATCATGTAATAAATAATTTTCATGTAATTTTTTATACATGAATGTATGTAAAATGGGCATAAAGCCAAATTTTTGTAAGCCCATGGCTTATGTGCAAAAATGAAATGGCACATGAGCCATGGGATAGGCAAAATGCCATTTTTGTGAAGCCCAAGGGGCTATATGTAAATATGTAAGCCTATAAAAGGCAACATGATGATGAATAAAGAATACATTTTCATTCTCTCCACAAAAATTTTAGATCTGAGATCTTTTGTGCCTCCTGCTCCTTCTCCAAGGTTCTAAACCTTCTCATTTCTTTTGAATCAAATCAAGAGTTTTACTCTTTCTTTTCAAAAACTAAGAAGTCTTCCACCACAAAACCCACAAAGGGGAACTTGGATCTACCATTAGATCTTAGAAAGATGAGATTTTTAGATCTCACATCTCTTGATCATCAAGATCCAGCCAACAGAGGAGGAAGAGGAAGAATCCCTTTCATCAACCAAAACATTTTATGAGTTTAACTCCATATATTTACATATATATATAATAAATATTTCCTTTCTGAAGCATAGCTTCTGGTTCTGGGACTAAAAGTCTCTTTTTCTCGCCAGCGCCCAGCGCTCGAGCGCAAAACGCCCACGTGCCGACACGTAGCGCGCTTGCGCTCAGGCGCACTGCGCTCGAGCGCAAAGCGCCCACGTGCCGACACGTGGCGCGCTTGCGCTCCGGCGCACTGCGCTCGAGCGCAAAGCGCCCACGTACCGATACGTGACGCACTTGTGCTCAGGCGAACTGCGCTCAGGCGCACTGCGCTCGAGCGCAAAGCGCCCACATGCCGACACATGGTGTGCTGCGCTCAGGCGCACTGTGCTCGAGCGCAAAGCGCCCACGTGCCGACATGTGGCGTGCTTATGCTCAGGCGCACTGCGCTCAAGCGCAAAATGCCCACGTGCCGACACGTGGCGCGCTTGCGCCTGAGCGCACAGCACCTAAGCGCACAGCGCTCAAGGCGCTGGCCCCACGCATCCTTTGGATGCCTTTCCCCCCTCTTTCTTTTATATATATATATATATACATATATACATATATATATACACACACATATGTATACATATTTACACACACACATACACCGCGACACTATCCCTGTTAGAAAAAATTTCTAATGGGGCGCTGACCCGCACCCCGCAAGGGGGCTGCTAGCCCTCTTGACCCCTAGCCCGCTATCCGGGTAGCGAGACCCCTGTAAAAACTCTACGTGGCTCCCGATATATCTAAAACCCCCTTTCAAAACACAACACACGTACACTGCACATTGAGTTCGCATGACCATTTTAACCCGTTAATCGGAGGTTCCCTCGCCCCAAAGGCGAGGGGTAATTAACGGCAGCTTAGTCCGCGGCTGCCGGAGATTTGGATCTCCACAATCAATAAACCCCGGCCTACCCTAGGCAGGGGGAATCTGTATTATACGCCTGACAAGCGCGCGCGTATTCCCATCTCAATGGGGTGACGAAAAACACCCTACAGACTCCATATCGAATCGCATAGCATCCAGCCATTTATCAGAGTCCCTGGTGATAATGGCCTGCTTGAAACTAGTAGGATCATCTTCTTCCAAGATGCAATCCTCTCGATCCCCGTCTATGAGAAAACCATAGTATCTCTCGGACGGATGAGAAATCCTACTAGATCTACGGAGTGGCTGAGGTTCGTCGGGTACTTCTGAATTTAGGGGTTCTACCAAATCTTCTGTTACAGTTTGTGGTTCAGATATTTCTTCCAGTTCTACCGTACTCCCACTAATTTCTTTTGCAAGAAATTCCCTTTCCAAAAAGGTAGCATGGCGAGATACAAACACCTTCTGTTCCTCAGTGTGGTAGAACAGATATGTCATGACCCGAAATATTAGCTCGTGACCAGCACTTGAATCACGCAACGACTAAAGGCATAATGGAATTCAAGTAAGCTGAAACCCAGAAATCTAAACCTTTGGAAAAAATAAAGGAGGTGAGGTTTTTGAAATAAAGGTATATGAAATCAAGTTTTCTTAATGCATTGAAAAGGAACATGAATGATGCAAGTGAAATTTACTAGTTTGAAAACATGTTTCGTCTTTTAAAAATTTTGGCAGCACCTCCATTGTATTTTTTGTTCCAAAACCACAATACATAATAATAATAATAATAAAGGCATCCCCAAGCGGGAGCTAGCTCTTCGCCAAACGGCAGATCATAACCACGCAAAACAATATAAATAAGTATACGACGCCCAACGGCGAAGTTCACCACAAAAAGATAAATAAATAAGCAAGACATATAACTCACAAGTAGCGGAAAACCCCTCGCTTTAAGCTCGCAACCACAATCTCACTAAGTCTCATTACTTATACAAATTACTAATTTTGATTGATGGAGTTAACTAGATACAATAATGAAATGTAGATACAAGAGTGAGAATGATACAAATGTCCCACCAACCAATGCAAAACACTCGAATGCAACTGTGTGCCAGCGAAGCCGCTACTGATCCAAGCGGTCAACTTGCAAGAACTGTGGATAACGGAGGTGAGTTGCCAACTCGTGAGTAGAAAAATATCAACGGATAGAAATCGAATAAACAACGACTCCTAGGTCAACTATATCATAAGGGTAATACTATGATATTTAGGGTGACCGGGTCTGTATATGTGCCAACATGATAGTCAATACCTATATACATGCAGATAATATCCAACAGTAATAATCAATGCACGTATATGGATCTCGTCCAACCATAATCAAGGTATGTATGCATGTGGATCTTGTCCACCCATATAATCAATGTCTGTATGCACGTAAATATCATAAAGGAGTGTGCATAAAAGTATGAGGATATATATATATATATATATCAACGGTGTCCCCGTGACACATCAAAATCATGGAACCTGAGTTCCTAGTATCGACACTCGAAAACATCATGAAAACCGTGCCCAGCTGTAACACCTTAAGATGCGTTTAGTGGCTAATTATATTTTGATATATGGTTTTCAATAAAAAGTTTACCAAATTGATTTTCAAATATTTTATCCTATTTAATAAATATTTTATTAGAATTTTTCTAGGCTTGCACACACATGTGCATATAGACTAGGGTTTAAATTAGGGTTAAACCATGTTTAGCAACCATGGTAGGTTAAACCTTTTCCCTTAGGCTAATTTAATATTTGTATTAAGTGCATTTGGGTTTTTATTTAGGTGTGTTTTTTTAATAGAAATGGTTGAATTCCTTGTGTTGACTTGGAGAAAGAATGAGTATGGCAACATGGCTTGAGCCATGCTTATTTAATGAGAGAGATGGGGGTTTGACTTGTGTGCTCACTTCTCTCATTCTCACTCTCACTTCTCTCATTCTCCCACTCTTACACACACATACACACACTCACCACTACAAGCAGCTCCAGCAGCAGCAGAAGACCCAGCACCATCAGCAGCTGAAGCAACAGCAGCAGCATCAGCTTGCAGCAGCAGCAGCTCCAGACAGCAACAGCATCAGCTTGCAGCACCAGCACCAGCAGCTCTTTTCCTCCTCTTCTACTCCCTCTCCATGCATCCTAACACCTAGTGAGGGTATAATCTCTAAACTCAACTTCCTTTTTTCTAAACTTATAGTTTAGTAGCTTAATATTTCGTTTAGGTAGTGTTTAGGGATAACCTTGTGTTTTGAGGGGGGGTTTGGGTAAAATGGGGTTGTTATGGTTTAATTAACTTGATTAGGTGTTATATGTGCTGTGGAAGCCTAGTTGTATCACTGGATTTTACTAAAACACCTTAAAAATTCCAATTTGAGTTTTAATACGGTTTTAAACAAGTTTTGTGATTCGAGTGACCTGCTATGTCTGTGAGCATGTTTTTAGTGAGCAAACTTATACACTAGGTTAGGAATTGTGCTAGGATCATAGTGTAAAAACTTGGACCTTTTTCGCCTGATTTTGGCCGAGATCACCACTATAGGGATCGGCCTATTTTTCTTGGATCATGCTGAAACTTTGCAGGTAGCTGTCTATAGGAATTCTAAGAGGTTTGGTCTTGTTTTTGCTCCAGATAAAATCCGGGACCAAATTACTTATATTTTGTGTAGCGGGACTTGCGCGATACGTGCGCTATGAGTGGGTTTGGTGTTGCTGTGTCACAGCGTGGCGCTGTGGGCCACGGCGTGTCGTGTTGGGTTTTGGCGTATGCACACACGTTACGTATATGCGCGCGTTTAGTTCGCGACGCGAGTTTCTCGTTTGATTTCGATATCGCGTATTGCGAGATATTTTGCTTATATATGGATTCTTGTGTAAAATTCCAGGTTCGCAGGCGGGTACGTCGGACGCAGCAAAGAAAGGGAAACAGGTGGTCGGCTACGTGTAGTACGCGACCAGGTGAGTAGATTTAATATCTACGGGGAAATCGCCCGTATGGCGTTAAGCGTCAGGGCGTTATAGGATATTTTAGTTGTATGTGTTCATATATATATACTATAGTAGCATACTATCTCCTGTTGCATATAGAATGGTAATTATAGAACACTGCACTGTCACTAACGGTTTAGGCTGCACGAGCACTAAATGTATGTTACACTCACGCCGTTAGTGATTTCCATGACACTCGCACTATATGATCACCGCATCATTGATGATTGTCTTGACTTGTCGCATATTCACATATTATAAGATATATCACTACCCGCGCACATGCACCCTTTATATCCACATTAGTGCATACTTTCATTGATATATCACTACCTGCGCACATGCATCCTTTATATCCACATTTGTGCATACCTTCATTGATATATCTATACTTGTGCACATATACATCATATATCCATATTAGTGCACATGTATATTGTTACGCTCACATTGCGTATTTATCCATTTTCACATCCATACCTATATACATACATATGTTACATACATGGATGATATTGACATGATTTAAAAACCAAGGGACCGCACGAGATATTTTCAAAACTGGATCTTTTTAAAGCAGTTTTCCCATTTTACTCTTAATGTCATACGACACATTGCATGGATTTACGCATTTACTTTGGATTTATGTGATTTCTGGATTTGGGAACCGGGGTATTATTTTAAGAAATACGTACTGTTTTAAAAACCCGGTTTCCCTTGATATGATATTTCAGTGCGTCCACCATGCATTTTCTCGGTTCTGATACGTGTGACATGTGAACCCGAATCTAGGAGCTGGACGAGGCTGATTGCGGGTACATGGTTGTAACGTTTCAAAATAATAAAATATTATTTTTGGGAATTTTTATAAATTAATATTATTTTGATGAATATTTTAATATTCTGGTATAATTAAATACAAATAAATAGGGAAAATTATGGAAAATTATAAAATAGGGTATTTTATGGAATTATGTCATTTTTAAGTTTTTATGATTAGTTATATGCTAATTTAGCGCTAATCGCGATTAAAAATCGTTAATCGGATTTTTGGCATTTTTGTGCAAAACATGCACATATCTTTTTCTACACTTGTGTTACATTTTTATTACCATGGCTTTACTTTGGGTTCACTATTGGAGTGAGAAGAAAAGAAAAGAAAAGGGTTTTGAATAAAGAATTTGTAGTAGGTAGGAGTGTGAGAGAAGGAGGGGGTTATGTTTGACCAAGAACCATTCTCCCATTATTTCTCTCCCCTCATCTCCTCTTTCCCTTCCTCATTTGCTGCTGCTGCTGTTGCACTTCTCCCTCCCCTCTTCAAGCTCCAAATCACCATGAAAACAACACCAAAACACCACTCTCATTTCATTAAAAGTGTGCATAAGCTCGAGATCTACACTTTGGACCAAGGATGCTAGGATTTTGGACACTAGGGGCAACTCAAGAATTTTCTTGAGTTGCCAAATGAGATAATTTCAGAATCATTAGTTTAGTTTTAGCATTTCTTATACCCCATGTTTAGCTTAGAACCGATATTATGTGTTTTGGTGGACTTAAGGAAACCTAGTTAGGGTTTGAGGAAAATTGAGTTATGAAGTGAAACTAAGACTTGTTGTGAACTTAGAATCTTGGTGTGATGTTATATTGGACCCTAACCTGAAGCTTTAACCCAGGATACAGATTTATGAGACGATGTCGGGAAAAAATGCAATTCTGGGATTGTATTTGGGAATCTGCTATCACCCGAGACATCCTGAAATAAAATTGATTGGACAGTGAGATGTGCAGGCACCCTAGAACCATCACGCAAGACCCTAGCCCCTAACTCTTCTTCTCGGCCGCAAATTTATTCCCTCTGGCCGCAAATTGCGGCCAGAACTGCATCAAATTGGGTCGTTTTAGTTCTGTAGCTCCTACATGTGTAGACCAGACCCCTGGCATGTATAGATTTGTCTAATTTGACCTAGGGTGAAATCTGGAGCCTATTTCCTAAGTTGCTGTTTTGGATTCGTGCTTCCGTATTTCCGTATTGTGAATTCTGAGTTTGCATATGGTGTTTTACCTCGACTACTTGGCTTTTATACGACGATATCGAGGGTTGTTGATGGTTTTGGAAGCGTTGTCCATAGGTTCTAACCTATAGATCATAGCGTATCGTTTTGGGTTTCGTATGTCGTTTTACTCTTGAATTGGTTTTGATACGCATTTGCGATACGTTAATGTGTAGGTACCCCATGAAGACTTCGGGACGACAAGTAAATGCGTGGTGGCGTCGACAGATAAAGACGCAAGGTGAGTGGATTTATATCTACGGGGAGAAGTCGGGTGGATGGCGTATAGCACCCTTACAGTCCGTGGTGATGTATACGAATATGTATACGCACGTATATTTATTATGTGCTATTTAAGATTATTGATTGTAATAATGGTTTATGGATGATAAGGATGTATTGGTTTAGTATAGTGCGAAACCCTAGAGTAGTGGTTGCACCCACACATACACGTACACATATACTTGCATACATTCTTTCTTTTATCTGTGCGCATTTGGAGGTATGTATATCTACACATGGGCATGGGACTATGTGTTCATATACGGGATTTGAGTATGATACGCGGGATTGAGATGAGTCGATGGGGTTTGATTGAGGCTGTGAGATTCGACGATATGACAGAGTTCGTATTTGAGATGCGACATGATAGTTTTAGCGGGCCTTTGGGCATGTGTTTTACCCCACATTCATATTTATATAGATGGTATCGATGGTACTAGACTTAGACTTGTACCCTAGACTATGTGATATGATGGTATTGATACCTGATATGTGATGAGATGAATGTGATATTGACCCGTACCCAGCTATTGGGATGCCGTACGACGATTTACCTACGAGCTTTATATTGATGTTAGATGCGCACTCATGACTCGAGAATGTTATATGATATACCGTAGCGTACGCGATACTATTGAGGCGAGATCACCGACTATTGTATATATTTATATGTATATCGTCTCAGATTTAGGTGGTTTCCATACCCCTCCGGATTGACTTGTCCGTAGTTCGCATAGTAGGCGTTAGACTAGACCCGAGTCATACCTATTTCAAAACTAACGAATCGGGGATATTTTAAAGATAGGCAAAAAGGGGTCCTACGGATATTTTCAAACGACACATCTTTTCTTAAACCATCGTAGCCCTTATTTTAGCAAAAACCCAGATTCGTCTTATTTCAAATGGCAAAGTTGTATGATATGTTTATTGAGGTAGATTCTTCACTGTTGTATTGATTATTCGATTCCACATATTCATGCTATTTGCATTGCATTGCTTGTTTTTATTGATATATTACTATCATGCTGCTAGGACACCACACCATTATCGATGATGCATATGCTCCACGTACACTGTTCGCCGGCTCACACACTTCATCATCGATAATTGCCATGTCACTACACTGTAGTACTGTTGCATTCAGAATATGACTCTTGCATGGCATACTTTTGTACCTATACACTGGGCACCCATACGTCCATGCATATGTATTTGCACTTGCATTGATGGTTCTGGCTTGACCAGAGATTTGGGAACCGCAAAATACATTTTAAAGCTGATTCATTTTTAAAGAAGCGGTCTTCCCTACATATGTACACATTACTATTCCATGTTGCATGACATACTGATATGTTTATAGTTCCTTTACATGTCGCATACATCATGCTTTCTGATTATACGCATTGGAAGTGATTTATGTGATTTCTGGATTTGGGAACCGGAGTACTATTTTAAGAAAACACGCACTGTTTAAAAACCCGGTTTTCCTTGATATGATATTTTGGTCCGTCCACCATGAGTTTTCTCGGTTCCAGAGAGCTTTTGTGAGTATACCCGATTCGAGGAGAGGTAGGCACCGATTGCGGGTACATGGTGGACCCGGTACGGTATCCCGGGGCGAGAAGACTCGTATTGTTATACGGTGAGCCCGGAGGAGGGACTACTACCTACCGGTGATTGGTTGGACCTGGCGGTTATCCGGAGGATACCGACCAGAGTCGATAGATGGATAGGGGCGTATGCTGGGGCCGAGGGCCGATTCCGCAGATGCAGCCCATGGGCTGGTCCTGAATGACGGAGCCTGTTATATGAGGATTTACGTGCCGATGTTGGGCATAGTTTTCATGATGTTTTCGAGTGTCGATTCTAGGCACTCCGGTTCCATGATTTTGATGTGTCGCGAGGGACACAGGTGGTTTATATCCTCATATTTCCATGCATATGCTGATGATATTTACATGCATGATGGTTATTTTCATTGGGTGACGAGTGGACAGGATCCACGTACATGCAGATTTGATTACATTGATCATACCTCACATTTATGATATGCTATTACCTGAGGCATTGGCACGAGCACTTGGCACTACACTCATGTATAGAGATTACACTGCCACTTTAGCATGCTTCAGACTTGTTCATATTGAGGTTTATTTATATCTGATTGTATTAACCTAGGACGGGTCATACATTCGATCTCTGCTTGTTGATATTTTCTATTCACAAGTTGGCAACTCACCCCCGTTGTGCTACAGTTCTTGCATGTTTTTGCCGTACAGATTCCATAGCGGCATTTCTGGCACACTGCTTACATATGGGTGACTTGCTTGGGTAGGTGGGTTCTCTTGTATCAGAACCGCCATTGTTCCTATATTATTCATTGTATCTAGAAATTCCATCAACCAAAAACTTGTATATTGTTTCAGACTTAGAGACAGTGATGTACTATTTCGACCATAGAGTCGCGCTTGTAGTATTACGGTTTTCTGGCTGTGTTGAGTTTCTTTTTGAGTTTTGATCCTCGTCCTTTGGCGTTGTATATTATATTGCTTGCATGGTTGTGACCATCGATTGACGAAGAGCTAGCTCCCGCTTGGGGATGCTTTTTCCTTGCATATATATATATATATATATATATGTTATTCTTGTTGTACCCCGTTTGGGGCCAGTATTTACAAAGAAAACTCTGCCGAAATTTTCAGGAAAGATTACACATTTTAAAAATGCATATTCGGCTTAGTTATTTAAAAACTTTGATTTTCAAAACATGTTTCTTTACTTCTAAAAACTAGTTTTCCTTTATTTACTCTTAAAATGGTTTTAGATTTCTGGGCTTTTGGCTTACTTGGATCAGATGGAGTCCTATAGACTTCATATGGTTCAAGGGCCAGTCACGTGCTCTTTCGGGTCGTGACAAAGTTGGTATCAGAGCGCTAGGTTGACCTTGGTTCGAGTCTAATTTTAGCTATGTGGAGCCTAGGGCGTTTATATATATACGGAACTTAGGCTTGACCTTACGGAACTTAGACTTAGTCACGGTGGTATTATACCCGAACTTTCGTCGCATAGGATGACCCTTGGTTGATGGAGTAGGTAGCTTGAGTAGAGGGACGTACCGTACGTATGTTCCGCGGCATACTTACGACACACCACTTCGCTTAAGAAACCTTTGGATGTACATTTCCTTTCCCAGTATTATATTCATTCCTATGATCTATCCTCATCGATTCTGGTTATGATTTTGCTGCCACGATTGCACGGGCAGAGTGAGCTACGGCTCGAGTTGCATCAGCATAAGCTCGTCGTGGACGAGGACTGACCAGGGCATGATTCCAGAGACATACGGTTGCATAGAGGCTTCGTATTTTGTGTTTCCGCACTATGAGCGTTTGACAGATCGCTGTTGCGAGATTTCTCAGATGTACCGGTCGTACCAGAGGATTGAGCCACTGATGGAAGCCAGCCAGGATGTGATGACCATTGATATATTGCTTATTCATGGTGATTGAGGCGCTATTTAGCATACGGACGAATGAGCCAGTTGCTGCTGCGAATGATGAGATATCGCCCAGATGATTGGAGCTACTGCAGCATGAGAATATACTTAGAGATATAATGGTGAGTCGCTAGTCACCGAGGATGAATGACTAGGACATGTGGTTCGTTCCCTTACCCCGATGCGAGATCATCAGGTAGATTGTTTCTAGCTAGAGACGACTTCACGCAGATTCGTTGAGAGTCGATTGAGACGATCGAATGTCAGGAACCCATTTTCCCAGTTTAAAGTATTCGGAAAGACATGCAAGCGATTCTATGGACCCTCTAGAAGAATGAAACCCTAACTCGACATAATTACCGTGTTAAAGCCTTTGAAGCTTAGGGTTTGCGGCAGTTCCGCGGCGCCATTAGTGAGGCTTGGGTTTGCCCTTCTACGGCTGGACCACCGATGCTGTGGTATGTACTTGATAGTATTAAACTGTATCCGAGATGTTGAGCTCTTGGGGGATTGTGAGGTTCTGACGAGTCGATAGGACGATTTGACATCATTCGGATATCATGTGATGGGAAATTGCTTGGGAGACTCCAGATATGAGCATAGCTATTGGAGCGTATTCCGTGCAGCCACGATGAGATGAGTCCGAATCAGTCGACCTTGGAACAAGTGGAGTAAAGAGTTCGCACGAGATTTTGACGAGATGACGTTATACTCCGCTGACATCAGAGACGCGATATGCACGCTGAGGACGTGTTTGGCTAGATATCTTCTACTGAGTGATGAAGATACCGAGTTCGTGATTTCGAGTCCGTGTGAGGGACTTTGGATGGACCGTAGCCGAGGACATTGCAGTACGCAGATAGAGACGCGACGTCGAAATGGACGATGATACAGACCAGCAGGACAAGAAGTGCATGCGAGACGCTGACGAGCTGTCATTACTTTCCGTCGGGACCGGAGGCTTGATGTACTTAAAGAGGCGTTGGGATGCGACCAATTTTCGAAGGAATGCTGTGCTGAGGACGCAGACGTCCATCGAGCGAGAAGAGATTATGCAAGAGTACCAGCCTCCGTACAGACCGGCATAGACAAGATCGGAAGAGACCTTGAGCGGGATTCCTTCCAGGACACTGCGGCAATGATATTTGCATCCAGGATCAGATGTGTGATGTGCATTCAGAGAATCGGAGGCCGACACCAGTGACATGCTGCTTTACGAGTGGTCGTGAGGATTGACCGAGAGATGACCAGAGAAGTGCTAAAACGGAATCGTCCCCGTTAGCACACCTGACAGGACCGATGAGCCGATTGATTGCGAGATAGGTAATCCGTAGAGAAGATAAGGACCCAGAGACAGAGGACACCAGACCGTGAGCAAGAGGCAAGTAGATATCCTGCACTGCTAGCATTGGATGCACCGACACCCTCTCGACCTCGAAGGAGGATATACCGACGACGGTATTTGTGATTTATGATTTGTGATTTTGTGATTTGAATATCACGTATCCGTCGCTTTGGATTTTGGTATTTTGGGCGATCTATTTGCATGATTTAGCCTTGATGACTGAGTTCCATGATATTTGATTTTGTGCACCATGGTTGCACTTACTGGGTATTTATACCTTGTGCATAGTTATTATTCTTGAGGTATTGATTGTGATTTCATGCCTATCTTATGCAGTGATTGATTTACACTTCCAGCATAGTTTTCATGCATCTTTAGTGTTTTGATATACGATTTTGGTGCACGCCAGATGCACTAAATCGGGATTCTTCGTGCATGTCACATGCACCTGATTTGGCTGTCGGGCACACACGTTGCCTATGACAGATGCTTCGTGCACACCCGTTGCACCTAGATGTTGTTTTGTGCACCTGTATGGAACATGTGTGGATTTTGATTTCCATGCGCACTAGACGCACAGGGTGGTGTTATGTGCATTTTTGGGATTTATTCCTTTTGGAGCAGTACATTTTTATGATATTTGATATTCGTTTTGTACTGAGCAGGACTAGTCAGAGGACAGTACTTGGATATAGTTTTGCATGCATTGATAGTTATCGAAGGGATTTCCAAAAAGCGAGCTATAGTCTCAGTATATATATACCTACGTGTCCGATATGACACGAAACGTTTTAAAAACAAGGAAACCCTACTAAATTGTTTTCAAAACGGCGACTTAAAAAGATTTGGCATGAATTTACATCAGCAGTTCACATGTATAGATTGGATGTCTACATGTATAGTTCTGATCTATATCATATTGGTTTTGTGTGGGATTTGAAATTTGTGTCTTTACCATGACTCCGATGATTGCGGGATGCTTGACGGAGTTTTACTTTTGAGTTATCTGCTCAGTACTCATGCGCATGCATTGCGCTATGATGTTTTATGTATTGATGATTTCGGAGCCCCAACGATTTGGATTTGTATCGAAATGTTTTAGTATTTGGGGGTTTAAATTTAAATTCGGAGACCGAATTTTTTTAAGGGGGGTAGATTGTAACGTTTCAAAAATAATAAAATATTATTTTTGAGAATTTTTATAAATTAATACTATTTTAATGAATATTTTAATATTCTGGTATAATTAAATACAAATAAATAGGGAAAAATTATGGAAAATTATGGGAAATTATAAAATAGGGTATTTTATGGAATTATGTCATTTTTAAGTTATTATGATTAGTTATATGCTAATTTAGCGCTAATCGCGATTAAAAATCGCTAATAGGATTTTTGGCATTTTTGTGCAAAACATGTACATATGTTTTTCTACACTTGTGTTACATTTTTATTACCATGGCTTTACTTTGGGTTCACTATTGGAGTGAGAAGAAAAGAAAAGAAAAGGATTTTGAATAAATAATTTGTAGTAGGTAGGAGTGTGAGAGAAGGAGGGGGTTATGTTTGACCAAGAACCATTCTCCCTTTATTTCTCTCCCCTCATCTCCTCGTCCCCTTCCTCATTTGCTGCTGCTGCTGTTGCTCTTCTCCCTCCCCTCTTCAAGCTCCAAATCACCATGAAAACAACACCAAAACACCACTCTCATTTCATTAAAAGTGTGCACAAGCTCGAGATCTACACTTTGGACCAAGGATGCTAGGATTTTGGACACTAGGGACAACTCAAGAATTTTCTTGAGTTGCCAAATGAGGTAATTTATGAATCATTAGTTTAGTTTTAGCATTTCTTATACCACATGTTTAGCTTAAAACCGATATTATGTGTTTTGGTGGACTTAAGGAAACCTAGTTAGGGTTTGAGGAAAATTGAGTTGTGAAGTGAAACTAAGACTTGTTGTGAACTTAGAATCTTGGTGTGATGTTATATTGGACCCTAACCTGAAGCTTTAACCTAGAATACGGATTTATGAGACGATGTCGGGAAAAAATGCAATTTTGGGATTGTATTTGGGAATCTGCTATCACCCGAGACATCCTAAAATAAAATTGATTGGACAGTAAGATGTGCAGGCACCCTAGAACCATCACACAAGACCCTAGCCCCTAACTCTTCTTCCCGGCCACAAATTTATTCCCTCTAGCCGCAAATTACGGCTAGAACTGCACCAAATTGGGCCATTTTGGTTCTGTAGCTCCTACATGTGTAGACTAGACCCCTGGCATGTATAGATTTGTCTAATTTGACCTAGGGTGAAATCTGGAGCCTATTTCCTAAGTTGCTGTTTTGGATTCATGCTTCCGTATTTCCGTATTGTGAATTCTGAGTTTGCGTATGGTGTTTTACCTCGACTACTTGGCGTTTATACGACGATATCGAGAGTTGTTGATGGTTTTGGAAGCATTGTCCATAGGTTCTAACCTATAGATCATAGCGTATCGTTTTGAGTTTCGTATGCCGTTTTAGTCTTGAATTGGTTTTGATACGCATTTGCGATACGTTAATGTGTAGGTACCCCATGAAGACTTCGGGACGACAAGCAAAAGCGTGGTGACGTCGACAGATAAAGACGCAAGGTGAGTAGATTTATATCTACGAAGAGAAGTCGGGTGGATGGCGTATAGCACCCCCGCAGTCCGTGGTGATGTATACGAATACGTAAACTCACGTATATTTATTATGTGTTGTTTAAGATTATTGATGGTAATAATGGTTTATGGATGATAAGGATGTATTGGTTTAGTATAGTGTGAAACCCTAGAGTAGTGGTTGCACCCACACATACACGTACACATATACTTGCATACATTCTTTCTTTTATCTGTGCGCATTTGGAGGTGTGTATATCTACACATGGGCATGGGACTATGTGTTCATATACGGGATTTGAGTATGATACGTGGGATTGAGATGAGTCGATAAGGTTTGATTGAGGCCGTGAGATTCGGCGATATGACAGAGTTCGTATTTGAGATGCGACATGATGGTTTTAGCGGTCCTTTGGGCATGTGTTTTACCCCACATTCATATTAATATAGATGGTATCGATGGTACTAGACTTAGACTTGTACCCTAGACTATGTGATATGATGGTAGTGATACCTGATATGTGATGAGATGAATATGATATTGACCCGTACCCAGCTATTGGGATGTCGTACGACGATTTACCGTACGAGCTTTATATTGATGTTAGATCCGCACTCATGACTCGAGAATGTTATATGATATACCGTAGCGTACGTGATACTATTGAAACGAGATCACCGACTATTGTATATATTTATATGTATATCGACTCAGATTTAGGTGGTTTCCATACCCCTCCCGATTGACTTGATAGTTAGGTCCGTAGTTCGTATAGTAGGCGTTAGACTAGACCTGAGTCATACCTATTTCAAAACTAACGAATCGGGGATATTTTAAAGATAGGCAAAAAGGGGTCCTACGGATATTTTCAAACGACACGTCTTTTCTTAAACTACCGTAGCCCTTATTTTACCAAAAACCCTGATTCGTCTTATTTCAAATGGCAAAGTTGTATGATATGTTTATTGAGGTAGATTCTTCACTGTTGCATTGATTATTTGATTCCGCATATTCATGCTATTTGCATTGCATTGCTTGTGTTTATTGATATATTACTATCATGCTGCTAGGACACCTGCACCATTATCGATGATGCATATGCTCCACGTACACTGTTCGCCGGCTCACACACTTCATCATCGATAATTGCCATGTCACTACACTGTAGTACTGTTGCATTCAGGATATGAATCTTGCATGGCATACTTTTGTACCTATACACTGGGCACCCATACGTGCATACATACGTATTTGCACTTGCATTGATGGTTCTGGCTTGACGAGAGATTTGGGAACCGCAAAATACCTTTTAAAGCTGATTCATTTTTAAAGAAGCGGTCTTCCCTACATATGCGCACATTACTATTGCATATTGCATGACATACTGATATGTTTACAGTTCCTTTACATGTCGCATACATTATGCTTTCTGAATATACGCATTGGATGTGATTTATGTGATTTCTGGATTTGGGAACCAGAGTACTATTTTAAGAAAACACGCACTGTTTAAAAACCTGGTTTCCCTTGATATGATATTTTAGTGCGTCCACCATGAGTTTTCTCGGTTCCAGAGAGCTTGTGTGAGTATACCCGATTCGAGGAGAGGTAGGCACCGATTGAGGGTACATGGTGGACCTGGTACGGTACCCCGGAACGAGAAGACTCATATTGTTAGACGGTGAGCCTGGCGGAGGGACTACTACCTACCGGCGATTGGTTGGACCTGGTGTAACATTTCCAAAATAATAAAATATTATTTTTAGGATTTTTTATAATTTAATATTATTTTATTGATTATTTTAATATTAAATTTATAATTAAATGCTAATAAATGAAGAAAAATTATGGAAAATTATGGAAAATTCTAAAATGGGTTATTTATTGGAATTATGTCATTTTTAAGTGTTTGTGATCATTTATATGCTAATTTAGCGCTAATCGCGATCAAAAATCGCTAATCGGATTTTTTGGCTTTTTGTGCAAAATTGTGCACATATCATTTTGGACTTGTGTTACACTTTTTTTCTAGCCATGGTTTTCTTTTGGGATCACTATTGGTGTGAGAAGGAATTGGATTAAAAGAAAAAGGAAAAGAAAAGAAAAAGAAAAAGAGAAAAGAATGGGGTTGGTGAGAGAGGGTATGGGTTGCACTTTGACTTGAACCTTAGCCATTTCCCTTTGGATTTTCCTCTTACTTCCTCCCCCTCTTTCTTGAGCTGCTGCTGCTGCTGCTATTGCCCATTCTTCCCTCCACAAAACCCTCTCAAATCATCTCACAAATCACTCCAAAACCTCACACTCATTTCACTAAAATTGCACACAAGCTCATAAGCTATAGGATGGACCAAGAAAGTTGCTGTTTTGGTGCTGTTGAGGAATCATGAGTCTCTTGTGAGGTAATTTCTTCACAATTAGAGTGTTAATCCTTGTGCTTAAGCTTTAATTCAAGTTTCATATCGATATCGTGTGAATTGGTGCACTTTGGACAAAATTAGAGAGGATTAGGGTAATTTTGAGTTATGACTTTGCAATTGGACTCTAATGGTGACCTTAGACCCTATTTTGACCAAGACCCTGACCTAGAACAACCTGAAACCCAAAAATACGGCATTACGGGACTTTCATGTCGGTTTGTGAGTGTTTAGAGTGTGCAGGGAAATCTGGAATGTACTGGGACTTTTTCAGAAAAATTAAGTGACACCAGGGACCCAATTGAGACCATAGGAAGCCACCCTGACCAGACGGACCCCATTGGAGATAGGGGGCCGGCCAGGCCGGTTTTGGGAAGGTTTTGGCCGGCCAAGTAGTGATGGAATGCATCGGAGTTGGTCCAGTGGCTCAAATATATCATATACATCACACTGGACTTGTTTAATTGGCTAAATTTGACCCGAGGTGAAATCTGGGATCGTTTTCTTGGGTTGCTGCCTTACTTTCAGTATTTGGTTTTACGCATTTTGATTTCCATAATTTGGTGTTTGTACGTTATCTCGATCGTGTGACGTTTGTACGACTGCATCGAGTGATTTCGGGTTGTTTTGCGAAGGCTAACCGTAGGTTCTAACCTATAGGCCTTTTAGCGAATCGTATTGGTTTTAGCGTGTCGTTTCAAGTTTTGATTTGGTTTTGATGCGATCCGATACGTGTGATATGTGTAGGTACCCCGCGACGATCCGAGGCGATGCAGAAGATGACGGTGATATCGACACCGACACGCAGGATTCAGGTGAGTAGATTTATATCTACGGGGAGAAGTCGGGTGGATGGCGTATAGCACCCCCGCAGTCCGTGGTGTTGTATACGAATACGTATACACACGTATATTTATTATGTGTGGTTTAGATTAGTGATGGTAATAATGGTATTATTGATGATCGGAATGTATTGGTTTAGTATAGTGCGAACCCTAGAGTAGTGGTCGCACCCACACATACACTTACACACATACTTGCATACATTCCTTCATTTGTTTATGTGCATATGATGATGCGTATATCTACACATGGGTATGGGACTATGTGTTTATATACGGGATTTGAGGATGATACGTGGGTTTGAGATGATACTTGATGTGAGGCCGTGAGATCGGCGATGTGACATAGCTTGTCTTTGAGGTGCGAGATGATAGTTTTAGCGGGCCTTTGGACATGTGCTTTACCCGCATTCATATTCTTATAGATGGTATCGTTTTGTACTAGACTTGGAGTAGTACCCCAGATTATGCGATCTGATGATAGTGATACCTGATATGTGATGAGATAGTGTGATATTGACCCCTACCCAGCTATTGGGATGCCGTACGACGATTTACCGTACGAGCCGATATTGATGATTGATCCGCACTCTTGACTTGAGATGTCTGATTATAGATATGGTATCGGATATGATATTATTGAGGCGGGATCACCGACTAATATATATACAGGTATGTATATGTATCGACTCAGATGTTAGGCGGTTCCCTTGCTGTAGCTCAGCTTGTTAGTTCAGCCGTATAGTTTAGTGTAGTTGTTAGATTAGATTAGACTCCTACCTATTTCAAAAACTAACGAATCGTGGGTATTTTAAAAGACAGCCCAAGGGATCCTACGGATATTTCAAAAGACGTATCTTTTCATAAAAACACCGTAGCCCTATTTTCAAAACCCCATGATTCGTGTTATTTCAAAAGGCACCATTTGTAGAGGTTATATTAGATTAATGCAGATTAGTTGTAGTTGCGTCTTGTATTCAGCTTCCGCTCATTATTGTGGTTCGCTTCGCATCGCATGCTTATATTATGTTTCATACTCCATTATTGATGTTATGCTGTTAGGACACCAGCACCATTACCGATGATGCGTATGTACCACGTACACTTACTTGCCGGCTCACACACATCTTCATCGGTAATTGCCATGTCACGTACACCTTAGAAAATATTATTGCATCGACATAGGTTGTTAGCTAATAATTTAGACATGATATTAGTGTACTTGCCTTATATGCTAGATTAGACATTGTAATTATTACTTGTTACATCATGCATGTTATTATTCATGGATTTTTATGCCTATATGCACTGTTTACATGCTATTGAGGATTGGATTCGGATTTCCATGAGATTTTCTGGATTTGGGGGAAAACCGCAAAACTTATATAACTTCCTTTCTCTCTTTAAAATAAAAAGTGCGGTTTTCCCATGATGTATGAGTCGTCCACCATGAGTTTGCTGATGGATTTGGAAACCCGATTCGAGGAGACGGATGAACCGTTTCGGGTACATGGTGGACCCGGCGCGGTACCCCGGGGCAAGAGGAATGTGGTGATGACGTTGAGCCTGGCAGGGGAGTACTACCTACCGGTGATTTTACCCGACGCGTCGGATATCCTGAGGATACCGTCGTGGTCTTGAGATTGATGGTAGGGGCCGGTCTGGACTGACGGCGCCCTAGATATTGTGGTTGAGACTTTGAGATATCGGGATATTGGGATTTCGTTTTGTGCCGATGCTAGGCACAGTTTTATGCTGATTTCATTATGGTACCTCATTTTAAAAATACAAGGGAAATCTCTCTAAATTATGAAAACAGTTGCTTCATGTAAGTGTATTCTGTTTTCACGCATTCATATCTCATTCATATGCTATATTGTTACCTGAGGCACTAGCACGAGCACTTGGCACTACACTCATGTATAGAGATTACATTGCCAGTTTAGCATGCTTCAGCTTTATCCATATTGAGGTTTATTTATATCTGATCGTATTGACCTAGGATGGGTCATGCATTCGATTCCTGCTTGTAGATATCTTTCTATTCACGAGTTGGCAACTCACCCCCGTTGTGCCCCAGTTCTTGCAGGTTTGCCGTACAGATTCCTTAGCGGCATTTCTGGCACATTGCTTCCTTATGGGTGACTTGCTTGGATAGGTGGGTTCTTTTGTATCAGAACCGCCATTGTTCATGTATTATTTATTGTATCTAGAATTGTCCATCAACCAAAACCTGTATTTTTCTTTCAGACTTAGACTTCAGTGTTGTTTTATTTCGACCATAGAGTCGCGCTTAGTAGTATTGCGGTTTTCTTGTTTTTGGAGCTTTCTTTTGAGTTTGATCCTCGCTATTCGGCGTTGTATATTTTTATTGCTTGTGTGGTTGTGACCGTCGATTGACGAAGAGCTAGCTCCCGCTTGAGGATGCCTTTTATCATTGCATATTTATGTTATTATTGTTGTACCCCGTTCGGGGCCAGTTTTTACAAAGGAAACTCTGCCGAAATTTTCAGGAAAGGTTACACATTTTAAAAATGCATATTCGGCTTAGTTATTTAAAAACCTTGATTTTCAAACACGTTTCCTTCACTTCTTTAAACCAGTTTTCTTTACTTACTCTTAAAATGGTTTTAGATTTCTGGGCTTTTGGCTTACTTGGATCAGATGGAGTCCTATAGACTTCATATGGTTCAAGGGCCAGTCACGTGCTCCTTCGGGTCGTGCACCTGGCGGTTATGCGGAGGATACCGACCAGAGTCGATAGATGGATAGGGGCATACTGCTGGGGCCGAGGGCCGATTCTGCAGATGGAGCCCGTGGGCTAGTCCGGACTGACGGATCCCGTTATTTCGGGATTTACGTGCCGATGCTGGGCATAGTTTTCATGATGTTTTCGAGTGTCGATGCTGGGCACTCCGGTTCCATGATTTTGACGTGTCTCGAGGGACACGGGTGGTTTATATCCTCATATTTCCATGCATATGCTGATGATATTTACATGCATGATGGTTATTGTCATTGGGTGACGAGTGGACGGGATCCACGTACATGCAGATTTGATTACATTGATCATACCTCACATTTATGATATGCTATTACCTGAGGCATTGGCATGAGCACTTGGCACTACACTCATGTATAGAGATTACATCGCCACTTTAGCATGCTTCAGACTTGTTCATATTGAGGTTTATTTATATCTGATGGTATTGACCTAGGACGGGTCATACATTCGATCTATTCTTGTTGATATTTTTTCTATTTACGAGTTGGCAACTCACCCCCGTTGTGCCACAGTTCTTGCAGGTTTTTGCCGTACAGATTCCATAGCGGCATTTCTGGCACACTGCATACATATGGGTGAATTGCTTGGATAGGTGGGTTCTCTTGTATCAGAACCGCCATTGTTCCTATATTATTCATTGTATCTAGAAATTCCATCAACCAAAAACTTGTATATTGTTTCAGACTTAGAGACAGTGATGTACTATTTCGACCTTAGAGTCGCGCTTGTAGTATTACGGTTTTCTAGCTGTTTTGAGTTTCTTTTTGAGTTTTGATCCTCGCCCTTTGGCGTTGTATATTATATTGCTTGCGTGGTTGTGACCGTCGATTGACGAAGAGCTAGCTCCCGCTTGGGGATGCCTTTTCCTTGCATATATATGTTATTCTTGTTGTACCCTGTTTAGGGCCAGTATTTACAAAGGAAACTCTGCCGAAATTTTCAGGAAAGATTACATATTTTAAAAATGCATATTCGGCTTAGTTATTTAAAAACTTTGATTTTCAAAACATGTTTCTTTACGTCTAAAAACCAGTTTTCCTTTATTTACTCTTAAAATGGTTTTAGATTTCTGGGCTTTTGGCTTACTTGGATCAGATGGAGTCCTATAGACTTTATATGGTTCAAGGTCCAGTCACGTGCTCTTTCGGGTCGTGACAATGGTGGACCCGGTATGGTACCCCGGGGCGAGAACGGATTCGCTGTGCAGTAGACGGTGATCCTGGCAGAGAGACCACTACCTACCGGTGATTGGTTAGATCTGGCAGTTATCCAGAGGATACTGACTAGAGTTGATTTTGGGTTACTGGGCACTCTAACAAGGTACTACAAGGCATCAACCATGCCCGGTTAAATTTTAGTCGTGCCGAACAACCCTAAACAAGATCTTTGCTAGATAATTAGGGTATCACATGCAAGTAAACAACATTTACGACTAAGTGAATACGAAATACAACCTTTGTAGATCGGTTCTTCACTTTATAAGCTCCTTGCAGTAGTCCCTTCGCTGCGATCATCGAACTCCCGGACTCTCGGACGGCTTCATGAGAAGAGGGCAACGGTTTTGCTTGAAGTCTTCCAGGCCGAAGATGATCTACGTCGAGGGAATACGAACTCAAGCTTCTACTTCACTAACTAAAGAATTAGTGATGCAAACACCCTAAACTATAGTGCTAGTCTAGTAGAGGATGGTGAAATATGAAATGTATACACTATAGAATTTCTTTTCTCACAATATTTCTCTCTCTTTATCAAACCCTAGCAAGAATTTGAAGGAGGAAGAAGATGAGCTCAAAAATGAGAATGAAAACTAAAATTAAGAGAGAGAGCTAACCATGGGTGAGTGGGTATCATATAGTAACTCATGTAGAGATATAACCATGGCTAATTATAGTGGTTAGGTTAATTAATATCTCAAGTAAAACAAAATTAGTGGACTAAGTCAATGGAACCATAAGCTTCATGAAGCTTCATGCATTTGAGCTTATCATCCACTAATTTTAGAATTACTTTAAATATATAAAAACCTAACACTATAATTAGTATGGTATAAGTCTTATACACCCATGTAAGTTTTATCAACAACCATAATACAAAATGAACACAAATAAATATATATCACATATATATTAAGTTGTGCACAAGTGAGAAAAACAAATGCTTAAGTGAACCAATGTAGTTAATGTAAATTAGCATATCACATATACAATTATACACTAAATTATTAAATCAACACTTGACCTAATAATCTGGCTATATCACATATAACCGACTAACATCCAATGTATCGACTTATCGAATCAACCCTTGATTCGGTAACCTGGTTATATCGTATATAACCGATCGATACAAATATCGCGAGAATAAAATACGGTATCTCATACTCGCATTATTCTCGGTCCCGCACATATCACATATGCGCTCCTATTTCGTTTTGCCTGAGCTAGTAAAACCTCTATGTAGGACTCTAAAGACTCGTCAATACGCCGACAGTAGGTGATGATCACATCAAGCACCCACAAGCCGTCAGCGGTACTAGCTGGACGTAACGGCTACCCGGGTATTGAGCGATCAGAAGATCAGCAAGCAAGACCGCTCCAACTCCTGCAAAAAGCCTGACAGTGACACTACCGTACAGTCCGGTCTCCTTGTCTGATATGTCGCATATCAAGTCTAGGAGTGGTAAACGTCAGACCCCAATAACCGATAAGTCATGCCGATGCGAGGCTCATAACGGGTTGAGAAACTACTGGTAGCAGTTACCAGTAAATCTCTAAACCAGCCCTGGCCAGGGACTTCCTTGTTATGGCCAATCGAGCATAGCGCAACATCAACCACCAATACCGGGAGAGACGAAACCCCTCCTATCGCTCATTGCCTCCATGCGACTCGGGACTGTAACCAAAAACCACCGTTTTGCACGCCCTCTTGGACATGGTAAGGTGGAAATCAAAGTACAGTGGGAATCACACAAGACACTATGGCGATCTCTGGTCTACAGACTAACATATACCAGTGTCACTAGAGAACTGCCATCTGACGTGAGATATAATACCATTTGGGAGTTCTCGGCGAGTCCGTCCAGTGTACCTTGTCTCTACTGAGCACCCATATATCATCTCTGATGTCAAACACCAATGGATATGGGATCATCCACCGCCCATCTATATGGGTCGAGAAGGTATACGCTAGTCTACTTTGGTATATCGATGCCCCGTCTCGATACACCCATGACTAGGAACCTTGAAAGATGTACTTATGGACTACTCTGTCCCCACTAGTATGATTTGTATCATATGTAAGTCTACGGTAGCGCTCCGGCTATCTAACAGACGCCAAATGCGGAACAAAAACTTTTTAACTGGCGCTATCGTATACTATAACCCGGATCTGCCATTATTGCTAAACTAACAAACTATAAAGAAGGTAGAAAGGTTATACCGAACGATCCGAGTCCTTCGTTCTTTAACCATCATCCCACGTTTAGTTGCGGCTGCTCCGATCTCTTCGATCTCCGATCTCCTCGTCCAGGTGGCACCACGTCAACGGATCTTTAAACGGGCTCCCGCCTCTGACTCGAGGCAACTCGGTCGTCAAGTTTTCTAAAAGAGACGACCAAGATTGATGTAGAGAATGAATAGAATACTTTGTCTCACTTCGTCCAAAGCCGTGGAAGAACGGTTAATGAAGTTGCCACTCAAAATGAAATGAAATGAGAAATGAGTTATCAAATTTCTATACACTCAAAACCATAATCTTTTTAATCAAAATCAATCTCTCTTCTCAAGGGGAGGGGCTGACCAATATATATGGAGCAAGGGAGGTGAGGGTAGGAGCAAAGGAGGGTGACAATAAACATGAAGCTTATCATAACCATGAGTCATGATACACCAAGTATGAACACATTAAATGAAACTAATGAATCACTTAACCTTGTCACCAAAATCATTAATGCAACATATGAGTCATAAGCCTTATCACCACATCTAGGACCTTCTAGAAGCATGACTCACCCTCATCCAAGAAAAGATAAATCCTTCTTTAACCGAATGTTAAAAGACGGGCGATAGAAAACTGGAAACTGGAAACTGGCAACTTCCAAAAGCGATCCTGAAACGAATTTTAGGACAACCCCGTAACTGTATAAAAATACCCGCATTTGTATTACGACCGAATACAAATGCAACTGAGATAAAGATATTATATCTACTCAATATAATACTCGGATCTGCCTTAAACCAAAGCCTACCAGTATTATCTGCCCGAAATATGACACGTGCGTAAACGCACGTGCATTTTCCGAACCCTGCAATAAAACCATACGGCCTCTACAACGTTTTGCCCAAACTTGGGAAACTGTCTGTGGGGAACTCTAATGACTCGTCAGTACCCTGGCAGTGGGTTTAACCACAAGCCGTCAGCGGCACTAGCTGTGCATAACGGCTGCCCATGGACTGACCTCAAGGAAGGCCGATGAGCGAACTCATCCGGAAACCCTACTGAGCCTAACAGTGACAATGTATATACAGTCCGGTCCGTTCGTCTATGAGTATCGCATATCTGCCTAGGGGGCTGGTAACGTCAGACCCCCAACAGCAGTATAAGTCGTGTCGGAGTGTAGCCTGAAAAACACCCTGAGATACTAGTGGAGTACCTACCAGTAAATCTCCTGCCACGGCCGTGGGCTTTGTGTAATGGCTCTCCTAGACACAGCGTGATCTCACCCCCAATAACAGGAGAGACGAATCCCCTGCCGATCCGCTCACGTGCATCCATGTGGCTCGGGACTGTACCCAAAAACTACCTGTTTGCACGACTCCTTTGAGCCGTGGTAGGGTATAAATCAAAGCACAGTGGGAACTCACACAAGACAAATGACGACCTCAAGTCGATGAACTAACCTTTACACATGTCACCAGGGAACTGCTATCTGACGATATGTATAATACCAACTAGCAGGTTCCCGGCGAGTCCTGTCCGGTGTACTCATAACCCAATGAGCACCTGTATACATCTTAGGTGAACCAACTGACACCAGTGGCTTGTGAGACCGGCCACCGCCCCTCGTCGGGGTCTCGACTCTATACACTAGTCTACTCCGGAGTATCGATGCCCTATCTCGAAACTCCCATGACTAAGGACCACAATTAAGGATATGCTTATAAACCACCCAACTCTCACGTATATGATCGCCATCATACGGTTGGTAGTAAAGCAAGATCCTAAGGGCTCTATCAAAGTGTAACAGTGATCAGTCACCTGAACCTGTACACGACTGATAAAGGCAAACCAGATAGCATACTATCATCTCGAGTAAGACTGTCCTACCGGTATAGGTCCTCCGCAATCATTGCAATCACGTGCCCGCGATCCAATAATTGACTTTGAGGGCACTATATCCAACATCATAGTCCAGGTAGTCAATTATACATCCTAAGGGCTTTGCCAATATGTAACAGAGAAACAATCAGTGTACACGTTAAGGTAAAGAGTAACCAGATAGCATATTATCATATCGAGCAAGAAAGTCCTCCATATATATGTCCAAGCATCCACTACAATATACATCCCATGTATAGTAATGGCCTCTAGGGCATACATATAACTAACAATCTCCCACTTGCACTAGGGCCATCTGATAACAGTAGTTGTAGAATCTCATACTCAACCATCCCATAATAGTCTCTCTCTGGGAAAAGGCCTTTGTGAGTGGATCCGCCGTGTTGTCCTCTGAGTCTACTCTCCTAACCTCGATCCCCTGGAGATCAACCATCTCCATGATCAGATGATACTGCCTTAGAATATGTCTGGATCACTGATGGGACGGGCGTTCCTAGGCATAAGCCACAACTCCATTGTCTCACAATGGTAGGAACGAAGTTCATCTCATGAACTAATATACACCCAGACTGCCTCTTTGGTAGCATCTTTGGCAGCGATGTATCCAGCCTATATCGTCTAGTATGCCACGATATCTAGCTTGGAATGCTTCCAACATACCGTCCCTTTACAGAGGGTAAAGACAATGCCTGTGACTGACATTCAATCGACCTTATCACCTTGGAACCTTTCCAGTGATTCTTCCCAGGATCGTTTGATACCATCTCACTACAACTAGTGAGATTCCTAACATCCAATTAGATCTATCCCATAGTTCCATAACCAAGGATTTAGGAGGTATCACTTTGATCCTATATGGAGAATCATCGTGATAAGAGGAGATTGACCGAGCGTAGCATAGGAAACTCCTTCCCTATCAAGAGTATGTCATCCACGTACTCTACGAGGATCACTACCATACTCTCCACTACCTTTTTGTATATACAAGGTTCATCTACCATTTTGATGAAGTCAAACTCTTTGACTACCTTATCAAAACAGATGTTCCAACTCCGCGATGCCTGCTTTATCACATAAAACATCTTGCACACGTTTCCGCTGCTCCCACTGTCTACGAAGCCCTCTGCCTGTGTACTTATAGACGCTCTCTTCTAAATCAACATTTAGAAAAGCTGTCATGACACCCAACCGCCAAATATCGTAGTCATGGTATGTAGCCGTGGCAAGTAGGATCTGGATGGACTTAAGCATAGGCCCCAGAAAAGGTTTCATCATTAGCCACAGCTGGTCTATGATGCAAACCTTTAACAAGTCTAGCTTTGAAAGTCTCAACCTTTCCATGTACACCAAGTAATCTTCTTAAGATATACTTGCTACTAATGGGGATTTAACCCTTCAGATAAAGCAACCAAAGTTCATACTTTGTTGGTGTATATGGATTCCATCTCAGATTGCTTAGCATCCAGCCATTCTTACGGAGTCCCCACTCCTGATGGCCTGCTCGAAACTAGTTGGGTCATCATCTCATGATGCAATACTTGCTCCCACTGTCATAGAGAAACCAAAGTATCTCTCAGGTGGGTGAGGACCCCTATCAGATCGGCAGAGAGGCTGAGGTTCATTGGGAGTTATTGAATCCTCCGGTTCTATCAAATTGTCAGTTGCAGTTTGCATAGCTGGAACTCCTTCCAGTTCTACCTCATGACCACAAATTTGTTTCCAAAATAAATTCCTTTTCCCAAAAGGTGGCATGCCGAAAAACAAAACATCTTTTGTTCCTCGGTACGGTAGAAGATATTCCTTTGCGAATGCTTGGGATGTCCAAAAAACTTCCACAGAACTGACGTTGCCTCGAGTTTGTCCGGATTTTTCTTTTAGACATAGGCCGGACAACCCCAAATCTTAACTGACTTAAGAGATGGGCTCTTCCCTTACCATATCACATATGGAGTGGCAGGCATCTGACTTGGTGGGAACGCCATTCAATAGGTATGCAGCTTCTCAAGTATATCACCCCCAAAAGGAAATAGACAACTCAGTAATACTCATCATAGAGCGCACCATATCTCATAGGGTGCAATTGCTCCGCCCCGATACACCGACGTGATGTGGTGTATGCGGAGAGTAATGCTGAGAAAGAATTTCATTCTCCTTTAGAATAGTCTAGGAATTTCGTGCTCAAGTATTCTCCTCTTGATCTCATCAAAGGACATAATACTTATACCTGTTTTGGTTCTATACTTCTAACTTATATTCATTGAATATCTCAAAAGGTCCAGACTTGTGTTTCAACAGGAACATATGTCCGAATCTTGAGAGATTATCAGGGAATGTAATGAAGTACAAAGAACCAGTCCTGGCATGTGTAGACAGGGGACCTACATACATCATCATGTATCAATCCCAAGAGTTCACTAACTCTTTCTCTGTTTCCAGTAAACGGAGCTATGGTCATCGTATCTTTGCGACATGACTGGCAAGTTTCACAAGATGTAAATTCAAACTAATTTAAATATGCATCTTTATGTAATTTCAGCTAGTCGTGCCGCATTGATATGACCTAGTCTATAATGCCTCAAGAAGGATTCGTTCATTTCTGAACTTTTCCTCTTGTGTGTGTTCCATACGTTAAGAACTGTGGTTTGATTTAGAACGTATATGGTTTTAGATTGCGTGCCTGAACCGATCAACTCTTGATATAGGAAATGTTCAAAACATTATCCAACAATACAATATTATATCCTTCTTTACTAAATAAAGAGATTGATATGATGTTGTATATAAGGTTCGGTATCTAAGAATATTCGTTCAGAATCAATGTATTTTGTAATACAGGGTGATAACCGCCAACATCTTGGCTGCAACTATTGCATCGTTTCCAACTCTTGAAATTTCTATCACCCGTTCTCAGTTCTCTACCTGTCAGTAGCCCATGTAACAGATTACATATGTGGGATCCTGATCCGGTATCCCATACCCAGGATGTAGAGGTTACTGAGAAACAGTTCTCGGTAATGAATACACCCGAAGAAGATGCATCAGCATGCACTTTTTTCGTTTGGGCGGCACGGGAGTCCTAGTAATCCCCTATTTCCTGGTCGGTCTTATAACAATTATAAGTTGGAGCGGGACCAACGTTTCCCAGCACAGTATAACAAGTGGGTTCGGTCAATCTATCCATATTATTATCTTTGATTAAGGCGTGACATGGTCGCTACCTGGAGAGAGAGAGAAGAAAACACTCTGCGTGCGCCTTGTAAGATCAGATTGGTTATTATTTTATCTAATCAGGATGTCTCCCACTGTTTTTATCAAATCTTTCTTCAAACCTTAAAAGGAAAGACTAGCCGGGATTAATTACACCCTACAATTTCGCCAATCTTTTAGCCAGGCCAGTGTCGGTACTTTGAGGGAGGTTCCCCGTGCTTTCGCACGGACCTAATTAAAGTAAACCTCATTTTCCCAGAGGCGTAACCCCGTTGACACCTTTCTAGACACCTACTTGATCGGATAATTGTCCTGTGTAAAACTCTCTCAGGAGTAACAATTACTCGCAGTGGGTATCGGGATCCAACTATCTCATAGAAGGTATGCAATCTCATTGCAAATTTCAACACTTGAAATTCCCGATAATATTTTGCCCCAAACGATCTATGATCTTGACAAGGTCAACAAACCATAGACCGTAAGTCAAGTTCAACCCGTCATTTCTTGATTGAATTAAATCCACCCGCACAACCCTTGACAAGGTCAACAAGGCCGTACGACTACCCTAATCCAATCTGCATCATATGCATAAGCAGATAAATACTGGTCAGCTACAGCACACTGCGCCTTGACAAGGTCAACAAACGCAGCACGAATACTAAGCAGCACTTATCTGAAATGACGGAGGGCTACGACAGGTTTTTCTGAAAAACCTATTGCGTAATGAACTTGATATGGTTGTAGAATCGAGTGAATTTTTAAATGGAGTGATTTTGAGGCTTTTGCTAGTTCCGCTAAAGAGGTCACTCCCGGTGAAGGGAACTCGGCTCTTTCCTCGTCGAATGAGTGCAGGATATATCATATATATCACTATGCAAAGCAAAAACTATAAAAGCAATCAAAAACCAAACCGAGTGTTGTAGCATCTTCCAGTTTTGCTAAAGAGGTCACCCCCGGTGAAGGGATCTCGGCTCTTTCCTCATCGAATAAGGTGCAGGATATATCATATATATCGCTATGCAAAGCGAAAACTGTAGCTACCCTTTTTGAAAATTTGATTCTACAACATCTTTTAGGTTTCTTTTCTTTCATTAATCATATTAATGAAGTCCCATCATTTAATTCACCTAAACATCACAGATAAATACGACGTACACTTATGCCATCCGCATTCGCCACGATGTCCCCTCGTGCACCGTTAGGTTAGGTAACTAATGGCAGAGCGGGGCAGGGCTAGCGCGGATGTAAAACATAAGTAACGTCTATATAATATATCATATATACTATATACAGTATTTATCACAACATATCAAATGATCACATCACAGATACGCAGCAGAAGAAACATATGAAACATTGGATATACTAGGACGTCCGTGTTTTAATTTGAGTCTCTATAAAACACGGATTCCACGATCGCGATGAATAATCAAACCCACACCCCTAGACCCTTACGAGAGCGGCAAGCAACCCTTTCAATTCTAGAGTTAGGAGACCCGGACTCGACTCCTCGAGTTGGTCTCCCACTGGACTCTAGAACCCGGTTACTTGTGCTCTCCTCCTTGGGTCTATCCTAGTGCGGAAAAGTAAATAATATATAAATGGTGACATCAACCTCATCCTGGAACTGCCTTAATAAAAGAATATTACATACATTTAATTTTACATGAATGAAAATAAAAACCCTCATCTCACATAAAACCCCCGGCTATTCAAAAACGCGACGATCCAATATAACATATCCAGCAACACATAACATCACATATCATTAACGTAAGTAAATATACGCATCCCAATTTTCGTTGACATATAGCAACGAAACCGGCGATATCACAAATTACACTTACGGTCGCAGAAAAGAAAGTGTAAAACTACAACATTTTGAATCCATAATCTCTTTAGACATCGTAAATCCGAAATATCACATACTTCGCATTTCATGTCCAACTATATGAATTCCACATATTGTATCACATTCCAGATAAATAGACAGTATTAAACTTTCCGATCGAATAATCAAATACCCAAGATTTCCTAAATAGCTCAACACTTGAGCGGAGTTCAAAAATTCCAGTATACGTCAGAGTAGCAATGGTCCAGCCGTAGAAGGGTCAAGACAACGCCTCACATGTTGTAGGGTTCCTAGGCACTCTAGTGAGGTCTCACAAGGCATCGACCATGCCAAATTCAAAAAATCTAGGTGCCGAGAGACCCGACTACGGATCGTTTGCTAGAAAACTAGGCGAAAAAGCTAACTAGTTAACACTTAACTATGAGAATCGGAAATACAACCTTTGTAGATCCGGTGCTCCACCTCCATAGCTCCGCAACGAAGTCCTCTCCGCTGTCCAAAAAGAATCCGGGCTCTAGCGTCGACTTCATCGGAGAATAAGCGAGCTAGGTCGTCGATGTCCATGCCGAAGATGAACTACGTCGAAGCATCGCAAGATCAAGCTCTCACTTCACCAAGTCAAGAAACTTGTGAAGGAAACACACTCTACTACTTGGCAAGAGGTAGAGGATGAAGAAATAGGAAGTGGGTAGACTTTAGAATTGGATTTCTCACTCAAATCATCAATCCACCATTGATGACCTCAAGCTTCTTCAATGAAGAAGAAGATGAAGAAGATGAATATTGTTATGATAAGAATAATAGAATAGAAAATAAAATCCATTCTTATCATAATATTAACCTTAGTTTAGTGTAGAGAATGGACCATGGTTAGATATGATGGTTAGGGTTAAGGAAGAGATAAGAATGGTTGACTTGATCAAAGTTTCAAGAAACTTCAACATAAAACAAAATAAGCCACCATCCTTAAATAATTTCCAAAATGAATATATATAAATAAATGAATAAGATAATCAAAACCCTAATCATTAAGTAAACCATGGTTTAATCTTTACACTTAACCAAGTTAATATGCATCATCAAACATGATACAACCATGTGCATAAAAGTATATCACATATACAACTTGCACAATCCAAGTGAGAAAATCCATTTAAAGTGAACCATTACTAGTTAATGCAAAGTAATATACCAAATATATAATTATACATTAAATCATTAAATCAACACTTGATTCAATGATCCGGTCATGTCGCACACAACCGACTAGTATACAATGTATCGGCTTATCGAATCAACGCTTGAATCGATAACTAGGTTATATCGCATACAACCACTCGATACATTCATCGCGAGAATGGAATACGGTATCACATACACGCATTATTCTCGGTCCCGCACATATCTCATATGCGCTCCTATTTCGTTTCGCTTGAGCCAGGAAACCTCTGTGTAGGACTCTAAAGACTCGTCAAAACGCCGGCAGCAGGCGATGATCATATCAAACACCCACAAGCCGCAAGCGGTCTGCTAAACGTAACGGCCACCCGGGTATTGAGCGATCAGAAGATCGACGAGCAAGCCCGCTCACACTCCTGCGAATCCGACCAGTAACACTACCGTACAGTCCGGTCTGATCGTCTGATATGTCGCATATCTCGCCTAGAGGTGGTAAACGTCAGACCCCAATAGCTCGATAAGTCGTGTCGATATGAGGTCTATAACTGTTCGAGAAACTACAGGTAACACTTACCAGTAAATCTCAGCAACCCTGGCCAGGGATTTCCTGTTATAGCCAATCGAACACAGCGCAACATCAACTCCCTATACCGGGAGAGACGAATCCCCTCCTATCGCTCATTGCCTCCATCTGACTCGGGACTGTACCCAAAAACCACCGTTTTGCACGCCCTCTTGGACGTGGTAAGATGGAAATCAAAGCACAGTGGGAACCACACAAGACTCTATGACGATCTCGGGTCAACAGACTACTCTGTACCAGTGTCACCAGAGAACTGCCATCTGACGTGAGGTATAATACCATCCGGGAGTTCTCGGCGAGTCCGTCCAGTGTACCCAGTCTCTACTGAGCACCCGTATATCATCTCTGATGTCAAACACCAATGGATATGGGATCATCCATCGCCCATCTTTATGGGTCGAGAAGGTATACGCTAGTCTACTCTGGTATATCGATGCCCCGTCTCGATACACCCACGACTAGGGACTTTGAAGGATGTACTTATGGACTACCATGTCCCCACTAGTATGATCCGCATCATAGTCCAGGTAGTCAAGCACACATCCTAAGGGCTTTACCAACATGTAACAGAGAGACAATCAGTATACACGTTAAGGTAAAGTTCAACCAGATAGCATACTATCATGTCGAGCAAGAAAGTCCTCCCTATATATGTCCCAGCATCCACTACAATATACATCCCATGTACAGTAATGGCCTCTAGGGCATACATATTACTAACAATCTCCCACTTGCACTAGGGCCATCTGATAGCAGTGGTTGCAGTATCTCATACTCAACCATCCCATAAAAGTCTCTCTCTGGGAACAGGCCTTTGTGAGTGGATCCGCTGTGTTGTCCTCTGAGTCTACTCTCCTAACCTCGATCTCCCTGGAGATCAACCATCTCCATGATCAAGTGATACTGCCTTAGAATATGTCTGGATCACTGATGGGACCGGCGTTCCTTGGCATAAGCCACAACTCCATTGTCACACAATGGTAGGAACGTAGTTCATCTCATGAACCAATATACACCCAAACAGCCTTTTTGGTAGCATCTTAAGTAGCGATGTATCCAACCTTTATCGTCTAGTATGCCACGGTATCTAGCTTGGAACTCTTCCAACATACCGTCCCTTCACTGAGGGTAAAGACAATGCCTGCGACTGACATTCAGTCGTCTTTATCACCCTGGAACCCTTCCAGTGATTCTCCCCTGGATCGGTTGATACCATCTCACTATGACCAGTGAGAATCCTAACATCCATTTAGATCTATCTCATAGGTAAAACCCAGGATTTAGTAGGTATCACTTTGATCCTATATGGAGAATCTTTGTGATAATCGGAGATTGATCGAGCGTAGCATAGGAAACTCCTTTCTTATCAAGAGTATGTCATCCACGTACTCTACGAAGATCGTCACCATACTCCCTACTACCTTTTTGTATATACAAGGTTCATCTACCATTTTGATGATGTCAAACTCTTTGACCGCTTCATCAAAACAGATGTTCCAACTCCGCGATGCCTGCTTTATCCTATAAAGCATCTTGCACACGTTTCCGCTTCTTCCACTGTCTACGAAGCCCTCTGGCTGTGTACTTATAGACGCTCTCTTCTAAATCATCATTTAGAAAAGCAGTCAAGACACCCAACCACCAGATATCCCAGTCATGGTATGTAGCCGTGGCAAGTGGGATCTGGATGGACTTAAGCATAGTTACTTGAAAAGGTTTTAACATTATGATCCATATCTGGTCAATGATGCAAACCTTTAACAAGTCTAGCTTTGAAAGTCTCAACTTTTCCATCTACACCAAGCAATCTTCTCAAGATATACTTGCTCCTGATGGGGATTTAACCCTTCAGATATTGCAACCAAAGTCCATACTTTGTTGGTGTATAAGGATTCCATCTCAGATCGCTAAGCATCCAGCCATTCTTACAGAGTCTTACTCCTGATGGCCTACTCGAAGCTAGTTGGGTCATCATCTCATGATGCAATCCTCGCTCCCACTGTCATAGAGAAACCGAAGTATCTCTCAGGTGGGTGAGGAACCCTATTAGATAGGCGGAGAGGCTGAGGTTCGTTGGTATCTACTGAATCCCTTGGTTCTATCAAATCATCTGTTGTAGTTCGTATAGCTGGAACTTTTCCAGTTCTACATTACAGACCTTGCCTCGAGCTTGTCCGGATTTTGCTTTCAGACATAGGCCGGACAACCCCAAATCTTTACCAACTTAAGATATGGGCTCTTCCCTTTCCATATCACATATGAAGCGGTAGGCAACTGATTTGATTGGAACCCTATTCAATAGGTATGCAACTTCTCAAGTGCATAACTCCCTAAAGGAATTAGGTAACTCAGTAGTACTCATCATAGAGCACAACTTATCACATAGGGTGTGATTGCTCCGCCCCGATATACCATCGTGCTATGGTGTATTCGGAGGAGTAATGCTGAGAGAGAATCTCATTCTCCTTTAGAATAGTCCAGGATTTCCGTGCACAAGTATTCTCCTCCTTGATCACATCAAAGGACATAATACTTTTACCCGTTTTGGTTCTCTACTTCTAACTTATATTCTGTGAATATCTCAAAAGGTTCGGACTTGTGTTTCAACAGGAACATATGTCTGAATCTAAAGAGATTATCAGAGAATGTAATGAAGTATAAAGAACCAGTCCTGGCATATGTAGACAGGGGACCTACATACATCAACATGTATCATCCGAAGAGTTCACTAACTCTTTCTCTGTTTCCAATAAACAGAGCTGAGGTCATTTTATCTTTGTGACATGACTCGCAAGTTTCATGAGATGTAAATTCAAACTGATTTAAATATGCATCTACATGTAACTTCAGCTAGTCGGGTCGCATTGATATGACCTAGTCTACAATGCCTCAAGAAGGATTCGTTCATTTCTGAACTCTTCCTCTTGTGTGTGTTCCGTATACTAAGAACTGTAGTTTGATTTAGAACATTAATGCTTTTAGATAACGTGCCTGAACCAATCAACTTTTGATATAGGAAATGTTCAAAACATTATCCAACTATACAAAATTTTATCATTTCTTTACTAATAAAGAGATAGATATGATTTTGTATATCAGGTTCGGTATCTAATAACATTCGTTCAGAATCAATGTACTGTAATACAGGGTGACAGTGACCAACAGACTTGGCTGCAACATTTGCCCCGTTTTCTGCCTCATGAAACTTATCACCCGTTCTCAGTTCTCTACCTATCTGTAGCCCTACGTAACAGATTACATATCTGGGATCCTGATCTGGTATCACATACCCAGGACGTAAAGGATACTGAGAAACAGTTCTGTATAATGAACACACCCGAAGATGATGCATCAGCATGCACTCTCTTCGTTTGGGCGGCACGGGAATTCTGGTAATCCCTAATTTCCTGCTCTGTCTTATAACATTTATAAGTTGGAGCGGGACCAACATTCCCCAGCTCAGTATAACAAGCGGGTTCGGTCAATATCCGTTTTATTATCTTGATTAAGGCGTGACATGGTTGCTACCAGGAGAGAGAGAGAGAAGAAAACACTCAGCGTGCGCTCTTGCAAGAATAGATTGGTTATTATTTTATCTAATCAGGATGGCTCCCACTGCTTTTTATCAAATCTTCCTTCAAACCCTAAAAGGAAAGACTAGCCGGGATTAATTACACACTACAAGTTCGCCAATCTTTCAGCCAGGCCAGTGTCGGTACTTTGAGGGAGGTCCCCCGTGCTTTCGCACGAACCTAATTAATGTAAACCTCATTTTCCCAGAGGCGTAACCCCGTTGACACCTTTCTAGACACCTACTTGATCGGCTAATTGTAATGTATAAAACTCTCCCAGGAGTAACTCTTACTCGCAGCGGGTATCGGGATCCAACTATCTCATAGAAGGTATGCAATCTCATTGCAAATTTCAACACTTGAAATTCCCGATAATGTTTTGCCCCTAACGTGCTATGACCTTGACGAAAGCCAACAAACCATAGCCCGCTAGTCAAGTTCAACCCGTACATTTCTTGATCGAATTAAACCCACCCGCACGACCCTTGACGAAAGCCAACAAAGCCGCACGACTACCCTAATCCAATCGCATCGTATGCTGGCAGATAAGCAGCATATAGCTACCGCACACTGCACCTTGACGAAAGCCAACAAATGCAGCACGAATACTATATACAACTTATCTGAAATGACGGAGGGCTACGACAGGTTTTTCTGAAAACCTATTGCGTAATGAACTTGATATCGTTGTAGGATCGAATGATTTTAAAATGGAGTGTTTTTGAGGCTTTTCTAGTTTTGCTAAAGGAGTCACTCCCGGTGAAGGGATCGTCGGTCCTTTCCTCGTCGAATGAGGTGCGGGATATATCATATATATCACTGTGCAAAGCAAAAACTCTTAAAAGCAATCAAAAGACAAACCGAGTGTGTAGCATCTGCCAGTTATTGCTAAAGGAGTCATTCCCGGTGAAGGGATCTCGGTCCTTTCCTCATCGAATAAGGTGCAGGATATATCACATATACCGCTGTGCAAAGCAAGAACTGTAGCTACCTATTTTATTTTGAAATTCGATTCTACAACATATTAGATTTCTTTTATTTCATTAATCACATTAATGAAGTCCCATCATTTAAGTACCTAATCATCACAGATAAATACGACGTACACTTATGCCATCCGCTTTCGCCTCGATGTCCCCTCGTGCACCGTTAGGTTAGGTAACTAACGGCAGAGCGGGGCAGGGCTAGCGCGGGTGTAAAACATAAGTAACGCCTATATAATATATCATATATACTATATACTGTATCTATCACAGAACATCACATGATCACATCACAGATATCGCAGCAGAAGAATCATATGAAATATTGGATATACTAGGACATCCGTGTTTTCAATACGAGCCAGTATAAAACACGGATTCCACGGTCGTGATGAATAGCCAAACCCACACCCCTAGACCCCTACGAGAGCGGCAAGCAACCCTACCAATTCTAGAGTTAGGAGACCCGGACTCGACTCCTCGAGTTGGTCTCCCACTGGACTCCAGAACCCGGTTACTTGTGCCCTCCTCCTTGGGTCTATCCTAGTGCGGAAAAGTAAATAATATACAAACGGTGACAACTTCCGCAACCTGGAAGCGCCCCAATAAAAGAATATTACATACAAGTTTTTACATGAATGAAAATGAAAAACACTCATCTCACATAAAAACCCCCGGCTATTCAAACACGACGATCCAATATAACATATCCAGCAACACATAACATCACATGTCATCAACGTAAGGAAATATGTCCATCCCAATTGTCGTTGACATATAGCAACGAAACCGGCGATATCACATATTACACTTACGGTCACAGAAAAGAAAGTGTAAAACTACAACAGTTGGAATCCGCAACCACCTCAGACATCGCATGCCTGACCAAATGAATTACTTAGACATCACATGCCTAACAATTATAAACCCCGCATTTTAGTCTCAAAATCGAAAACACTTTTCAATATCAAGTCGGGTAATTCAACAAGATTCCCGACATCCTGATTGAATACTCGTCGCAAACTTTAGTAGGCGGCCGCACCCCCAATACCGTCGACGAAGTGCACCAAGGCGGAACACCGCTAACGCGAGCACCCGAACGGATGCTTTCGGCGACGGGGTTCTCCTACAGTCACTTGGTCGGGGCTATGGAGTGAGGCTGTCTATTAAGTTTACCCGGCGAGTATCCGCGTACGCTACGTGATTGCGATGGACTTTTGATCACATCAAAATTCCATGGCAACCGATCAAGTGAGACTAATTTGCTATGTTTATAACATTCATTCAGTTATCTCATAAGTTCTTATGAATTCCAATTATTGTATCCCATTCCAAATAATTAGAAAATGTTAAACTTTCCGATTGAACATTCGAACACCCAAGTTTTCCCGATACAGATCAACACATGAAATAAGTCTAACAACATTCAGTTCGTGCCTCAGTACCGACGGTCTAGCCGTAGAAGGGTCAAGCCAACGCCTCACATGTGGCACGCCGTACTGCCCCAAACCCGAAGGTTCAAAGGGTAGTTCAAGACGGTCACATAATCGAGTTAAGGTTTGTTGTCTTCTAGAGGGACCATCGTGTTACTTGCACTACTTAGAACGTGATTAAACTACAGAAATAACCAACACTTGGAAATTTCCCGACAGGGGAAAAATTGGGTATTTATATCCAGTCGAACTTTTTAACATATTCAAAAAAATTATCCGGAACGACACATAGAAAAAGTTTGACAATCCGATCGAATGTATGAACTCCCAATACAACCCAAAATACTCAACTCTTGATTTCAGATTAAAAATTCCCAGGAAAACCAGCACTGAAAAATAGGAGTTACTGTGCAAAATTCAATGGTAGATAAGACAAAAGTGCGGCGGAAGGGCCGCATTAGCACGCTAATGCCGCGGTTCCGCCGCACTTTAGAAAGATCATTAGGTAATTTTTGCATCGTAATTCTTAGATTTACCTGCTTGTTTTTCTGCATATTTTTAATTTGCAAACATCCACATTTTACAAAAATGTCCAGAGAGCATTTCAAAGTCGGGGTTTCGGGTCGATCGGACTTCTAACTCCGTCTACGCATCGCCTAAGGCTCTAGCTAGTCTCTGATACCACTGTAGGGTTCCTAGGCACTCCAGTGAGGTCTCACAAGGCATCGACCATGCCAAATTCAAAAAATCTAGGTGCCGAGAGACCCGACTACGGATCGTTTGCTAGAAAACTAGGCGAAAAAGCTAACTAGTTAACACTTAACTATGAGAATCGGAAATACAACCTTTGTAGATCCGGTGCTCCACCTCCATAGCTCCGCAACGAAGTCCTCTCCGCTGTCCAAAAAGAATCCGGGCTCTAGCGTCGACTTCATCGGAGAATAAGCGAGCTAGGTCGTCGATGTCCATGCCGAAGATGATCTACGTCGAAGCATCGCAAGATCAAGCTCTCACTTCACCAAGTCAAGAAACTTGTGAAGGAAACACACTCTACTACTTGGCAAGAGGTAGAGGATGAATAAATAGGAAGTGGGTAGACTTTAGAATTGGATTTCTCACTCAAATCATCAATCCACCATTGATGACCTCAAGCTTCTTCAATGAAGAAGAAGATGAAGAAGATGAATATTGTTATGATAAGAATAATAGAATAGAAAATAAAATCCATTCTTATCATAATATTAACCTTAGTTTAGTGTAGAGAATGGACCATGGTTAGATATGATGGTTAGGGTTAAGGAAGAGATAAGAATGGTTGACTTGATCAAAGTTTCAAGAAACTTCAACATAAAACAAAATAAGCCACCATCCTTAAATAATTTACAAAATGAATATATATAAATAAATGAATAAGATAATCAAAACCCTAATCATTAAGTAAACCATGGTGTAATCTTTATACTTAACCAAGTTAATATGCATCATCAAACATGATACAACCATGTGCATAAAAGTATATCACATATACAACTTGCACAATCCAAGTGAGAAAATCCATTTAAAGTGAACCATTACTAGTTAATGCAAAGTAATATACCAAATATATAATTATACATTAAATCATTAAATCAACACTTGATTCAATGATCCGGTCATGTCGCACACAACCGACTAGTATACAATGTATCGGCTTATCGAATCAACGCTTGAATCGATAACTAGGTTATATCGCATACAACCACTCGATACATTCATCGCGAGAATGGAATACGGTATCACATACACGCATTATTCTCGGTCCCGCACATATCTCATATGCGCTTCTATTTCGTTTCGCTTGAGCCAGGAAACCTCTGTGTAGGACTCTAAAGACTCGTCAATACGCCGGCAGCAGGCGATGATCATATCAAACACCCACAAGCCACAAGCGGTCTGCTAAACGTAACGGCCACCCGGGTATTGAGCGATCAGAAGATCGACGAGCAAGCCCGCTCACACTCCTGCGAATCCGACCAGTAACACTACCGTACAGTCCGGTCTGATCGTCTGATATGTCGCATATCTCGCCTAGGGGTGGTAAACGTCAGACCCCAATAGCTCGATAAGTCGTGTCGATATGAGGTCTATAACTGTTCGAGAAACTACAGGTAACACTTACCAGTAAATCTCAGCAACCCTGGCCAGGGATTTCCTGTTATAGCCAATCGAACACAGCGCAACATCAACTCCCTATACCGGGAGAGACGAATCCCCTCCTATCGCTCATTGCCTCCATCTGACTCGGGACTGTACCCAAAAACCACCGTTTTGCACGCCCTCTTGGACGTGGTAAGATGGAAATCAAAGCACAGTGAGAACCACACAAGACTCTATGACGATCTCGGGTCAACAGACTACTCTGTACCAGTGTCACCAGAGAACTGCCATCTGACGTGAGGTATAATACCATCTGGGAGTTCTCGGCGAGTCCGTCCAGTGTACCCAGTCTCTACTGAGCACCCGTATATCATCTCTGATGTCAAACACCAATGGATATGGGATCATCCATCGCCCATCTTTATGGGTCGAGAAGGTATACGCTAGTCTACTCTGGTATATCGATGCCCCGTCTCGATACACCCACGACTAGGGACTTTGAAGGATGTACTTATGGACTACCATGTCCCCACTAGTATGATCCGCATCATAGTCCAGGTAGTCAAGCACACATCCTAAGGGCTTTACCAACATGTAACAGAGAGACAATCAGTATACACGTTAAGGTAAAGTTCAACCAGATAGCATACTATCATGTCGAGCAAGAAAGTCCTCCCTATATATGTCCCAGCATCCACTACAATATACATCCTATGTACAGTAATGGCCTCTAGGGCATACATATTACTAACACATGTGGCACGCCGTACTGCCCCAAACCCTAAGCTTTAGAGGCGGTTCAGACGGTCACATAATCGAGTTAAGGTTTGTGTTTTTCTAGAGGGTCCATCGTGTTACTTGCACGTTTTTCCGAAAGATTTAAACCCAAGAAAAATTCAACACTTTAATGTTTTCGTGCCGGGAAAAAATGAGTTAATGATATCCGTTCGAACATTTTAACAGTTTCTAAATATCCAGAATACTGAACGAAATTAAATTTTCCGATCGAATCAACGAATACAAAATAATCCCCGGAACACTCAACACTTGAGTCAAACTAAAAATACCCAGAAATTAGAAATTTTGCCTACGGATGTTGCTCTGTCAAAAAGAAGCAGTAAGTCTTCTGTACGGCCGTGGATCCGTAGAACAAGTAGGGTATTGCCGCGGTTCCGAAGCCAATTGTACGGCATACTGTCTCGTTTTTCACAGTGTTGCTTATATTTCCTTGCTGAATTTTTTTGGTATTTTTAATACAGAAAAAACCACATTTTAAAAAAAGTCCAGAGAGGGGGGCATTTTGACGTTACGGGGTTCGTTCGGGGTTTTAATTTCGTAAACATGTCGCCTAATGCTCTAGCTAGGCTCTGATACCACTGTAGGGTTACTAGGCACTCTAACAAGGTACTACAAGTGTTAGTGTATACGCCCTAGGGGCCATTATTGTATCATACTAGGTTGTATATTACTTAATGCAAGCTTGGGATATTCACAGTTATATATAACAGTCTTGCTTAAAATGGTAGTATGCTACTTGGTTTGAGTCTACTTTAATATGTGCATATGTTTCTTGTAACGTATCACTTATACATATTAGTAGAGCCCATAGGATCTTTGCTTGATTACCAGCGTTGTGATGGCAGTCACACTAGTGGGGGCTGGGTAGTCTGTAAGCAACATCCTATACAGGTCCCTGGTCGTTGGATTATCGAGATAGGGCATCGATATTCTGGAGTAGACTAAGTGTATACGCTTCTCATCCCAGTTGGGGAGATGGTCTGTCCCACAGCCATCAGTAAGTCATACTGGAGATAGTATACAGGTGCTCGTTAGGTTACGGGTACACCGGACAGGACTTGCCAGGGAACTGATTGGTTGGTATTATACCCATCGTCAGTTAACAGTTCCCAGGTGACATGAGTACAGCATAGTCCGCAGACTTGACACTGCTACTTCGCCTCGAGTGTGTCCCACTGTTCTTAGATTGCTACCCTACCACGGCTCAAAGGAGTCGTGCAAACAGGTAGCAGTTGGGTGCAGTCCCGAGCACTTGGAGGCAGTGGCGGTTAGATAGGATTCGTCTCTCCCGGTATTGGGAGTAGATATCGCACTGTGTCAGAGAGCCATTACGCAAAGTCCCTGGCCAGGGCAAGCGAGATATACTGGTAGGTTCCAGTAGCTTCTCAGGGTGTAATGGGCTTCGCTCCGACACGACTTATACAGCTATTAGGGGACTGACGCTTGCCGCCCCTTAGGCTTGATATTCGATAGTCTTAGATGAATAGACCAGACTGTATGGAGATTGTCATATCAGACTCAGTAGGGGTTCGGATGGTTTTCCTCATCGGCCTTCTTATCGACATCTACCTGGGGACCGTTACGTACAGCTAGTACCTCTTGCGGTCTGTGGTTAAACCCACTGCCAGCGTAGTGTCGAGTCTTTAGAGTCCCACACAGAGAGTTTCCCTGCTCCAGGAGAAACGATATAGAGGTCGTATGGTTTTACGAAAAGGGTTCGGATGCGTACGTGTGTTTACGCACGTACGACTTTTTGGACAGTTTATACTAGTCGGCTTTGGTTTAAGCCAGATTCTAGTATAGGGTTTCTGGATTTATACAGTCTAAAGTTTTTCCGTGTTTTCATAGATTGGAGGGGCGTTCTCGTAATTTCTCGGGAAGGTTCTAGAAGAGTGGTGACTAAGGGGTTAAGGTGGCATGAGCATTAATTGCTTAATGACTCATTTGTGTGATTCATGCTTTGTATTAAATGATTCATTAATGAGTTAATAAGTCATATGATGAATCACACTAGATGAATGAATCTAACCATGATGATAAATCATTTATATTATTTATTTGATTAATTTTTATGGTTGATATATTCATATGAGTTCATTATTCTTTTTATTATCATTCTCACCTTCTCTCTCCTCAAGCCCACTCTCTCTTCAAACCCTAACCCTAACCTCTCATGTGTTGAGATCAAGGGTTAGCTAGACTAATACATCCATAACCTCACTCTATATCCCCTAGGTAGCTTAGATTAGCACTTTAAGCAACCTAGTTATCTCAAGTTTGAGATTAAGCTTGGCGTAGGAGCTTTCGGGTGGATCGTCTTTGATTCGAGAAGTCCGTTGAGATGCCGATGTTCCAAGGAGCCTACGAGGAGTGGAGGACCACGATGAAGACCCGAAGGACAAGTAACGTGCGGTATAACTTCGTATCCGAGTAGTTAAACCTCTAGCTTTTTGTTAGTAATGGTTTAGATTACGATTCATGCGCTACGAAGCTTTGATAATCGTTTTTCATATATTCCGCCTCCCCGCAAGTTCGTGGGGTGCGTGACATGGACTTACAGTGGTATCGGAGCCAACTAAACCATTTCTAGCTTGTTAGCAACTAATTAGAAGTTCGATCGACGGAAAACACGAAAACAAAACCCTGAAAATTCCTAGTTGCTGTTAAATTTAAACCTGTCTGAAAAATTATTTGATGTCTTAAAAATCACAGCAGGGAATTTGATGAATTCTGGGAAAATACGAGTGCATAAAACGACAAGACCGCCGCGGATCCGCGGCAGAACAGTGCTTTGCGCCGCAGATCCGCCGCCGAGTCAACTCGGTTTTGACTCGTGTTTTCACTGTTATTCATTTTGTGTGGTGTTTTGTCTTCCTGTATATACTGTTTCTTCCCAGGTTACCTCAGTGCTGGTTTGCTTTTGGAGTAGACACGGAATATGGTATTCGATCGATGTTCTAAGATATTTGCCAACTAGGTCTTTATCTGTAATGTTTAATGTGTTCGTAAACCTCCCCTAACTGCTAGTATGTCGGTTGGCAGGGGGTTGCACATTTCGGAAATGTTTACTGTTTGTGTATATGAACTGTGTTGGACTGTTGTGATGATTAGCCGGGGTTTGAGATGGGTTTTATATTCATTCATTCGATGTAAATGTAATATGATGTAATATTCTTTTGCGGGGCACATCCAGGTTGCGGTTGTAGCCACCGTTGTATTATTTCTTTTTACTGTTTTTGCTCCTAGGATAGACCCAAGGCGGGGTACACAAACTACCGGGTACTTTGAAGTGTTTAGTGGCCTACTCACTTTGTTGAGGGAGACCGCTTCACTTCGGGTACTTGGCGGGTAGTTTGTCGTACCCGTAGGGGTCTAGGGTGGGGTAAAGGCTATTCATCACAACTGTGTAATCCGTCTTTTATTGCAGGCTCAAAGCAAATGTGGATTGCTAATAAATCCAATAAAGTTCATATGTGATCTGGAATGCTTATTATTGCGTCTGACGAATATACAATATCTATATATGATGGCTATTAGACGTCACTTATGTTTTACACCCGCACTAGCCCAGCTCCCGCTCTGTCGTTAGTTAAGTAACCTAACGGGTGATGACGGGACTCCGTGGCGAATGCGGATGGCATAAGAGAACGTGGTATTTTCGTTGTTTTCTGCAATGATAGGATAATTGATGGGACGCATTATCATAATGCAAAGAAAATAAACCAAGTTTAATCGTGGGAACAAATTTAAAAGAAACCACTCGGTTATTTTAAAAGATCAGAGTTTTTTAATTACGGAGCTTTAACCACTCCTTTTTAAAAAGTATCAGGTTCCTTCGATTATATCAAGTTCACTACGTTCACGGTTTTGCCAAAACCATTCGTAGCCCTCCGTCATTTCATATAGATAGTCAATAGTATTCAAGCTGTGTTTGTTGACTAAAGTCAAGGCACAGTGTTTGGTAGCTGTTGGATATTCATATACAGCATAGATAGATGCATTGGTTTGGGACAGTCGTATTACCTTGTTGACTAAAGTCAAGGGTATGTACGGGTGGGTTCAAATTAACCTGGATAATGACGGGTAGAACTTGACATGTGACTTATGATTTGTTGACTAAAGTCAAGGTCATACGAGCATGGGGGTAAAATCCATAGCGGGAATTTCAAAAGAAACTGAAATTTGCAGAGAGTGCATACCATTTTGGAGTTTGATGAATGTTGGTAGGATACCTTCGACATTATCATACGATGATATTTTGGATCCCGATCCTACTGTGAGTACAAGCTACTTATCAAGAGATTCGTCACTTAACGATCAATGCTATAAACCAATTAGGTGCCTAGAAAGGTGTCAGCGGGGTTACGCCCCCAGAGAAAAGAAGTTATTTAATTAAGGAACTTCGCGAAAACGTTGGAAAACCTCCCTCGAAGTATCGACACTGACCTGGCTGAACGGTTAAGCAAGAATTGTACGGTGAGAGTAGTCCTGGCTAATTCTTCTTTTATGGTTTGAGCAGGGATTCGAGAAACAGTGGGAGTCATCCTGTTTAGATAAATTAAACCACTCTAAACTTGCAAGAGCATCATGTTAATAGTATTTTCTTCTCTCTCTTAAAATTGCAGCGACCCTGTGACCACACATAGGTTACATCTAGATAACAAATTGACTGAATCTGACTTATATGACTGACAAAGGTCTGTCCAGATGTCCATTGCCTATGACAAACCGGACCACCCTATTACTACTCAAGATCCCGCCGTCCCAGGTCCAGTTTCCACTGTCGCGGATATGGATATCCGTCAGACAAGGGAAAAAGATAAAGCGAAAGCTAAGTGCCTCGTGTTTGCTTCAGTTGATGGTGTATACCAGAAGCAGCACGAGAAGATGGACCTATTTTCCATCTTTCTCCGTAACAAAGATTTATATGGAGAGCAATCTCATATCACAAGATATGAGACCTCGAACGAATTAATTCAAGCGAGGTTAGCTGACGAGACATCTGTAGGGGACAACGTCCTTACAATGACTAGCTGTATTGATGAGCTCCAGGACCTGGAGACCGCGTTGGGAAACGAGTCAGATACTGACTTGATTCTACAGTCTCTGCCTCCTACCCTGAAGGAAACCAGGGAAGTAGAAGGAAAGAGAAGGGCAAAAGTTTCGGGACTGGATATAGTAAAAGAAGGACGTTCCTATTGTTATGGGATTGGGCAAAGGCTGAAAGATTGCAGGGCTTTAGAAGCCAGTAGCCAAGATACGAAGCATGTTGTGGCTTCTGCCTCAAGTGTATTAGTAATAGAGAACTGTTTGTCAATTAACTCTACTTCCTGGGTACTAGATACTGGAGCAGGATCTCATATCTGTAATTCATTACATGCTTTGAGAAACCGTAGAGTTATAAAGATAGGTGATTGGTCTCTCAGAGTTGCAAACGGAATGAGCGTGGACGCTGAATCCGTGGGAGAATATCGTCTAGGTTTGACAAGTGGGCAGATATTGATTTTACGTAACTGTCTATATGTACCTAATATAACTTTTAATATCATATCAGTGTCCTCACTTTCAAGAGAGGGATATAATTTTACATTCGAAAGCGATGCAGTATACATCCACCTAAATCAAGTTATGATTGGGTCAGGTACACTAGATAACGGTATATACGTATTAAGTCAAGCTCAGGTTTTCAATGTCCAGAATACACTTAAAAGAAAGTCTCCATAAATAAATCAGGCTTTCTTGTGGCATTGTAGACTAGGTCACATCAATGAGAGAAGGTTAACTAAGTTACATAAAGAAGGATATTTGAATCCGTTCGAATATCAATCTTATGCTACTTGTGAATCTTGTCTCAAAGGAAAGATGACAAAGACTCCGTTCACTGGACACGGAGTAAGAGCAAGCGAGCTCTTGGGACTCGTACACAGTGACGTGTGCGGTCCAATGTCTACACATGCGCGAGGTGATTATTCCTACTTCATTACTTTTACGGATGATTTCTCTAGGTATGGATATATCTTCTTGATGAAGCATAAATCCGAGGCTTTTGAGAAATTCCAAGAATACAAGAATGAACTGGAAAAACAAACTGGAAAGAGTATAAAAACACTGAGATCTGATCGAGGTGGTGAATACTTAAGTGCCGAGTTCCTGGGTTACTTAAAAGAGAATGGAATTCTCTCTCAGCTTACTCGTCCATACACACCACAACACAACGGTGTATCAGAAAGGAGGAATCGAACCCTATTAGATATGGTTCATTCTATGATGAGTAACGCTGAGTTACCGCGATCATTCTGGGGATATGCACTAGATTCAGCTGCATATCTTTTGAACCGAGTTCCAACCAAGACTGTGCCTACCACACCATATCAGATGTGGAGTGGGAAGAAACCCTGTCTTCAGTATATTAAGACATGGGGATGTCCCGCTTTTGTAAAGAAGCAGCATGCGGACAAGCTCGAGGCACGCTCAGTACAGTGTAAGTTTGTGGGATATCCAAAGAACTCCATGGGATATTGTTTCTATTATGCAGAGGAACAAAAGGTCTTTGTTTCTCAACATGCCCGCTTCTTGGAAACCGAATTTTTGGAAAATCAGAAGAGTGGGAGCGCAAAAGAACTGGAAGAAATTCCAGAGCCATAAGCTATTACTGAAACCTTGGTAGAATAAGAAGGTTCAGGAGAACAGGACATCCCGACGACACTCCGCAGGAGTAGTAGGCCGTCTCATCCACCTGAGAGATACTACGGTTTTCTCATAGATGGGGATAGAGAGGATTGTTTCATTGATGAAGATGACCCTACTAGCTTCCAGCAAGCCATTCAGAGCGGTGACTCAGTAAAATGGCTGGATGCAATGCGGACCGAAATAGAGTCCATGTACACTAACAAAGTATGGACTTTGGAAATTGTGCCAGATGGGGTAAAACCCGTAGGATGCAAATGGATCTTCAAAAAGAAGATTGGTGTAGATAGATAGGTTGAAACATACAAAGCTAGACTGGTTGCAAAGGGTTTTCGTCAAAGACCTGGTTTGGACTATGACGAAACCTTTTCTCCAGTAGCTATGCTTAAATCCATTCGGGTCCTTCTTGCTATTGCTGCCTTCCACGATTATGAAATCTGGCAGATGGACATAAAGACGGCTTTTCTAAATGGTAATTTGGAAGAGAGCACCTATAAGGATCAGCCAGAGGGATTCAATCAGAATAGGAGCAGCGGTAAAGTATGCAAGCTGCTTAAGTCCATTTATGGACTAAAGCAGGCATCGCGGAGTTGGAACATCTGTTTTGATGATGCTGTCAAAGAATTCAACTTCATCAAAAATCCAGATGAACCTTGCATATACAGTAAGATTGTAGAGAGAGCTGTAGTATTCCTCGTCTTGTACGTGGATGACATTCTCCTAGTAGGAAATGATATTCCTATATTACAGTCAGTCAAAAGATTCTTGTCACATAAAATCTCCATGAAAGACCTGGGTGATGCCACCTACATTCTGGGGATCCGGATCTATCGTGATAGATCAAAGAGGATGTTGGGACTTTCGCAGTCAAGGTACATAGACACCATTCAGTATGGATGATTCTAAGTGCGGTAATCTACCGGCTTGTCACGGAATCACCCTCTCCAAAGAGATGTCTCCCAAGACTGATTTGGAAAGGGATCGCATGTCGATTATACCTTACGCTTTTGCGGTAGGCTCTATAATGTATGCGATGTTATGTACCAGACCAGATGTAGCATACGCATTGATCGTTGTAAGCAGGTATCAGGCAAACCCAGGGGAGAATCACTGGACAGCAGTAAAGAACATTCTCAAGTACCTAAGGAGGATTAAGGAGATGTTCTTGATGTATGGCGGAAAAGACCTCCAGTTAGAGGCCTTTGCCGACTCCGGCTTCCAGAGTAACAAAGATGACTCCAAATCCATGTCGGGTTATGTCTTTACCCTCAATGGAGGGGCGGTCTATTGGAAGAGTTCCAAACAGGAGACCGTTGCTGACTCAACGATGGAAGCAGAGTACATAGCTGCTTGCGATGCCGCAAAAGAAGCAGTTTGGATGATAAAGTTCCTCACAGAACTTCAGGTGGTTCCAACCAGTGTTGGTCCAATACCTCTGTATTGTGACAACAACGACGCTATAGCTTTAGAGAAGGAACCCAAGTCCTATCAGAAGTCCAGACACATCTGAAGGCGGTATCACCTGATCAGGGAGATCGTAGATCGCCCGGAGATCAAGGTGAAGAGACTAGAGACAGAAAATAACATTGCCGATCCATTCACAAAGGCCCTTCCTCAGACGCAGTTCGAGAAGCTATTCAAGATGATAGGTCTACGATATGCCAGCTCATGGCCCTAGTGCAAGTGGGAGATTGTTAGTGTATATGCCCTAAGGGCCATTATTGTATCATACTAGGTTGTATATTACTTAATGGATGCTTGGGATATTCACAGTTATATATAACAGTCTTGCTTAAAATGGTAGTATGCTGCTTGGTTTGAGTCTACTTTAATATGTGCTTATGTTTCTTGTAACGTGTCACTTATACATATTAGTAGAGCCCATAGGATATTTGCTTGATTACCAGCGTTGTGATGGCAGTCACACTAGGGGGCTGGGTAGTCTGTAAGCAACATCCTATACAGGTCCCTGGTCGTTGGATTATCGAGATAGGGCATCGATATTCCGGAGTAGACTACGTGTATACGCTTCTTATCCCACTTGGGGAGATGGTCTGTCCCATAGCCATCAGTACGTCGTACTGGAGATAGTATACAGGTGCTCGTTAGGTTACGGGTACACCGGACAGGACTCGCCAGGGAACTGATTGGTTGGTATTATACCCATCATCAGTTAACAGTTCCCAGGTGACATGAGTACAGCATAGTCCGCAGACTTGACACTGCTACTTCACCTCGAGTGTGTCCTACTGTTCTTAGATTGCTACCCTACCATGGCTCAAAGGAGTCATGCAAACAGGTAGCAGTTGGGTGCAGTCCCGAGCACTTGGAGGCAGTGGCGGTTAGATAGGATTCGTCTCTCCCGGTATTGGGAGTTGATATCGCACTGTGTCAGAGAGCCATTACGCAAAGTCCCTGGTCAGGGCAAGCGAGATATACTGGTAGGTTCCAATAGCTTCTCAAGGTGTAATGGGCTTCGCTCCGACACGACTTATACAGCTATTAGGGGACCGACGCTTGCCGCCCCCTAGGCTTGATATGCGATAGTCTTAGACGAATAGACCGGACTGTACGGAGATTGTCACATCAGGCTCAGTAGTGGTTCAGATGGTTTTCCTCATCGGCCTTCTTATCGACATCTACCCGGGGACCGTTACGTACAGCTAGTACCGCTTGCGGTCTGTGGTTAAACCCACTGCCAGCGTAGTGTCGAGTCTTTAGAGTCCCACACAGAGAGTTTCCCTACTCCAGACGAAACGATATAGAGGTCGTATGGTTTTACGATAAGGGTTCGGATGCGTACGTTTGTTTACGCACGTACGACTTTTCGGACAGTTTATACTAGTCGGCTTTGGTTTAAGCCAGATTCTAGTATAGGGTTTCTAGATTTATACAGTCTAAAGTTTTTCCGTGTTTTCACGGATTGGAGGGGCATTCTCGTAATTTGTCGGGAAGGTTTTAGAAGAGTGGTGACTAAGGGGTTAAGGTGGCATGAGCATTAATTGCTTAATGACTCATTTGTGTGATTCATGCTTTGTATTAAATGATTCATTAATGAGTTAATGAGTCATATGATGAATCACACTAGATGAATGAATCTAACCATGATGATAAATCATTTATATTATTTATTTGATTAATTGTTATGGTTGATATATTCATATGAGTTCATTATTCTTTTTATTATCATTCTCACCTTCTCTCTCCTCAAGCTCACTCTCTCTTCAAACCCCAACCCTAACCTCTCATGTGTTGAGATCAAGGGTTAGCTAGACTAATACATCCATAACCTCACTCTATATCCCCTAGGTAGCTTAGATTAGCACTTTAAGGAACCTAGTTATCTCAAGTTTGAGATTAAGCTTGGCGTAGGAGCTTTCGGGTGGATCGTCTTTGATTCGAGGAGGCTGTTGAGATGCCGATGTTCCAAGGAGCCTACGAGGAGCGGAGGACCGCGATGAAGACCCGAAGGACAAGTAACGTGAGGTATAACTTCGTATCCGAGTAGTTAAACCTCTAGCTTCTTGTTAGTAATGGTTTAGATTACGATTCATGCGCTCAAGTCCGTGTTACGAAGCTTTGATAATCGTTTTTCATATATTCCGCCTCCCCGCAAGTTCGTGGGGTGCGTGACATGGACTTACAGCAAGGTATCAACTATTCCCGGTTAAAATTTTAGCCATGCCGAACTGTAAGTCCACGTTGCTCACCCCGGTTCTTACGGGGAGGTGGAAACGGCGAAAAACAATAATTTGGCGCAAGGCAACATGGACTCAAAAGCAAGGATCTTGGCTAAACTAGAAACTAGAAAACTACTAGAGATTTTAACTACTATGCTGTAAAAAGTATACCTCATGAAACCGGTCCTTCGGGTCTTCATTCCGCTGTCCCGCTCGTCCATCCAAGCTCCAAGCGTCGATCCGGACCTTGGGCACCTCCGCGGACTTCTTGAGTCGAAGACGATCCACCCGAGAGATGTACACCGAGCTCCACCTCGAGCCGAGGAAACTAGGGCAAAGAGATTGCTAGTCAAGAAGCCCTAGGATGTGTAGAGGAGATGTATGGATGTGTTTGTCTTTGTGGATCTTTGTCTCTCAACACATGAGATCAAAAGATGAGATCAAGAGGAGGAAGAAGGAGAACTTAGCAACCATGAGAGCATTTCTTTTCTTCTCACTTCAAGAGAGAGAATGAGGAGAAAATAATGAATGGATTAACTAAAGCAAATGAACCATGGTTGCAATAATACACTAAAATCATCATTACTAATCCTATCATGATAAAGTTGATGGCACACTGAATTGACCATTATCATAATCAAAAATTAAAAAGAAAATAAAAGAAGAGTGTAGATCTCTCTTGAAGGTCAATGATCAACACGGTCAACGGGTCAACAAAATCAAGAGAGGTCTAAGAGGTCAAATGGTCAATGCAATTAGCCATCACTAATCTATCACTAAAAGGATTAGTAAATAATGTCTCCGGCTCATAATGGTTTTGAACAAACGAATTGTCAAAACCCTAATGAGCGCGCCACATTACGGTTTTGGCCGAACCAACTGCCAAAACCCTAATGGGGCACCTCCTCCTTTATCGCTCCTCAAAACTGTGCATACACACCCGCATCCGCATTCCGTAGAATGCGAATGCACAGAAGACAAATCAAATCCATCTGTGCAATACTAGGATCTGGCTTAAACCAAAGTCCACTAGTATTTCCTGCCCGAACAGCATACGCATACAAGTGCACGTAAGTGATCGTAGCCCTGCCGTAAAACCATACGGCCTCTACACGTTTCGCTCAATGCAGGGAAACTCTCTATGTGGGACTCTAAAGACTCGACACTACGCTGGCAGTGGGTTTAACCATAGACCGCAAGCGGCACTAGCTGTACGTAACGGTCCCCAGGTAAATGTCGATAAGAAGGTCGATGAGGTAAACCCATCCGAACTCCTACTGAGCCTATACGTGACAATCTCCGTATAGTCTGGTCTGTTCGTCTGATACATCACTTGGCGGGCCTAGGGGGTGGTGAACATCAGTCCCCTAATAGCGGTACAAGTCGTGTCGGAGTGTAGCCCAGAACAACCTGAGATAACACTGGAAACCTACCAGTATATCTCGCTTTCCCTGGCCAAGGACTACTTGTGTAATGGCTCTCCTAGACACAGCGCGATGTCAACCCCCAATACCGGGAGAGACGAATCCTGTCTAACCGTCACGGCCTCCAAGTGCTTCGGGACTGCACCCAACTACTGCCTGTTTGCACGACTCCTTTGAGCGGTGGTAGGGTAGTAATCTAAGTACAGTGAGAACACACTCGAGGCGAAGTGACAGTGTCAAGTCGGCGGACTAAGCTGTACTCATGTCACCTGGGAACTGATAACTGACGACAGGGATAATACCAACCAAAAGTTCCCGATGAGTCCTGTCCAGTGTACTCGTAACCTAACGAGCACCCGCATACTATTTCAAGTACGACGTACTGACGGCTGTGGGACAGACCGTCTCCCCCACTGGGATGAGAAGCGCATACGCTAGTCTACTCCGGAGTATCGATGCCCTGTCTCGATAGTCCTACGACTAGAGACCTGTATAAGGATGTGCTTATGGATTACCCAGCCCCCACGAGTGTGAGCGCCATCACAACGCTGGTAATCAAGCAAAGATCCTGAGGGCTCTATTAATATGTATATAAGCGATATGCTAAAAGAAACACATGCACATATTGAAGTAGAGACAAACCAAGTAATATACTACTATTTTGAGCAAGATTTTCTATACAACCGTGAATATCCCAAGCTTCCATCAAGTAATATACAAGCTAGTATGATACAGTAATGGCCTCTAGGGCATATACACTAACAATCTCCCACTTGCACTAAGGTCATGTACTGGCGTATCGAAGACCTATCATCTCGATCAGCCGCTCGAACTGAGTCTGGGGTAGGGCCTTCGTGGGTGGATCTGCAGTGTTGTTCTCCGTATTTACTCTCTTCACCTCGATCTCCCGGCGATCTACGATCTCCCTAATCAGGTGGTACCGCCTCAAAATGTGCCTGGACTTCTGATGGGACCTGGGTTCCTTCGCTAAAGCTATAGCGCCGTTGTTGTCGGAATACAGCGGTATTGGATCAACAATTGTAGGAACCACCTGAAGCTCCGTGAGGAACTTCTTCATCCAGACAGCTTCCTTTGCGGCATCGCAAGCAGCTATGTACTCTGCTTCTATAGTTGAGTCAGCAACGGTCTCCTGCTTGGAACTCTTCCAGCAAACCGCCCCTCCATTGAGGGTAAAGACATAACCCGACATGGACTTGGAGTCATTCTTGTCACTCTGGAAGCTGGAGTCAGCAAAGGCCTCGAGCTGGAGGTCTTTTCCGCCATACACCAAGAACATCTCCTAAGTCCTTCTCAGGTACTTGAGAATGTTCTTTACCGCTATCCAGTGTTTCTCCCCTGGGTTCGACTGATACTGGCTTACAACGCTCAATGCGTATGTTACATCTGGTCTGGTACATAACATCGCATACATTATAGAGCCTACCGCAGAAGCGTAGGGTATAATAGACATGCGATCACTTTCCAAATAAGTCTTGGGAGACATCTCTTTGGAGAGGGTGATTCCGTGACAAGCCGGTAAATTACCGCGCTTGGAATCTTCCATACTGAATCTTTTCAGTATGGTGTCAATATGCCTTGACTGTGAAAGTCCCAACATCCTCTTAGATCTATCATGATAGATCTGGATCCCCAGAATGTAGTTGGCATTGCCCAGGTCCTTCATGGAGAACCTCTGCGACAAGAATCCTTTGACTGACTGTAGCATAGGAATATCATTTCCTATTAGGAGAATGTCATCCACGTACAAGACGAGGAATACCACAGTTCTCCCTACAATCTTACTGTAAATGCATGGTTCATCTGGGTTTTTGATAAAGTCGAATTCCTTGACAGTATCATCAAAGCAGATGTTCCAACTTCGCGATGCCTGCTTAAGTCCATAAATGGACTTGAGCAACTTGCACACTCTACCACTGCTCCCACTCTGAATGAATCCCTCCGGCTGATCCATATAGACGTACTCTTCCAAACTTCCATTTAGGAAAGCCGTCTTTACGTCCATCTGCCAGATTTCATAATCCTGGAAGGCAGCAATGGCAAGAAAGATCCGAATGGATTTCAGCATAGCCACTGGAGAAAAGGTCTCGTCATAGTCCATACCAGGTCTTTGACGAAAACCATTTGCAACAAGTCTAGCTTTATAGGTCTCAACCTGCCCATCTACACCAATCTTCTTTCTGAAGATCCATTTGCAGCCTACGGGTTTTATCCCTTCTGGTGCAAAGTCCAAAGTCCAAACTTTGTTGGTGTATAAGGACTCCATCTCGGTCCGCATTGCATCCAGCCATTTTACCGAGTCACCGCTCTGAATGGCTTGCTGGAAGGTAGTGGGCTCACTATAATCCATAGTGCAATCCTCTCTATCCCCGTCTATGAGAAAACCGTAGTATCTCTCGGGCGGATGAGACAGCCTACTACTCCTGTGGAGTGGCGCTGGGATGTCCGGTTCTCTTGAAACTTCTGGTTCTTCCAAGCTTTCAGTAATAGCTTGTGGTTCTGGAATTTCTTGCAGTTCTACTACGCTCCCACTTTCTTCTTTTTCTAAAAACTGATGTTCCAGAAAGTGGGCATGACGAGAAACAAAAACCATTTGTTCCTCTGTGTAATAGAAAAAATACCCCCTGGAGTTCTTTGGGTATCCCACAAACTTACACAGTACTGCGCGTGCCTCAATCTTGTCCGCATGCTGCTTTTTTACAAAAGATGGACATCCCCATATCTTTAGATACTTAAGACAGGGTTTCTTCCCACACCACATCTGATATGGTGTGGTAGGCACAGTCTTGGAGGGAACCTTGTTCAAAAGATATGCAGCTGATTCTAGTGCATAACCCCAGAAGGATCGCGGTAACTCAGCCTTATTCATCATGGAATGAACCATATCCAATAGGGTTCGATTCCGCCTTTCCAATACACCGTTGTGTTGTGGTGTGTATGGAGGAGTAAGCTGAGAGAGAATTCCATTCTCTTTTAAGTAGCCCAGAAACTCGGCACTCAAGTATTCACCACCTCGATCAGATCTCAGTGTCTTGATACTTTTGCCTGTTTGTTTTTCAACTTCATTCTTATATTCCTGAAATTTCTCAAAGGCCTCAGATTTGTGCTTCATCAAGAAGACATGCCCATACCTAGAGAAATCATCTGTGAAAGTAATGAAGTATGAATAACCACTTCGCGCATATGTAGACATTAGACCACACACATCACTGTGTATGAGTCCCAAGAGCTCGCTCGCTCTTTCTCCGTGTCCAGTTAACGGGGTCTTTGTCATCTTTCCCATGAGACAAGATTCACAAGTGGCATAAGACTGGTACTCGAATGGATCCAAATATCCTTCTTTATGTAACTTTGTCAACCGTATTTCATTAATGTGACCCAGTCTACAATGCCAAAAGAAATCCTGATTTAATTCCGGAGACTTTCTTTTAAGTGGGTTCTGGACACTGAAGACCTGAGCTTGATTCAAAACGTATATACCGTATTTTAATGTACCTGACCCAATCAGTACTTGATTTAGGTGGATGTTTACTACATCGGTTACAAATGTAAAATCATATCCTTCCTTAGATAGTAAGGATACATATATGATGTTACAAGTCACACCTGGTCCATAAAAACATTCACGCAGAATCAATATCTGCCCAGTTGTCAGTCCTAGATGATATTCCCCTACGGATTCAGCATACATGCTCATTCCGTTAGCAACCCTGAGAGTCATATCACCTTTCCTGATAACCCTACGGTTTCTCAGAGCCTGTAACGAATTACAGATATAAGATCCTGATCCGGTATCCAATACCCAGGAAGTAGGGTTAACTGACATACAGTTCTCTATGACAAACACACCCAAAGCCGAAGCCACAACATGCTTCGAATTCTGGCAACTGGCTTTGCAAGCCCTACAATCCTTCTGCCCATGTTCATTCCCGTAACAATAGGAACATCCCTCTTTTACTGCATCTATTCTCGAAACTTCTGCCTTTCCCTTTCTTTCTACTTCCCTGGTTTCCTTCAGGGTAGTAGGTAGAGACTATTTAACTAAGTCAGCATCTGACCCGTTCTTCAATATGGTCTTCAGGTCCGAGATCTCAAAAGAGCTCGTCTCTGTAAGGACGTTGCCCTCTACAGATGACCGATAGCCAAACTCGCTGGAAGCAATTCGTTCGAGGTCTCATATCTTGCGATACGAGATTGCTCTCCATATAAATCTTTGTTATGGAGGAAGATAGAAACTGAGTCCATCTTCTCGTGCTGCCTCTGGTATGTACCATCAACTGAGGCTAACACGAGGCACTTGGCTTTCGCACAGTCTTCTTCCGATGTCCTACGGATATCAATATTCGTGACAGGGGAAACTGGACCTGAGACGGCAGGGGTTGGATCAGTCAAGAGGTGTCCCAGCTTGTCATGGGCAATGGACATCTGGACAGACCTTTGCCAGTCATAACAGTCAGATTCAGTCATTTTATTATCTAGATGTAACCTAGGTGCGGTCACTGGGTCGCTGCAATTAAGAGAGAGAGAAGAAAACACTTAGCATGATACTCTTGCAAGTTTAGATTGGTTTTTAATTTATCTAAACAGGATGGCTCCCACTGTCTCTCGAATCCCTCCTCAAACCATAAAGGAAGAATTAGTCGGGATCAATCTCACCGTACAATACTTTCTTAACCGTTCAGCCAGGCCAGTGTCGGTACTTCGAAGGAGGTTTTCCAACGCTTTCGCGAAGTTCCTTAATTAAGTAACCTCTTTTCCCTGTGGGCATAGCCCCGCTAACACCTTTCTAGACACGTACTTGGTTTATAGCATTGATCGTTAAGTGAGAAAGTTCCGGAGGAGTAGCATATACTCATAGTAGGATCGTGATCCAAATATTATCGCGTGACAAAACTGAAGGAATCCTACCAGAATCATCACACTCCAAATGGTATGCAGCGCTAGCAAGTTTCAGTACTTTTGAAACTCCCGATGTGGATTTTTGCCCCATGCTCTTATGACCTTGACGAAGGCCAACATATCATAAGTCACGTGTCAAGTTCTACCCGTCATTATCCAGGTTAATTTGAACCTACCCGTACATACCCTTGACGAAGGCCAAAATAGTAGTACGACTGTCCCAAACCAACACATCTATCTATGCTACAGATAAATATTCAGCAGCTACCAATCACTATGCCTTGGCGAAGGTCAAAATACATAGCTTGAATACTACTGAATATTTAACCGAAACGACGGAGGGCTACGAATGGTATTGGCGAAACCGTGAACGTAGTGAACTTGATACAATCGATAGAACGAGATAGCTTTTAAAAGGAGTGGCTCAAGCTCCGCGTTTAAAATGCTGGTTTTTGAAAAGAACCGAGTGGTTTTCAAAATGTTCCAACGACTTTTACTTGGTTTATTTTCTTGCATTAATTCCAATGCGTCCCATCATTTAATCCTACCATTGCAGAAAACAACCAAAATAGGGTGTACGCTTATGCCATCCGCATTCGCCACGGGGCCCTGTCATCACCCGTTAGGTTACTAAACTAACGACAGAGCGGGGGCTGGACTAGCGCGGATGCAAAACATAAGCAACACCTAAATAGATATCATATATAGATATATAGCAATGATAGCCATTACAAATCACAGATGAACACTTTGGATATACTAGGAATCCGCGATTCGTTCGAGCCTGCAATGAAAAACGGATTACACTGTCGCGATGAATAGACAATACCCCACCCTAGACCTCCACGGGTGCGGCAAACTACCAGCCAAGTACCCGAAGCGAAGCAACCTCCCTCAACACCGTGAGTAGTCCACTCGGCACTTCGAGATACCCGGTAGTTTGTGCACCCCACCTTGGGTCAATCCTAGGAGCAAAAACAGTAAAAAGAAATTATACAATGACGGCTACAACCCCGACCCGGTTGTGCGGCCAAACAAATAATATTACATCAGTTTACAAATTTTACAATGAATGAAAGAAAATGAAACTCTCATCTCACACCTATTCCCGGCTATTCATCCGCGACAATCCAACGAGTTCATATCCACAAACCAACAACATTACAAATCACAGATATGTATAACCCCCACTAATCGACGTATAGCGATTAGCGGACGTTCAATACATATATCACATCACAGAAAATATTCATTAGCCAAAGAGTACGGAATATCGATCAAAATACGGATTTACAACTACCCCAAAAGTCAATTTGCTCTCTGGAAAATCTGGGCAGAAACAACATGTACTAAAAATTCCAAAACTCCCAAATAAAAACACTGCAAGAAACCCAGTCCACGACCGAGTCAAATCGGCCGCGGAACCGCGGCAAAAAGCATGTTATTGCCGCGGAACCGCGGCGGTTTGGTCGGTTCAGTGGACCGGTTTTCTTCTGTGGTTTTAAAAAACCCTGAGTCGAATTTTCATGTATGTTAAAAAAATTTTAGAGCAGTATAGAAATTCGACAGAAACTTGGTTTTTGTCGGATGTGTTTTGCGACTTTTTTCCGATCGATATTCTTAACACTTTTCTAACTTACTAGTTTATGTTTAGCTAGGCACTGATACCACTGTAAGTCCACGTTGCTCACCCCGGTTCTTACGGGGAGGCGGAAACGGCGAAAAACAATAATTTGGCGTAAGGCAACATGGACTCAAAAGCAAGGATCTTGGCTAAACTAGAAACTAGTAAACTACTAGAGGTTTTAACTACTATGCTGTAGAAAGTATACCTCACGAAACCGATCCTTCGGGTCTTCATTCCGCTGTCCCGCTCATCCATCCAAGCTCCAAGCGTCGATCCGGCCATTGGGCACCTCCGCGGCCTTCTTGAGTCGAAAACGATCCACCTGAGAGATATACACCGAGCTCCACCTCGAGCCGAGGTAACTAGGGCAAAGAGATTGCTAGTCAAGAAGCCCTAGGATGTGTAGAGGAGATGTATGGATGTGTTTGTCTTTGTGGGATCTTTTTCTCTCAACACATGAGATCAAAAGATGAGATCAAGAGGAGGAAGAAAGAGGAGAACTTAGCAACCATGAGAGCTTTTCTTTTCTTCTCACTTCAAGAGAGAGAATGAGAAAAAAATAATGAATGGATTAACTAAAGCAAATGAACCATGGTTGCAATAATACACTAAAATCATCATTACTAATCCTATCATGATAAAGTTGATGGCACATTGAATTGACCATTATCATAATCAAAAATTAAAAAGAAAATGAAAGAAGAGTGTAGATCTCTCTTGAAAGTCAATGGTCAACACGGTCAACGGGTCAACAAAGTCAAGAAAGGTCTAAGAGGTCAAATAGTCAATGCAATTAGCCATCACTAATCTATCACTAAAAGGATTAGTAAATAATGTCTCCGGCACATAATGGTTTTGACCAAACGAATTGTCAAAACCCTAATGAGCGTGCCACATTACGGTTTTGGCCGAACCAACTGCCAAAACCCTAATGGGGCACCTCCTCCTTTATCGCTCCTCAAAACTATGCATACACACCCGCATCCGCATTCCGTAGAATGCGAATGCACAGAAGACAAATCAAATCCATCTGTGCAATACTAGGATTTGGCTTAAACCAAAGCCCACTAGTACTGCCTGCCCGAACAGCATACGCGCACAAGTGCACGTAAGTGATCGTAGCCCTGCCGTAAAACCATACGGCCTCTACACGTTTCGCTCAATGCAAAGAAACTCTCCGTGTGGGACTCTAAAGACTTGACACTACGCTGGCAGTGGGTTTAACCATAGACCGCAAGCGGCACTAGCTGTACGTAACGGTCCCCAGGTAGATGTCGATAAGAAGGCCGATGAGGTAAACCCATCCGAACTCCTACAGAGCTCGTATGTGACAATCTCCGTACAATCCGGTCTGTTCGTCTGATATATCGCATGGCGGGCCTAGGGGGCGGTGAACGTCAGTGCCCTAATAGCGGTACAAGTCGTGTCGGAGTGTAGCCCAGAACACCCTGAGATAATACTGGAAACCTACCAGTATATCTCGCTTGCCCTGGCCAGGGACTACTTATGTAATGGCTCTCCTAGACACAGCGCGATGTCAACCCCCAATACCGGGAGAGATGAATCCTGTCTAACCGTCACTGCCTCCAAGTGCTTCGGGACTGAACCCAACTACTACCTGTTTGCACGACTCCTTCGAGCCGTGGTAGGGTAGTAATCTAAGTACAGTGGGAACACACTCGAGGCGTAGTGACAGTGTCAAGTCGGCGGACTAAGCTAAACTCATGTCACCTGGGAACTGATAACTGACGATAGGTATAATACCAACCAAAAGTTCCCGACGAGTCCTGTCCAGTGTACTCGTAACCTAACGAGCACCCGCATACTATCTCAAGTACGACGTACTGACGGCTGTGGGATAGACCGTCTCTCCCGCTGGGATGAGAAGCGCATACGCGAGTCTACTCCGGAGTATCGATGCCCTGTCTCGATAGTCCTACGACTAGGGACCTGTATAAGGATGTGCTTATGGATTACCCATCCCCCATGAGTGTGAGCGCTATCACAACGCTAGTAATCAAGCAAAGATCCTAAGGGCTTTACTAATATGTATATAAGCGATATGCTAAAAGAAACACATGCACATATTGAAGTAGAGACAAACAAAGCAGCATACTACTATTTTGAGCAAGATTGTCTATACAACTGTGATAATTAGGGTACAACCCTAAACAAGATCTTCGCTAGATAATTAGGGTATCACATGCAAGTAAACAACATTTACGACTAAGTGAATACGAAATACAACCTTTGTAGATCGGTCCTTCACTTCATAAGCTCCTTGAAGTAGTCCCTTCGCTGCGTTCATCGAACTCCCGGACTCTCGGACGGCTCCATGAGAAGAGGGCAATGGTTTTGCTTGAAGTCTTCGAGGCCGAAGATGATCTACGTCGAGGGAATACGAACTCAAGCTTCTACTTCACTAACTAAAGAATTAGTGAAGAAAACACCCTAAACTAAAGTTCTAGTCTAGTAGAGGATGGTGAAATAGGAAATGGGTACACTTTAGAATTTCTTTTCTCACAATATTTCTCTCTCTTTATCAAACTCTAGCAAGAATTTGAAGGAGGAAGAAGATGAGCTCAAAAATGAGAATGAAAACTAAAATCAAGAGAGAGAGCTAACCATGGGTGAATAGGTATCATATACTAAATCATATAGAGACATAACCATGGCTAATTATAGTGATTAAGTTAATTAATATCTCTAGTAAAACAAAACTAGTGGACTAAGTCAATGCAACCATAAGCTTCATGAAGCTTCATGCACTTGAGCTTATCATCCACTAATTTTAGAATTACTTTAAATATATAAAAACCTACCACTATAATTAGTATGGTATAAGTCTTATACACCCATGTAAGTTGTATCAACAACCATGATACAAAATGAGCACAAATAAATATATATCATATATATATTAAGTTGTGCACAAGTGAGAAAAACAAATGCGTAAGTGAACCAATGTTAGTTAATGTAAATTAGCATATCACATATACAATTATACACTAAATTATTAAATCAACACTTGACTTAATAATCCGGTTATATCACATTTAACCGACTAACATCCAATGTATCGACTTATCGAATTAACCCTTGATTTGGTAACCTGGTTATATCGCATATAATCGATCGATACAAACATCGCGAGAATAGAATACGGTATCTCATACTCGCATTATTCTCCGTCCCGAACATATCATATATGCGCTCCTATTTCGTTTTGCCTGAGCCAGTAAAACCTCTATGTAGGACTCTAAAGACTCGTCAATACGCCGGCAGTAGGTGATGATCACATCAAGCACCCACAAGCCGTCAGCGGTACTAGCTGGACGTAACGGCTACCCGGGTATTGAGAGATCAGAAGATCAGCAAGCAAGCCCACTCCAACTCCTGCAAAAAGCCTGACAGTGACACTACCGTACAGTCCGGTCTCCTCGTCTGATATGTCGCATATCAAGTCTAGGGGTGGTAAATGTCAGACCCCAATAACCGATAAGTCATGCCGATGCGAGGCTCATAACGGGTCGAGAAACTACTGGTAACACTTACCAGTAAATCTCTAAACCAGCCCTGGCCAGGGACTTCCCTGTTATGGCCAATCGAGCATAGTGCAACATCAACCCCCAATACCGGGAGAGACGAAACCCCTCCTATCGCTCATTGCCTCCATGCGACTTGGGACTGTACCTAAAAACCACCGTTTTGCATGCCCTCTTGGACGTGGTAAGGTGGAAATCAAAGTAGAGTGGGAATCATACAAGACTCTATGGCGATCTCGGGTCTACAGACTAACCTGTACCTGTGTCACCAGAGAACTGCCATCTGACGCGAGGTATAATACCATTTGGGAGTTCTCGGCGAGTCTGTCCAGTGTACCCAGTCTCTACCGAGCACCCGTATATCATCTCTGATGTCAAATACCAATGGATATAGGATCATCCATCGCCCATCTATATGGGTCGAGAAGGTATACGCTAGTCTACTCTGGTATATCGATGCCCCGTCTCGATACACCCACGACTAGGGACCTTGAAGGATGTACTTATGGACTACTCTGTCCCCACTAGTATGATCTGCATCATAGTCCAGGTAGTCAAGTACACATCCTAAGGGCTTTACCAACATGTAACAGAGAGACAATCAGTGTACACGTTAAGGTAAAGAGTAACCAGATAGCATACTATCATGTCGAGCAAGAAAGTCTTCCCTATATATGTGCAAGCATCCACTACAATATACATCTCATGTATAGTAATGGCCTCTAGGGCATACATATAACTAACAGTTGATAGATGGATACGGGACGACACGTACTGCTGGGGCCGAGGGCCGATTCCGCCGACGGAGCCCGATATTTGAGGATTTGTATGTCGATGCTAGACACGATGATTTCATGATATTTTTGTGTGCTGATGCTAGGCACTCACGATTCTATGAGATTTATAGGATTTGAGGGCCGATCAGAGTGACTATGCCTGAGTTTTACTGGGATTTGGGTGCATTGATAGACACCGGTTATTCTTCCACGTTGATATTCCGTGTAGATGATATTTATTCCATGCTCAGCATTCATTATTTTGCATCTTATCCTATAGCTATACTACCTGATAGAGTACTTTTGCACAATTATTCCATACCCTGCTTATCATATATAGATGTCATTAGATTGAATTTGCTATGCACAATTATTGCGTACCCTGCTTATCATATAGAGACATTATTAGATCGCACTTGTTGCATGATTATTGCTCATGTAGTTCATCATATAGATGTTACCTGTTGGCATAGGTTAGAGTATCGCAGCACGTGCATACTTGCGATTACCTTTATATGTTATCTACTACTCACTAGTTGGCAACTCACCCCCGTTGTGCCACAGTGTTTGCAAGTTTTCCCTCAGCTTAGTCGCGGAAGGCTGCTTTCTTGCATCTTTTGATACAGATACCACTGCAGTTAGCATGTTAGCCCTTTTGCTGATAGGTGGGTTTTTGCGGTATCTGTTTATTTTCCAGTTGTATACACTGTTGTATCTAGTACTCTCCATCTACTTTCATGTATTGACTTAGAGACCAGTTGTGAGGACGATGTATATTTTTTTGTACTCTGGTGTCGAGCTCGTTGTGAGCCGATTTTATTTATGCAGCTTTATCTTTCATGCTATTTGTTTTCACTTATACTGCTCATCTCTTCGCTACGGCGTTGTATATTATATTTGTGGTGTTTTTTTCCGCTGTTGGGCATGATTGCTCCCATTTGGGATGCTTTATCCTTATTGTATATCTTTTATTCATATATTGTCTTGTACCCGATTTCGGGGCTAGTTTTTACAATGGAAATGCTGCCAAAACTTTTAAGATAATAACACGAGCTTTACTAAATTATTTAAGGTTTCCTAAACGTTTTAACAAATGTTCTATTAAATGTTTTAAACACTCAATACTTTTAATGGTTTTTATTTCTGGGTTTCGGCTTACTTAGTCGCGTTACGCCTGTAGACGTTACATGATTAAGTGCCGGTCATGGGCCAAACTTTGGGTCGTGACACCAGCATCGGCACGTAAATCCTCATATATCAGGCTCCATTAGTCCGGATCGGCCCACATCGTCTCTCGACTCCGGTCGGTATCCTTCGGATATCCGCCAGGTCCAACCAATCACCGGTAGGTAGTAGTCCTTCCGCCAGGCTCACCATCTTTATACACAACATCCCTTTCTTGCCCCGGGGTCCCATACCGGGTCCACCATATACCCACAATCGGCCTCATCTGCCTCCTCGAATCGGGTTTCACATGTCACTCTCAGAACCGAGAAAACACATGGTGGACGCACTGAAATATCATATCAAGAGAAACCGGGTTTTTAAAATAATACATAATCTCTTTTAAAATGTCCACGGTTCTCAAATCCAGAAATCTCATGGAAACAGCATATCTCAATGCGTAAAATCATAGAGCATGATGTATGCGACATATAAAAGAAATGTAAGCATATCCGTATATCATGCAACATGGAAAAGTGATATAACATGTTAAGGGAAAACAGCTCTTTTAAATGATTCCAGTTTTTAAAATATAACATGCGGTTCCCAATTTTCCAATAAAACCAATTATCTATGTAGGCACAATATGTAAATGCGCAAGTATAGAGGTACCAATGTGTATATGCGCCAATATGGGTATGCAATGTGCATATGCGCAAGTATGGATATATCAATGTGTATATATGCAAACAAGTTATGCGAAGAGTTATATCATGATGCAGCAACCCTACTGTGTAGTGACATGGTAATTATCGATGATGAAGTGTGTGAGCCGGCAAATCTTTGTACGTGCAACATACGCATCATCGATAATGGTGTAAGTGTACTAACACAAGTATATGCAATGCAATGATAGTATCATGAATGCAGTGCAAGGTAAATCATCAGCTAAAAGCTATAAGGTATACGTAACTATCATATGTATAAGTCGGTTAACCTATCAATCGGCATCTAGCCTAACAACATCGCGTACTGTATGATGCATCGTACGGCAACCTCTAGTCAAAGGTAAGGATCAATCATCAAGTCAAACTCATCACGCACGGAAAATCATCGTACGGCGGCATTAAGCTAATAAGGATCCTATCATCTTATACGACAAATGAGGGTACGGCCTGGAATCATGTACGGCGTATCATCCATGATTTGTTAGTGTATATGCCCTAGGGGCCATTATTGTATCATATTAGCTTGTATATTACTTAATGGAAGCTTGGGATATTCACAGTTATATTAACAGTCTTGCTAAACATGGTAGTATGCTACTTGGTTTATATCTATCTTAATATGTGTGTACGTATTGATAGAGCCCTTAGGATCTTGCTTGACTACCAGCGTTGTGATGGTAGTCACACTAGTGGGGGCTGGGTAGTCTACAAGCACATCCTTTTTTAGGTCCTTAGTCGTAGGATTATCGAGATAGGGAATCGATACTCCGGAGTATACAAGTGTGTACGCTTCTCATCCCAGTTGGGGAGATAGTCTATCCCACAGCCATCAGTACGTCGTACTGGAGATAGTATAGAGGTGCTCGTTGGGTTACGGGTACACCGGACAGGACTCACAAGGAACTGTTGGTTGGTATTATACCCGTCGTCAGTTAATAGTTCCCAGGTGACATGAGTACAGCATAGTCCGCAGACTTGACACTGCAGCTTCGCCTCGAGTGTGTTCCCACTGTTCTAAGACTGCTACCCTACCACGGCTCAAAGGAGTCATGCAAACAGGTAGCAGTTGGGTGCAGTCCCAAGCACTTGGAGGCAATGGAGGTTAGACAGGATTCGTCTCTCCCGGTATTGGGAGTTGATATCGCGCTGTGTCTGGAGAGCAATTACGCAAAGTCCCTGGTCAGGGCAAGTGGGATTTATTGGTAGGTTTTCTAGTAATTTCTCAAGGTGTAAAGGGCTTCACTCCGACACGACTTATACCGCTTTTAGGAGATTGACGCTTGCCGCCTCCCTAGGCCCGATATGCGATAGTCCTAGATGAACAGACCGGACTGTACGAAGATTGTCATATCAGGCTCAGTAGGAGTTCGGATGGGTTTACTCATCGGCCTTCTTATCGACATCTACCTGGGGACCATTACGTACAGCTAGTGCCGCTTGCGGTCTGTGGTTAAACCCACTGCCAGCATAGTAGTCGAGTCTTTAGAGTCCCATACAGAGAGTTTCCCTGCTTCGGGCGAAACGATATAGAGGTCGTATGGTTTTACGACAGGGTTCGGACGCATACGTGTTTTTACGCACGTACGATATTTGGACAGTTTTTACTAGCGGTCTTTGGTTTAAGCCAGATTCTAGTATCGGATTATTGGATTTATACTGTCTAAAGTATTTTCGCGTTTTCACGGATAGGAAGGGCGTTTTCGTAAATTGTCGAGAAGCTTCTAGAAGTTTGATGAGTTGGAGGCTAAGGAGGCATTTACATTAAATAGATTTGTGACTCATGAGATGAATCATTCAAGTGAGTTAATGAAGCATTTATTGCTTAATGACTCACTTGATGATTCATTGCACATATTAAATGGAGCATGGTTGTTAATATCATTTATATGATTTATTTGATATTTTTTATGCTTCATCATATATTGGAAATGAGAAATAATTCATTTCATTCTCACTCTCACCTTCTCTCTCCTCAAGCTCTCTCTCTTCAAACCCTAACCCTAACCTCTCATGTTGAGATCAAGGGTTAGCGAGACTAATTAATCCCTAATCCTACTCTATATTCCCTAGGTTGCTTTGATTAGCACTTTGAGTAACCTAGTTACCTCAAGTTAGAGGTCAAGCTTGGAGTAGTAGCTCTCGGGTGGATCTTCTATCACAAAGAGGTGGCCGACGAGGAGGTGGTCAACGAGAAGAAGAAGGACTTGGTTCATTAGGTATAATCTTCTTTCATAGTAACTAATCCCTCCTATGATGTTGTTAGTTAGGGTTTGGCAAAGATCCGTAAGTTAGTCAATGTTAGTTTAAAAAAAAGATTGTTTTTCATATTTCCGCCTCCCCGCAACTTGTGGGGTGTACAACGTCGACATACATTGGTATCAGAGCCTCGCTAAACCATAACTAACTTATTAGCAAAGTCATTTGAAATTCGATCGCGAAACGAACCGGAAAAATCATCATTTTCACATAGTTTCTGTCGATTTTAAAACGGGGTCTAAAAATTTTTCAGGGACATTTAAAATTACAAACAGGAAAATATAAGAATACTAGAGAAATTTAAGTTCCTGACTCGGCCATACAGCCGCGGAACCATGGCCGATCCAAGCGATCCACCGCTAATCCGCGGCCGAGTTGAAGCCGAGTCACCCAAAAATTCCCCAGTAACTCTTCTGTGTTAATTTTGGTATTTCTGGGATATTTTGTTTCTGCTCAAGTCTCAGGTGCACAGAGAAGTTTTTGGAGTAGAATCATTTGCGTTTGCTCAGTCGAAATTCTACGATGTTTGCCTAATTAGATTATATTTGTGATTTGTATAATGTGTTCGTAAACCTCCCCTAACTGCTAGTATGTCGGTTAGCAGGGGGTTGCGCATTTCTGTAATGTTTTTACTGTTTGTGTTTGTGGACTTGTTGGATTGTTGTGAATGGATAGCCGGGGATGTGAGACAAGCGTTTCTTTCATTCAAATGTAATTTGTAAATTGTTGTAATATTCTTTTGCGGGACACATCCAGGTTGCGGTTGTAGCCACCGTTGTATTATTTCATTTACTGATTTTTGCTCCAAGGATAGACCCAAGGTGGGGTGCACAAACTACCGGGTACTTTGAAGTGTTTAGTGGCCTACTCACGTTGTTGAGGGAGACCGCTTCATTTCGGGTACTTGGCGGGTTGTTTGCCGTACCCGTAGGGGTCTAGGGTGGGGTTTTGGCTATTCATCACGAATGTGTAATCCGTCTTTCTTTGTAGGCTCAAAAGGAATGCGGATTCGTAGAAAATCTAATTTGTTCATCGGTGATCTGGAATGCATATTATTGCGTCTGAAGAATGTACAATATCTATATATGATAGCTATTTAGACGTCACTTATGTTTTACACCCGCGCTAGCCCAGCCCCCGCTCTGTCGTTAGTTAAGTAACCTAACGGGTGAATGACGGGGCCCAGTGGCGAATACGGATGGCATAAGAGGACGTTGTATTTTCGTTGTTTTCTGCAATGATAGGTTAATGATGGGACGCATTATATTAATGCAAAGAAAATAAACCAAAGTTGAATCGTTGGAATAGTTTAAAAGAAACCACTCGGTTATTTTTAAAACAGAAGATATTTTTAATTGCGGAGCTTTAACCACTCCTTTTAAAAGCTATCAGGTTCCTTCGGTCATATCAAGTTCACTACGTTCACGGTTTCGCCAAAACCATTCGTAGCCCTCCGTCATTTCATTTGGGTATTCAGTAGTATTCAAGTTATGTATTTTGACCAAAGCCAAAGCATGGTGTTTGGTAGCTGCTGGGTATTCATTTGTTGCATAGATAGATGAGTTAGTTTGGGACAGTCGTATTATCATTTGACTAAACTCAGGGGTATGTACAGATGGGTTCAAATTAACAAGATAATGATGGGTAGAACTTGACATGTGACTTATGACATTTTGACCAAAGCCAAGGTCATAAGAGCATGGGGAAAAAATTTATATCGGGAATTTCTAAAGAAACTGAAATTTGCAAAGAGATGCATACCATTTGGAGTTTGATGAATGTTGGTAGGATTCCTTCAGCATTATCACACGATGATATTTGGATCCCGATCCTACTGTAAGTATCTGCTACTCATCAGGAGATTCGTCACTTGATGATCAATGCTATAAACCAAGTAGATGTCGAGAAAGGTGTCAGCGGGGCTACGCCCCCAGAGAAAAGAGGTTATTTAATTAAGGAACTTCGCGAAAGCGATGGAAAACCTCCCTCGAAGTACCAACACCGTCCTGGCTGAACGGTTAAGCAAGTATTGTACGGTGAGAATAGTCCTGGCTAGTTCTTCCTTTTTGGTTTGAGGAGGGATTCGAGAAACAGTGGGAGCCATCCAGTTTAGATAAACTAAAAACCACTCTAAACTTGCAAGAGCATCATGCTAAAATGTTCCCTCTCTATCCTAATTGCAGCGACCCAGAACATGATAGGTCTTAAGTTACTATTAGAAAAAAAATATATTGTCAGGGCCAAACTATAAAGATTGGTTGCGGAATTTCAAGATGGCTTTGACTTATGACAAATTAGGGTATGTCCTTACCACTAAGGCACCTGCTGTCCCTGGTCCTAAATCCAGTAATGCGGATAAGGAAATCCACAAGACCTGGGAGTTAGATTGTGCGAAGGCCAAGTGAATAATGAACATCAGACGAGGCACGAGGATATGGATCTTGAATCCATATTTCTCTATACAAAGGATCTGTATGGGGAGCAATCTCGTATAGCAAGATACGAGACCTTGAAGAACTTGTTTCAGTCGAGGTTGACCGTCGGATCGCCTGTAGGAGAACATGTCCTAAAGATGATTGGCTATATAGAAGAGCTCGCAGACCTCGGGACGACTTTGGAGAACGAGCTCTATACAGACTTGATTCTCCAGTCCTTTCCTTCCACCTACGCCCCGTTTATTCTGAATTTCAACATTCAAAGAAAAGAAGTTGAACTTCTAGAACTCCTTAACTTGTTGAGGAGTGCAGAGGGCACCTTGTAGAAGGCAGGGGAAATACCCGCTATGTTTGTTCGCGGTGCTTCTTCTTCCGGGTCTAAGGCTAGGGCCAAAGGAAGGAAGAATAAGGCCGCTACCAAACCTAGAGGAGGTGTTAGTAAGGTGGGAGCTAAGGGAAAGAAAAATATTGCGGTGCCAGTAGTGGCAAAGGACGAGTGCTTCCACTGTCGTAGGAAAGGGCACTGGAAGAAAGATTGCAAAGCTTGGATTGGCAAGAATCAGGAACCGAAGCAAGCTGTGGCTTCGACTTCAGGTGTGTTTGTAATTGAAAAATGTCTATCAATCAACTCTACTTCCTGGGTATTGGATACCGGATCAGGATCTCATATATGCAATTTATTGCAGGTACTAAGAAACCGTAGAGTGCTGAACGTTGGTGATATGACCCTTAAGATTGCTAACGGAGCTAGCGTGGGTGCTGTGTCCGTAGGGGATTATCACCTTGAATTGACGAGTGGACATATTTTGATTTTGCATAACTGTTTTTGTGTACCCAGTTTAACGTGTAATATCATATCGGTTTCGTTGTTATCAAAAGAAGATTGTGATTTCACGTTTGTAAGCGATGTTGTTAACATCCACCTTAATCATGGTTTGATTGGGTCCGGTATTCTAGATAAAGGTATATATGTCTTAAACCAATTACAGATTTTCAATGTCCAGAACACACTAAAAAGAAAGTCTCCAGATTTAAATAAGACTTTCTTATGGCATTGTAGACTAGGTCACATCAATGAGACAAGGTTAATTAAGTTACATAGAGAAGGATATTTGGATCCGTTCGAATATCAATCTTATACCACTTGTCAATCATGTCTCAAAAGAAAGATGGCAAAGACTCCATTCACTGGACATGGAGTAAGAGCGAGCGAGCTCTTAGGACTCATACACAGCGATGTATGTAGTCCAATGTCTACACATGCAAGAGATGATTTTTCATATTTCATTACTTTTACGGATGATTACTCTAGGTACGGATTCATTTTCTTGATGAAACATAAATCCGAGGCCTTTAAGAAATTCCAAGAGTATAAGAATGAAGTAGAAAACCAAACGGATAAAAGTATGAAGACACTGAGATCTGATCGAGGTGGTGAATAATTAAGTGCCGAGTTCCTAGGTTACCTAAAAAAGAAAGGGATTCTGTCTCAGCTTACTCCTCCATACACTCCACAGCATAACGGTGTAACGGAGGGACAGAATCGAACCCTATTAGATATGGTACGTTCCATGATGAGTAATGCTGAGTTACCGCGATCTTTCTGGGGTCATGCGCTAGAATCAGCGGCATATCTTTTGAACAGGGTTCCTACCAAGATTGTGCCTACCACGCCATATCAGATGTGGGGTGGGAAGATACCCTATCTTCAGTATCTGAAGATATGGGGATGTCCAGCTTTTGTTAAAAAGCAGCATGCGGACAAACTCAAGGCACGATCAATACAGTGTAAGTTTGTCGGATATCCAAAGAACTCCAAGGGGTATTTCTTCTATTACGCAGAGGAACAAAAGGTTTTTGTTTCTCGTCATGCCCATTTTCTAGAATAGCAGTTTATAGAAAAGGAAATAAGTGGGAGCGAAATAGAACTGGAAGAAATTCCAGAACCATAAACTACTACTGAAAGTTTGGTAGAACCAGTAGTTCAAGAAGAACAGGACATTCCCGCACCCCTCCGCAGGAGTAGTAGGCCGTCTCATCCGCTTGAGAGATACTACGGTTTTCTCATAGATGGGCATAGAGAGGATTGAATCATTGATGATGATGAACCTACTAGCTTCCAGCAGGCCATCCAGAGCAGCGACTCGGTACGATGGCTGGATGCAATGCGCACCGAAATGGAGTCCATGTACACCAACAAAGTATGGACTTTGGACTTTGCTCCAGGTGGGGTAAAACCCATAGGATGCAAATGGATCTTCAAGAAAAAGATTGGTGTAGATGGACAGGTGGAAACCTATAAGGCTAGACTTGTTGCAAAGGGTTTTCGTCAAAGACCTGGTTTGGACTATGACGAAACTTTTTCTCCGGTGGCTATGCTCAAATCCATTCGGATCCTTCTTGCCATTGCTGCCTTCCATGATTATGAGATCTGGCAGATGGACATAAAGACGGCTTTTCTAAATGGTAATTTAGAAGAGTGCGTCTATATGGATCAGCCAGAAGGTTTCAATCAGAGTGGGAGCAGCGGGAAAGTGTGTAAGTTGCTTAAGTCAATTTATGGACTGAAGCAGGCATCGCGGAGTTGAAACATCTATTTTGATGAAACGGTCAAAGAATATGACTTTATAAAAAATCCAGATGAACCGTGTATATATAGTAAAATTGTAGCACGAACTGTCGTATTCCTCGTCTTGTACGTGGATGACATTCTCTTGATAGGAATTGACATTCCTATGCTACAATCTGTCAAAGGATTCTTGTCACACAGGTTCTCCATAAAAGACCTGGGTGATGCCTCTTACATTCTGGGGATCCGGATCTATCGTGATAGATCCAAGAGGTTGTTGGGACTTTCGCAGTCCAGGTATATCAGCACTATACTGAAAAGATTCAGTATGGATGATTCTAAGCGCGATAGTTTACCGGCTTGTCACGGAATCACCCTCTCCAAAGAGATGTCTCCCAAGACTGATTTGGAAAGGGATCACATGTCTATTATACCCTACGCTTCTGCAGTAGGCTCTATAATGTATGCGATGTTGTGCACTAGACCAGATGTAGCTTACGCACTGAGCGTGGTAAGCAGGTATCAATCAGACCCAGGGGAGAAGCACTGGATAGCAGTAAAGAACTTTCTCAAGTACCTGAGAAGGACTAAGGAGATGTTCTTGGTTTACGGCATAAAAGACCTCAAGATCGAGGCCTTTGCTGATTCCAGCTTCCAGAGTGATAAGGATGACTCCAAGTCCATGTCAGGTTATGTCTTTACCCTCAATGGAGGGGTGGTGTGCTGGTAGAGTTCCAAGCAGGACACCGTTGCTGACTCGACGATGGAAGCAGAGTATATTTCTGCTTGCGATGCCGCAAAATAAGCGGTCTGGATGAAGAAGTTCCTTACAGAACTTCAGGTGGTTCCTACCATTATTGATCCAATACCGTTGTATTGCGACAACAATGGTGCTATAACTTTAGCGAAGGAACCCAGGTCCCATCAGAAGTCCAGAAACATCTTAAGGAGGTATCACCTTATCAAGGAGATCATAGATCGCCGGGAGATCGAGGTCCGGAGAGTTGCTACAGAGGAGAACACTGCTGATCCATTCACAAAGGCCTTACCTCAGATTCAGTTCGAGAGGCTACTCGAGATGATCGGTCTTCGATAGGCCAGTACATGGCCCAAGTGCAAGTGGGAGATTATTAGAGTATATGCCCTAGGGGCCATTATTGTATCATACTAGCTTGTATATTACTTAATGGAAGCTTGGGATATTCACAGTTATATTAACAGCCTTGCTAAACATGGTAGTATTCTACTTGGTTTATATCTATCTTAATATGTGTGTACATATTGATAGAGCCCTTAGGATCTTGCTTGACTACCAGCGTTGTGATGGCAGTCACACTAGTGGGGGCTGGGTAGTCTACAAGCACATCCTTTTTCAGATCCCTAGTCGTAGGATTATCGAGACAGGGCATCGATACTCCGGAGTAGACTAGTGTGTACGCTTCTCATCCTAGTTGGGGAGATGGTATGTCCCACAGCTATCAGTACGTCGTACCGGAGATAGTATACAGGTGCTCGTTGGGTTACGGGTACACCGGACAGGACTCGCAGGGAACTGTTGGTTGGTATTATACCCGTCGTCAGTTAACAGTTCCCAGGTGACATGAGTACAGCATAGTCCGTAGATTTGACACTGCTACTTCACCTCGAGTGTGTTCCCACTGTTCTTAGATTGCTACCCTACCACGACTCAAAGGAGTCGTGCAAACAGGTAGCAGTTGGGTGCAGTCCCGAGCACTTGGAGGTAGTGGCGGTTAGACAGGATTTGTCTCTCCCGGTATTGGGAGTTGATATCGCGCTGTGTCGGGAGAGCCATTACACAAAGTCCCTGGCCAGGGCAAGCGATATTTACTGGTAGGTTTTCCAGTAGTTTCTCAAGGTGTAATGGGCTTCACTCCGACATGACTTATACCGCTTTTAGGGGACTGACGCTTGCTGCCCCCTAGGCCCGATATGCGATAGTCCTAGACGAACAGACCGGACTGTACGTAGATTGTCACATCAGGCTCAGTAGAAGTTCGGATGGGTTTACTCATCGGCATTCTTATCGACATCTACCTGGGGACCGTTACGTACAGCTAGTGTCGCTTGCGGTCTGTGGTTAAACCCACTGCCAGCATAGTAGTCGAGTCTTTAGAGTCCCACACAGAGAGTTTCCCTACTTCGGGCGAAACGATATAGAGGTCGTATGGTTTTAAGACGGGGTTCGGACGCATACGTGTTTTTACGCACGTACATTGTTCGGACAGTTTTTACTAGCGGGCTTTGGTTTAAGCCAGATTCTTGTATCGGATTATTGGAATTTTACAGTCTCAAGTATTTCCGTGTTTTCACGGATAGGAGGGGTGTTCTCGTAAATTGTTGAGAAGCTTCTAGAAGTTTGATGAGTTGGAGGGTAAGGTGCATTTACATTAACTGGATTTGTGACTCATGAGATGAATCATTCAAGTGAGTTAATGATGAATTTATTGCTTAATGACTCATTTGATGATTCATTGCACATATTAAATGAAGCATGGTTGTTAATATAATTTAAATTATTTATTTGATATTCTTTATGCTTCATCATATATTGGAAATGAGAAATAATTCATTTCATTCTCACTCTCACCTTCTCTCTCCTCAAGCTCTCTCTCTTCAAACCCTAACCCTAACCTCTCATGTGTTGAGATCAAGAGTTAGCAAGACTTATTAATCCCTAATCCTACTCTATATTCCCTAGGTTGCTTTGATTAGCACTTTGAGTAACCTAGTTACCTCAAGTTAGAGGTCAAGCTTGGAGTAGTAGCTCTCGGGTGGATCTTCTATCACAAAGAGGAGGACAACGAGGAGGTGGTCAACGAGAAGAAGAAGGACTTGGTTCATTAGGTATAATCTTCTTTCATAGTAGCCAATCCCTCCTATGATGTTGTTAGTTAGGGTTTGGCAAAGATCCGTAAGTTAGTCGATGTTAGTTTAAAGAAAAAGATTGTTTTCATATTTCCGCCTCCCCGCAACTCGTGGGGTGTACAACGTTGACTTACATGATTCACAACGTTCTATATATGTATATGTATTTATGTACCTATGTCCCGGTTCACATCCGCAATAATCTCATATCTGGGGACCGGCAGGGTATAAATCATCTCGATAGACTCCCATCCGTATATCATCTTATCAGTCTTATATTCTTTCATCGCATTTATATCACACATCATACCGAATTTACATAAACATTCTATCTCTACTAAGTATAAGTATCTAATCTAACATACACACCCGAACCATACAATCAGATTTTTAAAGAAGCGAATCGTAGTTTTGAAAATAGGGGTTACGGTGTTTTTAAGAAAAAAGATATCATTTAAAAATCCGTAACATCCCTCAAGGTATAGATTTAAAAGATACTTACGACTCGTCGGTTTAGAAAAAGTTATGGTTTGGATGACGCATCTACATCGACTATCTAGTCCTACGGTACCCTAAACGGCAATATCGACAAACGTCGTCCTCGAATTCCGTCATCACATAATAGCCGTATATATCATTTCTAACTATCCATAGTTTCTAATATAGTATCACTAACTATCCTTTACTATAACCCCAGTTTCCTAATCTAGGTTTCCATAACCATATTCTATAAATCAGTTTTCCATTAAACTTTGCGGGGGTGGTATACGCTATCCACCCGACTTCCCCCGTGGATATAGATCCACTCACCTGGCCTTTGAAAAGTTCCTGGGCACCCTAATGAGGTCTCACAAGGCATCAACCATGCCAATTTCAAAAAATCTAGGTGCCGAGAAACCCTAATACGGATCGTTGGCTAAAGTTTAGGCGAAAATAGAAACTAGTTAACAACTTAACTATTAAGAATACGGAAATACAACCTTTGTAGATCCGGTGCTCCACCTCCATAGCTCCGCAACGAAGTCCCCTCGCTGTCCAGATGAGTTCCCGGGCTCTAGCGTCGGCTTCGTCGGAGAATGGGCAAGCTAGGTCGTCGATGTCCATGCCGAAGATGATCTACGTCGAGGCATCGCAAGATCAAGCTCCAAACTTCACCAAGTCATGAAAACTTGTGAAGGAAACACACTCTACTACTTGGCAAGAGGTAGAGGATGAAGAAATAGGAAGTGGGTTCAATTTAGAATTGGATTTCTCACTCTTTATCATCAATCACCATTGATGACCTAAGCTTTCTTCATGATAGATATGAAGAAGAAGAAGAAGAAAGTTATGATAAGTTAGAAAAGAAAAGAATAATAATTCTTATCATAAAGGTAACCATAGTAAAGTGTAGAGAATTAACTTAGGTTAAATGAATGGTTAGGGTTTAGGAGATGAAGACAAAAGAGTCACTTTGGTCAAACCTTCATGAAGCTTCAACAAGCTTCATGTTGAAAGCAACCCTTTTGTTTTTCTTTTCTCATTTCTTTTAATCCAAATTAAAAGATAAATGAAAGAATAAATATGTAAAAACCCTAACCATTTACTTAACTAAGATTTAACTCTTTACACAATCATGCATCATCAAACATGATACAATCAAGTGCATAAAAAATATATCACATATACAATGTGCACATGCGAGTGAGAAAATCCATTTAAAGTGAACCAATACTAGTTAATGCAAAGCAATATATCAAATATATAATTATGCATTAAATCATTAAATCAACACTTGATTTAACGATCCGGTCCTATCGCATATAACCGACTAATATACAATGTATCGATTTATTGAATCAATCCTTGATTCGATAACTAGGTTATATCGCATACAACCAGATCGATACATTCATCGCGAGAATGAAATACGGTATCACATACACGCATTATTCTCGGTCCCGCACATATCTCATATGCGCTCCTATTTCGTTTTGCTTGAGCCAGGAAACCTCTGTGTAGGACTCTAAAGACTCGTCAATACGCCGGCAGCGGATGATGATCATATCAAACATCCACAAGCCGCAAGCGGTCTGCTAAATGTAACGGCCACCCGGGTATTGAGCGATCAGAAGATCGACGAGCAAGCCTGCTCACACTCCTGTGAATCCAACCAGTAACACTACCGTACAGTCCGGTCTGATCGTCTGATATGTCACATATCTCGCCTAGGGGTGGCAAACGTCAGACCCCAATAGCTCGATAAGTCGTGTCGATATGAGGTCTATAACAATTCGAGAAACTACTGGTAACACTTACCAGTAAATCTCAGCAACCCTGGCCAGGGATTTCCTGTTATAGCCAATCGAACACTGCGCAACATCAACTCTCTATACCGGGAGAGACGAATCCCCTCCTATCGCTCATTGCCTCCATGTGACTCGGGACTGTACCCAAAAACCACTGTTTTGCATGCCCTCTTGGACGTGGTAAGATGGAAATCAAAGCACAGTGGGAACCACACAAGACTCTATGACGATCTCGGGTCAACAGACAACTCTGTACCAGTGTCACCAGAGAACTGCCATCTGAAATGAGGTATAATACCATCTGGGAGTTCTCGGCGAGTCCGTCCAGTGTACCCAGTCTCTACTGAGCACCCGTATATCATCTCCGATGTCAAACACCAATGGATATGGGATCATCCATCGCCCATCTGTATGGGTCGAGAAGGTATACGCTAGTCTACTCTGGTATATCGATGCCCCGTCTCGATACACCCACGACTAGGGACTTTGAAGGATGTACTTATGGACTACCATGTCCCCACTAGTATGATCCGCATCATAGTCCAGATAGTCAAGTACACATCCTAAGGGCTTTACCAACATGTAATAGAGAGACAATCTGTGTACACGTTAAGGTTAATGGCAACCAGATAGCATACTATCATGTCGAGCAAGAAAGTCCTCCCTATATATGTCCCAGCATCCACTACAATATACATCCAATGTACAGTAATGGCCTCTAGGGCATACATATAACTAACAATCTCCCACTTGCACTAGGGCCATCTATAGCAGTGGTTGTAGTATCTCATACTCAACCATCCCATAAAAGTCTCTCTCTGGGAATAGGCCTTTGTGAGTGGATCCGCTGTGTTGTCCTCTGAGTCTACTCTCCTAACCTCGATCTCTTAGAGATCGACCATTTCCATGATCAGGTGATACTGCCTTAGAATATGTCTGAATCACTGATGGGACCTGCGTTCCTTGGCATAAGCCACAACTCCATTGTCACACAATGGGAGGAACATAGTTCATCTCATGAACCAATATACACCCAAACAGCCTCTTTGGTAGCATCTTTAGTAGCGATGTATCCTGCCTTTATCGTCTAGTATGCCACGGTATCTAGCTTGGAACTCTTCCAACATACCGTCCCTTTACTGAGGGTAAAGACAATGCCTGCGACTGACATTCAGTCGTCTTTATCACCCTGGAACCCTTCCAGTGATTCTCCCCAGGATCGATTGATACCATCTCACTACAACTAGTGAGAATCCTAACATCCAATTAAATCTATCTCATAGATCCAAATCTCAGGATTTAGGAGGTATCATTTTGATCCTATATGGAGAATCATAGTGATAAGCGAAGATTGATCGAGCGTAGCATAGGAAACACCTTTCTTATCAAGAGTATGTCATCCACGTACTGTACAAGGATCATCACCATACTCCCCACTACCTTTTTGTTTATACAAGGTTCATCTACCATTTTGATGATGTCAAACTGTTTGACTATTACATCAAAACAGACGTTCCAACTCCGCGATGCCTGCTTTATCATATAAAGCATCTTGCACACGTTTCCGCTGCTCCCACTGTCTACGAAGCCCTCTGGCCGTGTACTTATAGACGCACTCTTCTAAAACAACATTTAGAAAAGCAGTCATGGCACCCAACCACCAGATATCGTAGTCATGGTATGTAGCCGTGGCAAGTAGGATCTGGATGGACTTAAGCATAGCTACTCGAAAAAGGTTTCATCATAATCCGTACCTGGTCAATGATGCAAACTTTTAACAAGTCTAGCTTTGAAAGTCTCAACTTTTCCATGTACACCAAGTAATCTTCTCAAGATATACTTGCTCCTGATGGGGATTTAACCCTTCAGATATAGCAGCTAAAGTCCATACTTTGCTGGTGTATAAGGATTCCATCTCAGATCACTAAGCATCCAGCCATTCTTACAGAGTCTTACTCCTGATGGCCAGCTCGAAGCCAGTTGGGTCATCATCTCATGATACAATCCTCGCTCTCACTGTCATAGAGAAACCAAAGTATCTCTCAGGTGGGTGAGGAACCCTACTAGATCGGCGGAGAGGATGAGGTTCGTTGGAATTTACTGAATCCTTTGGTTCTATCAAATCATCAGTTGCAGTTTGTATGGCTGGAACATTTCCAGTTCTACATAACTGACCTTGCCTCGAGCTTGTCCGGTTTTTGCTTTTAGACATAGGCCGGACAACCCCAAATCTTAACTGGCTTAAGACATGGGCTCTTCCCATACCATATCACATATGAAGCGGTAGGCAACTGATTTGATTGGAACCCTATTCAATAGGTATGCAACTTCTCAAGTGCATAACCCCTTAAGGAAAAAAGGTAACTCAGTAGTACTCATCATAGAGCACACCATATCAAATAGGGTGTATTTGCTCCGCCCCGACATACCATCGTGCAATGGTATATACGGAGGAGTTGTGCTGAGAGAGAATATCATTCTCCTTTAGAATAGTCCAGTATTTCCGTGCTCAAGTATTCTCCTCCTTGATCTCATCATAGGACATAATACTTATATCCGTATTTTGGTTCTCTACTTCTAACTTATATTCTGTGAATATCTCAAAAGGTTCGGACTTGTGTTTCAACAGGAACATAGGTATGAAACTCGAAAGATCATCAGAGAATGTAATGAAGTATAAAGAATCATTCCTGGCATGTGTAGACAGGGGACCTACATACATCAACATGTATCATCCCAAGAGTTCACTAACTCTTTCTCTGTTACCAATAAACTGGGCTATGGTCATCTTATCTTTATGACATGACTGGCGAGTTTCACAAGATGTAAATTCAAACTGATTTAAATATACATCTAAATGTAACTTCAGCTAGTCGGGTCACATTGATCTGACCTAGTCTACAATACCTCAAGAAGAATCCGTTCATTTCTGAACTCTTCCTCTTGTGTGTGTTCTGTATACTTAGAACTGTAGTTTGATTTAGAACGTCAATGCTTTTAGACAACGTGCCTGAACCGATCAACTTTTGATATAGGAAATGTTCAAAACATTATCCAACAATACAAAATTTTATCATTTCTTTACTTATAAAGAGACTGATATGATTTTGTATATCAGGTTCGGTATCTAATATCATTCGTTCAGAATCAATGTATTCGTAATACAGGGTGACAGTGACCAACAGACTTGGCTGCAACACTTGCCCCGTTTTCTGTCTCATGAAACTTATCACCCATTCTCAGTTTTTCCACCCTTTTGTAGCCCTATGTAACAGATTACATATCTGGGATCCTGTTCTGGTATCATATACCTAGGATGCGGAGGATACTGAGAAACAGTTCTGTATAATGAACACACCCGAAGATGATGCATCAGCATGCACTCTCTTCGTTTGGGAGGCACGGGAATTCTGGTATTCCCCAATTTCCTGCTCTGTCTTATAACAATTATAAGTTGGAGCGGGACCAACGTTCCCCAGCTCAGTATAACAAGCGGGTTCGGTCAATAATCCGTATTATTATCTTGATTAAGGCGTGATATGGTCGCTACCAGGAGAGAGAGAGAAGAAAACACTCAGCGTGCGCTCTTGCAAGAATAGATTGGTTATTATTTTATCTAATCAGGATGGCTCCCACTGCTTTTTATCAAATCTTCCTTCAAACCAAAAAAGGAAAGACTAGCCGGGATTAATTACACACTACAAGTTCGCCAATCTTTCAGCCAGGCCAGTGTCGGTACTTTGAGGGAGGTCCCCCGTGCTTTCGCACGAACCTAATTAATGTAAACCTCGTTTTCCCAGAGGCGTAACCCCGTTGACACCTTTCTAGACACCTACTTGATCGGCTAATTGTAATGTATAAAACTCTCCCAGGAGTAACACTTACTCGCAGCGGGTATCGGGATCCAACTATCTCATAGAAGGTATGCAATCTCATTGCAAATTTCAACACTTGAAATTCCCGATAATATTTTGCCCCTAACGTGCTATGACCTTGACGAAAGCCAACAAACCATAGCCCGCTAGTCAAGTTCAATCCGTACATTTCTTGATCGAATTAAACCCACCCGCACGACCCTTGACGAAAGCCAACAAAGCCGCACGACTACCCTAATCCAATCGCATCGTATGCTAGCAGATAAGCAGCATATAGCTACCGCACACTGCACCTTGACGAAAGCCAACAAATGCAGCACGAATACTATATACAACTTATCTGAAATGACGGAGGGCTACGACAGGTTTTTCTGAAAACCTATTGCGTAATGAACTTGATATCGTTGTAGAATCAAATGAATTTTGAAATGGAGTGTTTTTGAGGCTTTTCTAGTTTTGCTAAAGGAGTCACTCCCGGTGAAGGGATCGTCGGTCCTTTCCTCGTCGAATGAGGTGCGGGATATATCATATATATCACTTTGCAAAGCAGAACTCTTAAAAGCAATCAAAAGACAAACCGAGTGTGTAGCATCTGCCAGTTATTGCTAAAGGAGTCACTCCCGGTGAAGGGATCTCGGTCCTTTCCTCATCGAATAAGGTGCAGGATATATCACATATACCGCTGTGCAAAGCAAGAACTGTAGCTACCTGTTTTATTTTGAAATTCGATTCTACAACATCTTAGGTTTCTTTTATTTCATTAATCACATTAATGAAGTCCCATCATTTATGTACCTAAACATCACAGATAAATACGACGTACACTTATGCCATCCGCATTCTCCTCGATGTCCCCTCGTGCACCGTTAGGTTAGGTAACTAACGACAGAGCGGGGCAGGGCTAGCACGTGCGTAAAACATAAGTAACGTCTATATAATATATCATATATACTATATACTGTATCTATCACAGAACATCACATGATCACATCACAGATATCGCAGCGGAAGAAACATATGAAATATTGGATATCCTAGGACGTCCGTGTTTTCAATACGAGCCAGTATAAAACACGGATTCCACGGTCGCGATGAATAGCCAAACCCACACCCCTAGACCCCTACGAGAGCGGCAGGCAACCCTACCAATTCTAGAGTTAGGAGACCCGGACTCGACTCCTCGAGTTGGTCTCCTACTGGACTCCAGAACCCGGTTACTTGTGCCCTCCTCCTAGGGTCTATCCTAGTGCGGAAAAATAAATAATATACATCAACGGTGACAACTTCCGCAACCTGGAAGCGCCCCAATAAAAGAATATTACATACAAGTTTTTACATGAATGAAAATGAAAAACACTCATCTCACATAAAAAACCCCGGCTATTCAAACACGACGATCCAATATAACATATCCAGCAACACATAACATCACATGTCATCAACGTAAGTAAATATGCGCATCCCAATTGTCGTTGACATATAGCAACGAAACCGGCGATATCACATATTACACTTACGGTCACATAAAAGAAAGTGTAAAACTACAACAGTTGGAATCCGCAACCACCTCAGACATCGTATGCCTGACCAAATGAATTACTTAGACATCGCATGCCTAACAATTATAAACCCCGCATTTTAGTCTCAAAATCGAAAACACTTTTCAATATCAAGTCGGGCAATTCAACAAGATTCCCGACATCCTGATCGAATACTCGTCGCAAACTTCAGTAGGCGGCCGCACCCCCGATACCGTCGACGAAGTGCACCAAGGCGGAACACCGCTATCGCGAGCACCCGGACGGATGCTTTCGGCGACGGGGTTCTCCTACAGTCACTTGGTCGGGGCTATGGGATGTAGCTGTCTATTAAGTTTGTCCGGCGAGTATCCGCGTACGCTACGTGATTGCGACGGACTTTTGATCACATCAAAATTCCGTGGCAACCGATCAAGTGAGACTAAACTGCTATGTTTATAACATTCATTCAGTTATCACATAACTACTTGTGAATTCCAATTATTGTATCCCATTCCGGATAAACAGAAAATGTTAAACTTTCCGATTGAACATTCGAACACCTAAGTTTTCCCGAAACAGGTCAACACATGAAATAAGTCTAACAACATTCAGTTCGTGCCTCAGTACCAACGGTCCAGCCGTAGAAGGGTCAAGCCAACGCCTCACATGTGGCACGCCGTACTGCTCCAAACTCGAAGGTTCAAAGGGCAGTTCAAGACGGTCACATAATCGAGTTAAGGTTTGTTGTCTTCTAGAGGGTCCATCGCGTTACTTGCACTACTTAGAACGTCTTTAAAATTCGGAAAAATCCAACACATGGAAATTTCCCGACAGGGGAAAATTGGGTATTTATATCCGGTCGAACTTTTTAACATATTCTGAAATTTATCCGGAAAGCCACACAGACAAAATTTGATAATCCGATCGAACATTCGAATCCCCAAAACAACTCAGAAAATTCAACTCTTGAAAAAAAAAATATTAAAAATTCCCAGGAAAACCAGCACTGCATATTATGAATTACTGTGCAAATTTGGATGCCACAAAAGACAAAACGGCCGCGGTTCTGCCGCACGAGCCATGCTCGTGCCGCGGAAACGCGGCGCATTGATGGAATTAGGCACACGAATTTTACAGTATCCCTTAGAATTTCCTGCTGATTTTACTGCATATTTTTAATATGGAAAAATACCAGTTTTTGAAAAAAGGACAGAGAGCTATTTTTGAGTTGGGTTTCGGGTTCGTTCGGGTTTCAAATTCCGTCTAGACTTCGCCTAAAGCTCTAGTTTGGCTCTGATACCAGTGAAAGGTTCCTGGGCACCCCTAATGAGGTCTCACAAGGCATCAACCATGCCAATTTCAAAAAATCTAGGTGCCGAGAAACCCTAATACGGATCGTTGGCTAAAGTTTAGGCGAAAATAGAAACTAGTTAACAACTTAACTATTAAGAATACGGAAATACAACCTTTGTAGATCCGGTGCTCCACCTCCATAGCTCCGCAACGAAGTCCCCTCGCTGTCCAGATGAGTTCCCGGGCTCTAGCGTCGGCTTCGTCGGAGAATGGGCAAGCTAGGTCGTCGATGTCCATGCCGAAGATGATCTACGTCGAGGCATCGCAAGATCAAGCTCCAAACTTCACCAAGTCATGAAAACTTGTGAAGGAAACACACTCTACTACTTGGCAAGAGGTAGAGGATGAAGAAATAGGAAGTGGGTTCAATTTAGAATTGGATTTCTCACTCTTTATCATCAATCACCATTGATGACCTAAGCTTTCTTCATGATAGATATGAAGAAGAAGAAGAAGAAAGTTATGATAAGTTAGAAAAGAAAAGAATAATAATTCTTATCATAAAGGTAACCATAGTAAAGTGTAGAGAATTAACTTAGGTTAAATGAATGGTTAGGGTTTAGGAGATGAAGACAAAAGAGTCACTTTGGTCAAACCTTCATGAAGCTTCAACAAGCTTCATGTTGAAAGCAACCCTTTTGTTTTTCTTTTCTCATTTCTTTTAATCCAAATTAAAAGATAAATGAAAGAATAAATATGTAAAAACCCTAACCATTTACTTAACTAAGATTTAACTCTTTACACAATCATGCATCATCAAACATGATACAATCAAGTGCACAAAAAATATATCACATATACAATGTGCACATGCGAGTGAGAAAATCCATTTAAAGTGAACCAATACTAGTTAATGCAAAGCAATATATCAAATATATAATTATGCATTAAATCATTAAATCAACACTTGATTTAACGATCCGGTCATATCGCATATAACCGACTAATATACAATGTATTGATTTATCGAATCAATCCTTGATTCGATAACTAGGTTATATCGCATACAACCAGATCGATACATTCATCGCAAAAATGAAATACGGTATCACATACACGCATTATTCTCGGTCCCGCACATATCTCATATGCGCTCCTATTTCGTTTTGCTTGAGCCAGGAAACCTCTGTGTAGGACTCTAAAGACTCGTCAATACGCCGGCAGCAGATGATGATCATATCAAACATCCACAAGCCGCAAGCGGTCTGCTAAACGTAACGGCCACCCGGGTTTTGAGCGATCAGAAGATCGACGAGCAAGCCCGCTCACACTCCTGTGAATCCAACCAGTAACACTACCGTACAGTCCGGTCTGATCGTCTGATATGTCGCATATCTCGCCTAGGGGTGGTAAACGTCAGACCCCAATAGCTCGATAAGTCGTGTCGATATGAGGTCTATAACAATTTGAGAAACTACTGGTAACACTTACCAGTAAATCTCAGCAACCCTGGCCAGGGATTTCCTGTTATAGCCAATCGAACACTGCGCAACATCAACTCCTTATACCGGGAGAGACGAATCCCCTCCTATCGCTCATTGCCTCCATGTGACTCGGGACTGTACCCAAAAACCACCGTTTTGCACGCCCTCTTGGACGTGGTAAGATGGAAATCAAAGCACAGTAGGAACCACACAAGACTCTATGACGATCTCGGGTCAACAGACTACTATGTACCAGTGTCACCAGAGAACTGCCATCTAACGTGAGGTATAATACCATCTGGGAGTTCTCGGCGAGTCCGTCCAGTGTACCCAGTCTCTACTGAGCACCCGTATATCATCTCCGATGTCAAACACCAATGGATATGGGATCATCCATCGCCCATCTGTATGGGTCGAGAAGGTATACGCTAGTCTACTCTGGTATATCGATGCCCCGTCTCGATACACCCACGACTAGGGACTTTGAAGGATGTACTTATGGACTACCATGTCCCCACTAGTATGATCCGCATCATAGTCCAGATAGTCAAGTACACATCCTAAGGGCTTTACCAACATGCAATAGAGAGACAATCTGTGTACACGTTAAGGTAAATGGCAACCAGATAGCATACTATCATGTCGAGCAAGAAAGTCCTCCCTATATATGTCCCAGCATCCACTACAATATACATCCAATGTACAGTAATGGCCTCTAGGGCATACATATAACTAACAGTCTCCGCTTGCTGAAATCGATGACGCCACGCTCCGTCGCCTCGGGATCCACGTGAAGGTACCTACATATAGGGTTCCTAGGCACACCCATGAGGTTCTACAAGTGACCAAACATGGCCAATTCAAAAAATTTATATGTGCCAAGTGACCCTAAGCAAGATCGTAACTAGAGGATAGGCGAAATCGATAACAAGTTAACAACTTTAACTAAAAGGGAAGTGACTACAACCTTTGTAGATCCAGTCCTCCACTTCCTTAGCTCCGTGAAGATGTCCCCTCGCTGCGATCATCGGATCCCGGACTCTAGCGTCGGCTTCATCGGAGAAATGGGCGGGCTAGGTCGTCGACTTCGATGCCGTAGATGATCTACGTCGAGGCAACTCAAGATCAAGCTCCAACATCACCAAGTCATGAAACTTGTGAAGAAAACACCATATACTACATGACAAGTGGTAGAGGATGAAGAAATAGGAAGTGAGTTCACTTTAGAATTGGATTTCTCACTCTTTTTCTCAAGGCACCATTGAAGGTAGCAAGCTTCTTTCTTCTTGAAGAAGAAGAAGAAGAAGAGAAAGAATATATGATAAGAATTATGAATAATAAAATCATTCTTATCATTATGCAACCTTGGGTTAGTTTAACAAGTGTAGAGCATAAACTAGGGTTAGGTTAATGGTTAGGTTTAGGAAAGAAACAAAGTGGTCAAAGCTTCATGAAGGTTCAAGGTAAAAACAAAAGAAGCCACCATTTTGTTTCTTGCCCTAAAATAAATAAATAAAATAAATAATTAAGAAAAGATAACAAAACCCTAACCATTCACTTAACCGTGGTTTAAAGTAAACATACACCCAAGTTTGCATGTATCATCAAACATGATACAAACTAGTGCACAATACAATATCATATATACAATGTGCACATCAAGTGAGAAAATCCATCTTTAAGTGAACAAATACTAGTTAATGTAAAGTAATATATCTAATATATAATTATACATTAAATCATTAAATCAACACTTGATTTAATGATCCAGTCATATCGCATTTGACCGACTAATATCCAATGTATCGACTTATCGAATCAATCCTCGATTCGATAACTAGGATATATCACATACAACCAATCGATACATTCATCGTGAGAATAGAATACGGTATCACATACACGCATTATTCTCGGTCCCGCACATATCTCATATGCGCTCCTATTTCGTTTCGCTTGAGCCAGGAAACCTCTGTGTAGGACTCTACAGACTCGTCAATACGCCGGCAACAGATGATGATCATATCAAACACCCACAAGCCGCAAGCGGTCTGCTAAACATAACGGCCACCCGGGTATTGAGCGATCAGAAGATCGACGAGCAAGCCCGCTCACACTCCTGTGAATCCAACCAGTAACACTTATCGTACAGTCCGGTCTGTTCGACTGATATGTCGCATATCTCGCCTAGGGGTGGTAAACGTCAGACCCCAGTAGCTCGATAAGTCATGCCGATATAAGGTCCATAACATAGCGTGAAACTACTGATAACTCTTACCAGTATATCACTGCAACCCTGGCCAGGGATTTCCAGTTATGGCCAGTCGAGCATAGCGCAACATCAACCCCCAATACCGGGAGAGACGAATCCCCTCATATCGCTCATTGCCTCCATGTGAATCGGGACTGTACCCAAAAACCACCTGTTTTCACGACTCAGTAGAGCCGTGGTAGGATGGAAATCAAAGCACAGTGGGAGACACACAAGACTCTATGACGATCTCGGGTCAACAGACTAAGCTGTACCAGTGTCACCAGAGAACTGCCATCTGACGTGAGGTATAATACCATCTGGGAGTTCTCGGCGAGTCCGTTCAGTGTACCCAGTCTCCACTGAGCACCCGCATACCATCTCTGATGTCATACACTAATGGATATGGGATCATCCATCGCCCATCACATGGGTCGAGAAGATATACGCTAGTCTACTCTGGAATATCGATGCCCCGTCTCGATATTCCCCGACTAGGAACATTGAAGGATGTACTCATGGACCACCCAGGCCCCACTAATATGATCTACGTCATATTCCTAGAAGTCGAGTACACATCCTATGGTCTTTATCACCATGCAACAGAGAGACAGAAAGTATACATGTTAAGATAAAGAGCAACCAGATAGCGTACTATCATATCGAGCAAGAAAGTCCTATCTATATATGTCCCAGCATCCACTACAATATACATCCAATGTACAGTAATGGCCTCTAGGGCATACATATAACTAACACTACAATAATAAACCATCGCAATGCGTATTAAAATCAAGGCGGAAAACCAAAACGGTACATGTTTCGCTCATAGGTCAAAACCTATAGGTTTGTGTGCAAAACACGACCAAAAACCCTGGTCTTGGACGTACAAACGCCACACGACGGAATCACAATACCAAATACAAAAATCAAGTCAAAACGAAGTCGTAAAACAATGCACCATCTCATGGAAATGGTCCTAGATTTTACCCTAAGCCAAATTGGTCAATTCTGCATATATGGAGGGCCTAATTTACAACTAAAGGGACCCCAGAACAAATACGGATCATTTCCAACTTACCCTGGCCGCAATTTGCGGCCAGATTGAATTTATCTGCGGCATAGGGTTGGAGTTAGGGGCTCGGGTCTCAGTGGTAGCTTCCTAGATGCCTGCACGACTCCCAGTAATTGCAAAATCATTTCTAGTGTCCCCGGGTTTCTCCAGATTCCAAAATACCCTCACAATTCACACATTTACCCGATGTCGGGGTTTCTAAATCCGTGTTTTGTGTTTCTAAGCTCTGTTCCAGGTCATTAAAACAGCACCTAAGTCTAGTTAACAGCCATAAGGCATCACCCAATCCACACAGCACTCAACCCTTCACTAGTAATTTCATACACCGCTAAACGAGTTCTAATTTAAACCGAAATGCTATGAATTCAAACTAAACTAACATAGAAAGAGATATACCTCCCATAGCAACCCAAGAAAACCCTATCTCGACCAAAGTCACCAAAATCGAAATTTGCTTGGTCCAATGCGTAGAGGGTGAAGAGGGGATTAACTTTTGTGAAAGGGGTTTAGGGTTTTGGGGATTAATTGGAGATGGATCTAGGGATTCTAAGTGGAGGGAAATGGCTTGAGAAAGATGAAGAGGGGAAGAAAAAGATGGGGGAAATGGAGATGACAGCTTCCCCCCCTCTCTCACTATTTTTCTCACTCTTTCTCTCTCCAAAAGTAAACCTACCCTAATCATTATGTCCCCTTTTTGACTTTTCTTTTTCTTTTTCTTATCTCTCCACCAATAAACCATAGCCCAAATAAAACAACACCATGAAATAACATATAACATGTCATGGTACACTAGCTATGAAAAATTGTAAAAACACGGATTTGGCTTAATCGCGATTAGCAGTGCACTAATTGGGTTTTTATCGAAACTGCATATAAAATTTTTAAAAATTCCAAATCCTTTAAATATACTATTAAATGAATAAATCATTTTAATTTCTATTTATTTCATAATTATTGGTATATATTTATACCATTTTTTGAAAACCCCAATTTCGCAAATCGGGCAGCTTTTAGGAAAAATATTATTTTAATATTAAATTCCAAAAATAAAATTTTATATTTTCTGAAATGTTACAGTCTTCCCCCATAAATAAATTCGGTCCCCGAATTTAAATTTAAACCCCCAAAATCTAAAACATTTCATTAATCGGCTCAAAACAACGGGGCACCGAAATCATGGAAAACGCAGAAATAACACAATGCGCCAAGTGCGCATGAAAACGAGTACAAAACTCAAAATCAACTCCGTCATGTGTCATGCGAATCATCGGACTTGCACGCATATCCTCGGAGTTACAATAGATATGCAGATCTCGAAATCCACTACTGAAATCCAATATACACTAGTCAAATACTATAATACGTGTATAGTACGCATATTTGAAAATTCCAAAATCTGAATAAAATACATGCAAAATCTTCTCTAAATCGCCGCGGGAATGCATAACTCACGGCATAACTGACGGACGCTCATTTTAAAATAATAATATATGTCCATATATGTTTTCTTAAATACACGTTCCATCGTTTTCAAAATATCCCAAAAGGTTTTCCTTTAAAAACGTTAGTGTCGCTCACGGACACGTAGGAAATAGAGAGACTATAGCTCCTTTTGAAAACCCTTTTTGGTAACCTTTTAATGCATGCAAAGTACTTAGGTACTGTCCTCGGATCAGTCCGGTTTGGCTACTACACAATATAGTGCCCAATATGAAAATAAAGTGCTCAAAAGCAAAATCAGGCTCAAAAGGTGTATCCAATAAACACATGTGTCTGGTGCGCATGGAATTCAAATCCAAATACAGGTGCCACAATATGCACCAAAGCCCAAAACTACATGCAACGGGTGTGCACGAAAGCATCTGTCCAGTGCAACGATGTGCATGACAACAATATCTAGTGCACCTATTGTTCACAAAAACAACATCTGGTTCATCAAATGCACGAAATACAATCAATAACTCAAACGCATAAAAAGCAACACCGAGTACACCAAGGTGTTTAAATCAAAATCGTGTGCAACTATGTGCATAATATCCGTATCAATGCACTGCAAGCACATGTGAGCTATACCGAGTGCAAAAAATCAAATCATCCGTATGAAATCCATGAAATCATAAACATGTGCGGCCAAGGCATAAAATCGACATCAAACGCAATAGGCATGCACAAATCGCAAATCAACACAACGGTGTATAAAATATATATATCAGGTGCGATAACTGTTAGTTATATATATGCTATAGAGGCCATTGTTGTACATATGATGTATATTATAGTGGATGCTTGGATATATATAGAGAGAACTTTCTTGCACGACATGATAGTATGCTATTTGGTTTCACTTTGTCTTAACATGTTGACATATATTAGTTTACTGTCTTGCTCTCACATGTTGATAAAGCCCTTAGGATATGTACTCAACTACTGGGACTATGATGAGATCATACTAGTGGGGCCACGGTAGTCTATGGGTACATCCTATAATTGTTCCTAGTCGAGGGTGTATCGAGACAGGGCATCGATACACCAGAGTAGACTAGCGTATACGCATCTTGACCTATATGATAGGTGATGGATGATCCCATATCTATCGGTGTTTGACATCAAAGATGGTGTACAGGTGCTCGGTGGAGACTGGGTACACTGAATGGACTCACCGAGAACTCCCAGATGGTATTATACCCCGCGTCAGATGGCAGTTCACTGGTGACACTGGTACAGGGTAGTCTGTAGACCCGAGATCGTCATAGTGTCTTTTGTGATTCCAACTGTGCTTTGATTTCCACCTTACCACGTCCAAGTGGGCGTGCAAAATGGTGGCTTTTGGGTATAGTCCCAAATCTCATCGAGGCAATGAGCGATAGGAGGGGTTTCGTCTCTCCCGATATAGGGAGTTGATGTTGTGCTGTGTTCGATAGGCTATAACTGGATGTCCCTGGCCAGGGATGATATAGAGTGCTACTGGTAAATGTTATCAGTAGTTTCTCGACATATTATGAGCCTCACAATGACACAACTTATCGGTTACTGGGGTCTGACATATACCACCCCTAGACTGGATATGCGACATATCAGACGAAGAGACCAGACTGTACGGTAGTGTTACTGATTGGATTCACAGGAGAATGTACAGGCTTGCTTGTTGATCTTCTGATCGCTCAATACCTTGGTGGCTGTTATGCTTAGCTGACCGCTTGCAGCTTGTGGGTGTTTGATATGATCATCACCTACTGTCGGCGTATTGACGATTCTTTAGAGTCCTACACAGAGGTTTCTTGACTCAGGAAAAATGGAGTAGGAGCACATATGTGATATGTGCGGGACTGAGAATAATACGATAAGAGATACCTTATTCTATTCTCGCGATATATGATATAGCCGGGTCATCGGATCAATTGTTGATTCGATGAATCGGTACATGTTATATTAGTCGGTTATATGCGATATAGCCGGATTGTCGGATCTAGTATTGATTCGATAATTTAATGTATAATTATATATGTGATATATTACATTACATTAACTAATATTGGCTCGTTTTATTGATTCATTTTCTCACCGGATAATACATTGATATATATGCGATATATGTTAAATGTATTATTTTCTTTTGTTACAAAAATATATTATATATGTGATATATAATATTGTAACAAGTTATGATTACAAATGCAACATGATTTATGGAGATTAAACATAGTTAAGTTTTGATTTTGGTTAGCTTTTTCATGAAGCTTCTAGAGGCTTTGTTTTGTTTTAAGCAAAGATATTTTGTTGATATTTTGTGGAGATATTTCGTAACCCAACCCAAACCCTTTACTCTAGTTAAATCTCTACAATGGTTAAAGCCTTTCTTTATTAACCAAGAGTTGCAATTGTAACTATAGAAATAATTCATTATTCATCACAAAAGGAATTATTCATCTTCTTCTTCTTTGAGCTCTTGAAAAAGCTTTACTAGGTTTTTCTTTTGTGATGATATTGAGTGAGATTTTGAAAATAAATGAGAGCCAAATTCCTACTTCATTATCCTCATCTAATCTAGTCACTTTGATTAGGGTGTTCACTTCACTAATACTTGATTATAGAAGTGAGAGCTTGAGTTAAAGATTCTTCAAGGTAAATCATCTTCGAAAAGGAAGACTTCGAGCAAGCATGGATCATTTGGGTTGTGGAGCCTCTCTAGAGTCCGGAAGTTCATGGATTGTGGTGAAGGGACTACTAGTCGGAGCTTATGAAGCGAAGGAGCGGACTACAAAGGTTGTAATCCCTTTCCTTTAGATGTAAAATTGTTTACATGCTTTGTAAACCCTAATTATCTAGCAAAGATCCTCGCTTTAGGTTGTTCGGCACTTCTAAATTTTAAATTTGGCATGGTTAATGCCTTATAGACCCTTGTGATAGTGCCTAGTAACCCAACAGTGGTATCAGAGCCTAACTAGAGCATTAGGTGACGTGTAGACGAAGTTTAAAGTCCGATCGAACCCCGAAACGTCGTTTTTGACCCCCTCTTTGGAAATTTTTTAAAAAGATGGTTTTTTCCTTATTAAAAATACTAAAAAAAATAAGCAGGTGATTCTATGGATAACAGAGAAAGACGAGCCCCTAATTCCCTAAAGTCACCACGGAACTGCGGCCATAACAGGCTTTTGGCGGCAGTTCCGCGGCCGTACTTGGGTATTAGGGTTAGTGGTTTCTGGGTAACATCCATAGGTATTACTACATGCTTCTGGGAATTTTTAATATTACTCAAGTGTTGATTTTTCTGGAGATCTTTGGAATTCGTTGATTCGATCGGAAAGTTTAACATCGTTTAGATTTTCGGGTAATTTAGAACGTGTTAAAAGGTTCGAACGGATATCAATAACTCATTTTTTTCATGACGGAAAATTTTCATTTCCTCTGTTTAAAACTTTCGGGAAATCATGCTAGCGTATCTGTGGACCCTCTAGCAGAACGTAACCTTAACTCGATTATGTGACCATCAAAACTGCCACTGAACCCTAGGGTTTGTGGTAGTTTAGCGTTACTACATGTGAGGCGTTGGTTTGACCCTTCTACGACTGGTTCATTGTCGAAGTGACATGTTCTGGGTTTTTTGAACTCCACGCAAGTGTTGAGCTATTTGGAAAATCTTGGGTATTTGATTATTCGGTTGGAAAGTTTAAGATTGTCTATTTATCTGGAATGTGATACAATATGTGAAATTCATATAGTTAGGCACGAAATGCGAAGTATGTGATTTTTCGGATTTAAGATGTCTAAAGAATTTGTGGATTCCAAATGTTGTAGTTTTATACTTTCTTTTCTGTGACCGTAAGCGTAGTATGTGGTGTATTGCCGGCTTCGTTGCTATATATCAACGACAATCGGGATACGCATACTTGCTTATGTTGATGATATGAGATATTATGTGTTGCTGTGATATGTTATATTGGATCGTCGTGTTCTGAATAGCCGGGGGTTTTATGTGAGATGAGGGTTTTTATTTTCATTCATGTAAAATTCATTTGTATGTAATATTCTTTTATTGGGGCACTTCCGGGTTGAGGATGATGTCATCATTGTATATTATTTCCTTTTCCGCATTTGGTAGACCCAAGGAGGGGAGCACAAGTAACCGGGTTCTAGGGTCCAGTGAGAGGCCATCTCAAGGAGTCGAGACCGGGTCTCCTAACCGTTGGCAATGTTGCTTGCCGCTCTCGTAGGGGTCTAGGGATGTGGGTTTGGCTATTCATCGTGACCGTGGAATCCGTGTTTTATACAGGCTCGATATAAAACACGGACGTCTTAGTATATCCAATATTTCGTATGTTATCTTCTGCTGCTATGTTCTGTGATGAGTTCATATTACTGCCTGAGACGAATGCTTATACTATATATATGATATATAAATATTGCAGCTTTCGTTTCTTCTTTGATGGTTAGGAAGCATAATTGATGGGATTTATTAATGAGATTAATAAAAGAAAAGAAACCTAAAAGATGTTGTAGAATCAAAACTTTATAAAAAGGGTAGCTACAGTTTTTCTTTTTATAGCGGTATATATGATATACCCTGCACGGGAAGGGGTTAATCCCCGGCACGAGCGGAACGGCGCATTCGAGAGTGCTTATAATGCGAGGGCTTTCATGACGGTTTGGTTAGGCTTGGTTACGACGACGTCGAGTTGGCGGCGTTATTCGATGAGGAAAGAGCCGAGACCCCTTCACCGGGAGTGACCTGTTTAGCAAAATTGGCAGATGCTACAAACTCACGGTTTTATTTTTGATTGCTTCTATAGTTCTTATTTTGCACAGCAGTATTTGTGAAATATCCTGTACCTTATTCGATAAGGAAAGAGCCGAGATCCCTTCACCGGGAGTGACCTCTTTAGAAAAACTGGAAAAGCCTAAAAAACACTCCTTTTCAAAATCACTTGTTTCTACAACGATATCAAGATCATTATGCTCATGGTTTTCTAAAAAACCTGCGTAACCTTCCGACATTTCAGATAGATATTACTTAGTATTCGTGCTACGTTTGTTGGCCTGCGTCAAGGCGTAGTGTGCGGTAGCTAACTAGTACTTATCTGCAACATGAGATGTGATTGGATTAGGGTAGTCGTACGACTTTGTTGGCCTGCGTCAAGGGTCGTACGGGTAGGTTTAATTCAATCAAGAAATGTATGGGTTGAACTTGACTAGCGGACTATGGTTTGTTGGCCTGCGTCAAGGTCATAGGACGCTAGGGGTAAAAGCATTATCGGGAATTTCAAGTGTTGAAATCTGCAATGAGATTGCATACCTTCTATGAGATAGATGGATCCTGAGACCCACTGCGAGTAAGAGTAACTCCTGGGAGAATTTTACACATGACAATTAGCCGATCAAGTAGGTGACTAGAAAGGTGTTTACGGGGTTATGCCTATGGGAAAATGAGGTTTATTTTAATTAGGTCCGTACGAAAGCACGGGGAACCTCCCTCAATGTACCAACACTGGCCTGGCTGAAAGGTTGGCGAACTTGTAAGGTGTAATTAATCCCGACTAGTCTTTCTTTTTAGGGTTTGAAGGAAGATTTGATGAAAACAGTGGGAGACATCCTGATTAAAAAAGATAATAACCAATCTAATCTTGCAAGAGCATACGCTAAAGTGTTTTTCTTCTCTCTCTCTCCAGGTAGAGACCAAGTCGGGCCTTAATAAAGATAATAATATGGATGTATTGACTGAACCCGCTTATTATACTGAGCAGGGGAACGTTGGTCCCGTTCTTTCTTATAAGTGTTATAAGACTGAACAAGAAATAGGAGAATATCTGGATTCTCACGCCACCCAGATGAAGAACAAGCATGCTGATGTATCTTCTTCGAGTGTGTTTATTATCGAGAACTGTTTCTTAGTTCACTCTATGTCCTGGGTATTAGATACTGGATCGGGGTCCTACATATGTAATATGTTACATAGGCTACGTAAAGGTAGAGAACTGGGAATGGGTGATCATTCCGTAACAGTAGGGAATGGTGCAAATGTTGCATCCAAGGCTGTTGGCGAATATCACCTTGTGTTACAAAAAGGTAATACATTGATTCTGAACGAATGCTATTACATTCCGGCCCTGATATGCAATATTATATCAGTTTCTTTATTGAATAAAGAAGGATATAATTTTGTAATAAAGAATAATTTTATGAACATATTCCTGAATCAAAAGTGGATAGGATCAGAATCGTTAAATAATGGCATGTGCGTTCTAAATCAAACTACAATTCTTAATGTACAGAACACAAACAAGAGGAAAAGTTCAGAAATGAATGAATCCTTCTTGTGACATTGTAGACTAGGTCATATCAATGCGACACGGCTAGCTAAATTGCATAAGGATGGATATTTGAATCCGTTCGAATTATCGTCTTATCACACTTGCCAGTCATGTCTCAAAGGCAAAATGACCAAAACTCCGTTTAGTGGACACGGAGTAAGAGTTACAGAACTCTTGGGGCTGATACATAGTGATGTATGTGGACCCATGTCTACACATGCCAGGAACGGTTCTTCCTACTTCATTACATTCACTGACGATCTCTCAAGATACGGACATGTGTTCTTGATGAAACACAAATCTGAAGCTTTTGAGAAATTTAGGGAATATAAGCACGAAGTAGAGAACCAAACGGGCAAAAGTATTAAGATCCTACGATATGATCAAGGAGGAGAATACTTAAGCAATAAGTTCCTGGACTATCTAAAAGAGAATGGGATTCTCTCTTAGCTTACTCCTCCTTATACACCACAGCACAACGGTGTATCGGAGCGGAGGAATTGCACCCTATTAGATATGGTGCGCTCTATGATGAGCAATTCTGAGTTACCTATTTCCTTCTGGGGATTTGCACTGGAGACAGCTGCAGACCTATTGAATATGGTTCCCACCAAATCTGTGCCCACCACTCCATATGAGATATGGAAAAGAAAGAGACCATATCTTAATTATATTAGGATATGGGGTTGTCCGGCGTATGTAAAAACACAAAATACGGACAAGCTCGGGGCAAGGTCTATTCTGTGTAAGTTTATTGGATATCCCAAACATTCACGCGGGTATATCTTCTACCACACTGAGGAACAAAAGGTGTTTGTTTCTCGGCATGCTACCTTTTCAGAAAAAGAATTTCTTGTTAAAGAAATTAGTGGCAAAGCGGTAGAGCTGGAAGAAGTTCCAGCAGCACAAACTACGACTGATAATTTATTGAAACCAGAAGATTCAGTAATTCCCGATGAACCTCAGCCGCTCCGCCGATCTAGTAGGGTTTCTCATCCACCTGAGAGATACTATGGTTTTCTCGTTGATGGTGGGAGTGAGGATTGCATCATGGAAGATGATGACTCGACTAGTTTCGAGCAGGCCATCACAAATGGTGACTCTGTGAAATGGCTGGATGCAATGCGATCTGAGATAGAATCCATGTACGCCAACAAATTATGGACTTTGGAAGTTGCTCCTGAAGGGCTAAAACCCATTGGGAGCAAATGGATCTTTAAGAAGAAACATGGTGTAGATGGAAAAGTTAAGACTTACAAAGCTAGACTTGTTGCAAAGGGTTTTCGTCAATGACCAGTCTGGATTATGACAAAACCTTTTCTCCAGTGGCTATGCTTAAGTCCATCCGGATCTTACTTTCCATTGCTGCATACCATGAGTATGAAATCTGGCAAATGGATGTTAAGACCGCCTTTTTAAATGGTGATTTAGAGGAGTGCGTGTACATGACTCAGCCAGAGGGCTTCGTAGATAATGGGAGCAGCGGAAAGGTGTGCAAGCTGCTTAAATCCATCTATGGGTTAAAGCAGGCATCGCGGAGTTGGAACTTCTTCTTTGATGTTGTAGTCAAAGAGTTTGACTTCATCAAAAACATAGATGAACCTTGTATATATAAAAAGGTTGCAGAGAGTAAGGTTGTCTTCCTCGTATTGTACGTCGATGACATACTCTTGATAGGAAATAATGTTCCTATGCTGCAATCGGTCAAGCTCTTCTTATCACAAAAATTCTCAATGAAAGATCTAGGTGATGCCTCCTGCATACTGGAAATAATGATCTATAGAGATAGATCTAAATGGATACTGGGATTGTCCCAATCCAGGTACATTGACACCATACTAAAGAGGTTTAGTATGGAAGAATCCAAGCGTAGGAACCTACCCACGATCTCTGGACTCACTCTCTCCAAAGAGATGTCTCCCAAGACTGATTTGGAGAGAGCTCGCATGCAAGGGATACATTATGCTTCGGCAGTAGGCTCTATCATGTATGCGATGCTATGTACCAGACCCAATATAGCATACTCACTAAGTATAGTTAGTAGGTATCAAGCTGATCCTGGAGAGAGTCACTGGATAGCTGTGAAGAACATTCTCAAGTACATGAGAAGAAGTAAGGAGATGTTCTTGGTGTATGGTAACGGAGAACTCCAGGTGGAGTCCTTTACCGATTCAAGCTTCCAATATGATAATGACAACTCCAAGTCGCACTCGGGATTTGTCTTTACCCTCAATGGAAGGGTGGTGTGTTGGAAGAGTTCCAAACAGGAAACCGTTGCAGAATCGACGATGGAGGCTGAATACATCGCTGCCAACGATGCTGCAAAAGAGGCTGTTTGGATGAATAAGTTCATTACTGAACTTTGTGTAGTTCCATCCATTGAGCATCCAATACCTTTGTATTGTGATAACAATGGAGCTGTGGCTTTGGCCAAGGAACCCAGGTCCCATCAGAAGTCCAGACATATTCTGAGGCGGTATCACCTGATCCGGGAAATAGTTGATCGCCGGGATATCGGGTTTAGGAGAGTTGATACGAAGGACAACACTACGGATCCACTCACGAAGGCCATTCCCCAGACACAGTTTGAGAGACTCTTCGGGATGCTGGGTATGAGATACTACAACAGCTAGCCTTAGTGCAAGTGGGAGATTGTTAGTTATATATAAGCCCTAGAGGCCATTGTTGTACGTATGATGTATATTATAGTGGATGCTTGGATATATATAGAGAGAACTTTCTTTCTCGACATGATAGTATGCTATTTGGTTTCACTTTGTCTTAACATGTTGACGTATATTAGTTTACTTTCTTGCTCTCACAAATTGATAAAGCCCTTAGGATATGTACCCGACTACTGGGACTATGATGAGATCATACTAGTGGGGCCACGGTAGTCTATGAGTACATCCTATAATTGTTCCTAGTCGAGGGTGTATCGAGACATGGCATCGATACACCAGAGTAGACTAGCGTATACGCATCTTGACCCATATGATGGGCGATGGATGATCCCATATCCATCGGTGTTTGACATCAAAGATGGTGTACGGGTGCTCAGTGGAGACTGGGTACACTGAACGGACTCGCCGAGAACTCCCAGATGGTATTATGCCTCACGTCAGATGGCAGTTCTCTGGTGACACTGGTCCAGGGTAGTCTGTAGACCCGAGATCGTCATAGAGTCTTGTGTGATTCCTACTGTGCTTCGATTTCCACCTTACCACGTCCAAGAGGGCGTGCAAAATGGTGTCTTTTAGGTACAGTCCCGAATTACATGGAGGCAATGAGTGATAGAAGGGGTTTTGTCTCTCTCGGTATAGGGAGTTGATGTTGTGCTGTGTTCGATTGGCTATAACTGGAAGTCCCAGGCCAGGGATGATATAGAGTGCTACCGGTAAGTGTTATCAGTAGTTTCTCGACCTGTTATTAGCCTCACATCGACACGACTTATCGGTTACTGGGGTCTAACTTATACCCCCCTAGACTGGATATGCGACATATCAGACGAAGAGACCGGACTGTACGGTAGTGTTACCGATTGGATTCACAGGAGAATGTACAGGCTTGCTTGTTGATCTTCTGATCTCTCAATACCTGGGTGGATGTTACGTTTAGCTGATCGCTTGCAGCTTGTGGGTGTTTGATATGATCATCACCTACTGCCGGCGTATTGCCGATTCTTTAGAGTCCTACACAGAGGTTTCTTGACTCAGGCAAAATGGAGTAGGAGCACATATGTGATATGTGCGGGACCGAGAAAAATACGATATGAGATATCGTATTCTATTCTCACGATATATGATATAACCGGGTCATCGGATCAAGTGTTGATTCGATGAATTAGTACATGTTATATTAGCCGGTTATATGCGATATAGCCGGATTGTCGGATCAAGTGTTGATTCGATAATTTAATGTATAATTATATATCTGATATATTACATTACATTAACTAATATTGGCTTGCTTTATTGATTCATTTTCTCACCGGATAATACATTTATATATATGTGATATATGTTAAATGTATTATTTTCTTTTGTTACAAAAATATATTATATATGTGATATATAATATTGTAATAAGTTATGATTAAAAATGCAACATGATTTGTGTAGATTAAACATTGTTAGGGTTTGATTTGGGTTAGCTTTTTCATGAAGCTTCTAGAAGCTTTGTTTTGTTTTAATCAAAGATATTTTGTTGATATTTTGTGGAGATATTTCGTAACCCAACCCAAACCCTTTACCCTAGTTAAATCTCTAAAATGGTTAAAGCCTTTCTTTATTAACCAAGGGTTGCAATTGTAACCATGACAATAATTCATTATTCATCACAAAAGGAATTATTCATCTTCTTCTTCCTTGAGCTCTTGAAAAAGCTTTACTAGGATTTTCTTTTGTGATGATATTGAGTGAGATTTTGAAAACAAATGAGAGCCAAATTCCTACTTCATCATCCTCATCTAATCTAGCCACTTAGATTAGGGTGTTCATTTCACTAATACTTGATTAGAGAAGTGAGATATTGAGTTAAAGATTCTTCAAGGTAGATCATCTTCGAAAAGGAAGACTTGAAGCAAGCATGGATCATTCGGCTTGTGGAGCCTCTCTAGAGTCCAGAAGTTTATGGATCGCGGCGAAGGGACTATAACTCGGAGCTTATGAAGCGAAGGAGTGGACTACAAAGGTTGTAATACCTTTCCTTTAGATGTAAAGTTGTTTACATGCTTTGTTAACCCTAATTATCTACCAAAGATCCTTGCTTTAGGTTGTTCGGCACTTCTAAATTTTAAATTTGGCATGGTTGATGCCTTATAGACCCTTGTGATAGTGTCTAGTAACCCTACAATAACTATGTGCAGAATGTAAATACTCAGTAGGTGCAACCATGGTGCACGAAATCAATGTCAGGAAACTCATCATAAAAACTCAAATCCAAGCGATATCGGCGTGATACACAGATCACAAACGCAAATCGCAATAAATGACATCGAGTTACACCTCCTACAATGTCGAAAAAGTCGGTGCACCCAAAACTGGCAAGGCAAGAACATCCGCTCGCCTCCTGCTCACGGCCTGCGTCCTCTATCTCTGGGTCCTTATCTCCTCTATGGATAACCAATCCCGCAATTGTAACACCTTAGGATGTGTTTAGTGGATAATTATATGTTAATATATGATTTTAAATAAAAAGTTTACCAAATTGAGTTTCAAATATTTTTCCAAATTTAATGAATATTTTATTAGATTTTTCCTAGGCTTGCACACACTTGTGCATGTAAACTAGGGTTAAAAATGGGGTTGAACCATGAGTAGCAACCATGGTGGATCAACCATTTTACTTATGCCAATTTAAATGTTTTATTAAGTGTTTTGGGGTTAATTATTTTTTTTATATTTGAATTAATTTGAATTGGGTTGACTTGGTGAAAAAGAGAGAGAGTGCATGATAGGGCATGATGGCCTTACCATGCTTCATTTAATGAAGAGAGAGGTGGTGAGAGAGAGGGGTTGACTAGCATGGTTATCTTTTTATTTTTCTCTAAACACTTTTCCTCACACACAACTCTCTCACTCTCACTCTCATACACACACACACACACACACATCCCAGCAGCCTCCACAGCAGCAGCAGCATCAGCAGCTCCAGCACCAACAGCAGCAGGCACAGCTTCAGCAACAGCAGCAGGCACAGCATCAGCATCAGCTATAGGCAGTAGCAGCTTCAGGCAGCAGCAGCAGCAGCACCCCAGCAGCAGCAGCTCCTTCCCCTCTTCTTCTTCTCCTCTTCTTCTTCTCCTTCTCCTACATCGTATGGTCGAGTGAGGTATAATCTCTGAGCCTAACTTCTTAGTTTGCTTAGTTTGTGTCGATATAGCTTCGATTAGTATAAAAGGTGAGTTTTTAGTGCTAAATATGGTGATTAGTGTGAACTTTGGTTTAGTAAGGTTAGTATTGGTTGGAATATCTTAATTAAGTGTTATTAAGGCCAAGTAAACCTAGGTAAACCCCAAATTTCACCAAAATACCCTAAGTTTTCAAATTGTGCAAAATATATCGTTATTAAGCAAAATCTTGGCTTTCTGTGATCTGCTATAGACCCGGGTACTTCAGATAAAATCTGAGTTGACTGTAGCTTACTTGGGAGACCCTGACCACACCACCAGAGCACGAGGCCCCCACCCTACCTTTAGGCCGCCGGAATATTCCTTCTGGCCACAAATTGTGGCCAGACTAAGGAGTTAGGTGTTAGGGTTTGTTCTATAGGCGTCTGCTACATTTCTAAGACTCATGGTATATGCAATTTTGTAAGTTTTTTACCTGGGTAGAATCTGAGACAATATATCGTTTTTCAAGTACGTTTAGTTCGCGCGATACGCGCGATACGTGAGTGGGTTCTGTGATCCAGCGTGTCGCGACGTGTCGGGTTAGTTTTAGACGCGTATACACACGTTTCAGCATATCGTACACACGCGCGTTAATTTGCGACGCGAGTTTCTCGTTTTGTTTCGATATCACGTTTTGCGAGATACTTGCTTATATATGAATTCCTTGTGTAATTCCAGGTTCACAGACGGGTACGTCGGACGCCGCAAAGAAAGGGAAGCAGGTGGTCGGCTACGTGTAGCACGCGACCAGGCGAGTAGATTTAACATCTATGGGGAAATCGCCCGTATGGCGTTAAGCGTCTGGGCGTTATAGGATATTTTAGATTGCATGCGTTCGTATATATTTATATATATACTATAGTAGCATACCATCTCCTATTGCATGTAGAACTGGTAGTGTAGAACACTGCACTATCACTAACGGTTCAAGCTGCACGAGCACTATTTTTAGGTTACACTCACACCGTTAGTGATTGCCATGACACTCACAGTATAGGACTGCAACGAATCATATATCGTCTTGATTCTGCTTCGTCGATGATTGTCATGATATGCCATATATTGATATTTTCATACCTGCGCACATGCACATTGTATATTCATACCAATGCACACATATATTGATATTTTCATACCTGCGCACATGCACATTGTATATTCATATCAGTGCACACATATATTGATATTTTCATACCTGCGCACATGCACATCGTATATTCATACTAGTGTAAATATATATTGATATTTTAATACCTGCGCACTTGCACACTGTATATTCATACTAGTGCTACACTCATATTCCCGTATATGTCCATTTGCATATCCATACCTACATACATACATATGACACATACATGGATGATATTGATTCGATTTCAGGAAAAATAGGGACCGAATGAGATATTTTAAAAACTGGATCTTTTAAAAGAGCGGTTTTCCCCTTCTTTTACTCTTAGTGTCATACGACACATTGCATGGATTTACGCATTGAGTTTGGATTTATGTGATTTCTGGATTTGGGAACCGGAGTACTATTTTAAGAAAATACGCACTGTTTAAAAACCCGGTTTTCCTTGATATGATATTTCAGTGCGTCCACTATGCGTTTTCTCGGTTCTGAGACGTCTGACATGTGAACCCGAATCGAGGAGCTGGATGAGGCCGATTGCGGGTACAAGGTGGACCCGGTATGGTACCTCGGGGCGACAACGGATCGCTGTGCAGTTGACGGTGAGCCTGGCGGAGGGACTACTACCTACCGGTGATTGGTTGGACCTGGCGGTTATCCGAAGGATACTGACCAGAGTCGATAGATGGATACGGGACGACTCGTACTGCCGGGGCCGAGGGCCGATACCGCAGACGGAGCCCGTGGGCTGATCCGGACTGACGGAGCCCGATATATGAGGATTTGCGTGTCAATGCTGGACATGAGTATTTCTTGATATTTTGGGTGCCGATGTTGGGCACTCATAATTTTATGAGATTTAGAGGATTTGAGGGCCGATGAGGATGACGGCGCCTGAGTTTTACTGTGATTTGGGTGTATCGTTGGACACCGACTATTTTTCCATGTTGACATTCCGTGTAGATATTATTTATTCCCATGCTCAGTATTTAGTATTACACATCTCATCATGTATCTGTAGTACCCGATAGAGTACATATGACATGCACGACTATTGCATACCCTGCTCATCACATAAAGATGTTATTAGATCGTATTTGTTGCATGATTTGAGCATCTAGTTCATCATGTAGATATTATCTGCTGGCATATGTTAGAGTAGCGCAGTACGTGCATACTCGCGATTACCTTTATATGTTATCTACTATTAACGAGTTGGAAACTCACACCCGTTGTACCACAGTGTTTGCAGGTTGCCCCTCGGAGTAGTCGCGGCAGGCTGCTTTCTTACATCTTTTGACACAGATACTACTACGGTTGGCATACTAGCCCTTTTACTGATAGGTGGGTTTTGTGCGGTATCTATTTATTTTCCAGTTATATACATCATTGTATCTAGTATTCTCCATCTACTATTTATGTATTGACTTAGAGACCAGTGGTGAGGACGATGTATATTATTGTACTCTGGTGTCGAGCTCGTTGTGAGCCGACTTTATCTATGCAGTTTTATATTTCAGGTTGTCTTCACTTATTTTTACTCATCCTTCGCTACGGCGTCGTATATTATCATTGTGGTGATTGTTTCCACCGTTGGGCGTGATTGCTCCCGTTTGGGATGCTTATTTCTTTTTGTACATCATTTACTCATATATTACTTTGTACCCGATTTCGGGGTCAGTTTTTACAAAGGAAATGCTACCAATTTTTTTTAAAATAATAACTTGAACTTTAAAGAATTCTACTAAACAACTTAAAGTTTTCTAATATTTTAACAAATATTCTAATAAATGTTTCAAACACTCTATACTTTTTATGGTTTTGATTTCTGAGTTTCGGCTTACTTAGTCGCGTTACGCCTGTAGACGTCACGTGGTTAAGTGCAGGTCACGGGCCGAACTTTGGGTCGTGACAAAGTTGGTATCAGAGCGTAGGTTTTACCTTCGGAGTGTAGGATGACCCTGGTATGATGGAGTAGGTAGCTGAAGCAGAGTGGCGTCGCGTGCGTATATTCCACAGCATACTCACGACACGGTACTTCGCCTAAGCGACCTTAGGACTTATCGATTGAAATTCCTTCATGATTGTATGCATTCTTGCGATTCGATTTCCGTATCCTTATCGAATCCTACTTTCCTTTTCATCCACTATGCCGCCAAAGACTACGAGGGCGCAGAGAGTGGCCGTGAGGGCCAAGATTCGAGTTGACTCATCCGAGACAAGGACTGATCCGGGTAGTATCCCTGTTGTACCAGAGCAGACTGTTCCTCCTTCGAAAGACCGGACGATGGGATCCGGTATGCAGGAGATGCGCCAGATGATGGGATCCAGTATGCAGGAGATGCGCCAGATGATAGGATCGCTAGTTGAGATGCTTCGAGTGCAGCGACTAGAGGTAGCTCCACCCGTCACAGGGACCGCGATAGTACCTACCGTACAGACGGTTGCCCCTACAGCCACGGAGGTGATTACAGTATCGTTATCGGAGGTCATGAGGCTGAAACCTCCGGTCTTCACAGGCATCGATGCAGCTGAGGACCCACAGTCTTTCATTGATAGGATGGACCGGATATGTCGTTCGCTCAGATACTCAGATGCGAGATGGGTAGAGTTCGCGAGCTTTCGCCTAGAAGGTCTTGCGTAGAAATGGTGTGAATCGGTCGAGAAGGGCATAGCAGCGGGTCTTCCTCCGATGACCTGGACCAAGTTCGTGACGGTATTTCTAGCCCACTTCCTTCCCCAGAGTGTCAAGGATGCCCGAGCACGCAGATTCGAGTCATTGCGCCAGACGCCATAGATGACAGTGGCAGAGTACGATGTGCTGTTTACTGAGCTATCAGTTTATGCTCCGTACCTAGTGGCTACTGAGGAGATGCGAGTTAAGAGATTTGTCCGAGGCTTGCATACCCCACTGTTCCTTGCGATCAGCGCACAGCATTGCGAGACGTATGCAGCAGCTGTAGATGCAGCCTTATTAGTCGAGGAGCGCCTCGCAGAGACTTCGGTAGTTCCAGGGCCGAAGAGGGTGTTAGTGTATATGCCCTAGGGGCCATTATTGTATCATACTAGGTTGTATATTACTTAATGGAAGCTTGGGATATTCACACTTGTATATAACAGTCTTTCTAAAAATGGTAGTATGCTACTTTGTTTGTTTCTACTTTAATATTTGCATATGTTTCTTGTAACGTATCACATATACATATTAGTAGAGCCTATATGATCTTTTCTTGATTACCAGCGTCATGATGGCAATTCACACTAGTGGGGGCTGGGTAGTCTGTAAGCAACATCCTATACAGGTCCCTGGTCATTGGATTATCGAGATAGGGCATCGATATTCCGGAGTAGACTAAGTGTGTATGCTTCTCATCCCAGTTAGGGAGATGTTCTGTCCCACAGCCATCAGTACGTCGTACTGGAGATAGTATACAGGTGCTCGTTAGGTTACGGGTACACCGGACAGGACTCACAGGGAACTGATTGGTTGGTATTATACCCATCGTCAGTTAACAGTTCCCAGGTGACATGAGTACAGCATAGTCCGCAGACTTGACACTGCTACTTCGCCTCGAGTGTGTCCCACTGTTCTTAGATTGCTACCCTACCACGGCTCAAAGGAGTCGTGCAAACAGGTAGCAGTTAGGTGCAGTCCCAAGCACTTGGAGGCAGTGGCAGATAGGATTCGTCTCTCCCGGTATTAGGAGTGGATATCGCACCGTGTCAGAGAGCCATTACGTAAAGTCCCTAGCCAGGGAAAGCGAGATATACTGGTAGGTTCCAGTAGCTTCTCAGGGTGTAATGGGCTTCGCTCCGACACGACTTATACAGCTATTAGGGGACTGACGCTTGCCGCCCCTAGACTTGATATGCGATAGTCTTATACGAACAGACCGGACTGTACGGAGATTGTCACATCAGGCTCAGTAGGGGTTCGGATGGTTTTCTTCATCGACCTTCTTATCGACATCTACCTGGGGATCGTTACGTACAGCTAGTGCCGCTTGCGGTCTGTGGTTAAACCCACTGCCAGCATAGTGTTGAGTCTTTAGAGTCTTACACAGAGAGTTTCCCTGCTCCATGCGAAATGTTATAGAGGTCGTATAGTTTTACGATAAGGGTTCGGACGCATACGTGTGTTTACACATGTACGACTTTTTGGACAGTTTTTACCAGCCGGCTTTGGTTTAAGCCAGATTCTAGTATCAGGTTATTGGATTTATACAGTCTAAAGTTTTTCCGTGTTTTCACGTATTGGAGGGGCGTTCTCGTAATTTGTCGAGAAGCTTCTAGAAGAGCTTGGGGGTTAAGGTGGCATTGCATTAAATGAGATTAGTGACTCATTTGTGTGATTCATCCATGTCATTAATGCATCATAAATGCTTAATGACTCATGGAGATGAATCACTCATAGATATTTATGAAGCATGGTTGTTAATTCTATTATTTTCATTTTTGGATAAATAAATTATGCTTCATATATATTATGATATAACATTATCTCATTTCATAATTCATCTTCACCTTCTCTCTCCTCAAGCTCACTCTCTCTTCAAACCCTAACCCTAACCTCTCATGAGTTGAGATCAAGGGTTAGCTAGACTAATACTTCCATAACCTCACTCTATATCCCCTAGGTAGCTTAGATTAGCACTTTGAGCAACCTAGTTATCTCAAGTTAGAAATAAAGCTTGGCGTAGGAGCTCTCGGGTGGATCATCTTTGATTCGACGAGGCCGTTGAGGTGCCGATGTTCTAAGGATCCTACGAGGAGTGGAGGACCGCGATGAAGACCCGAAGGACAAGTATCGTGAGGTATAACTTCATATCCGAGTAGTTAAACCTCTAGTAGATAGTTAGCAATGGTTTAGATAACGATTCATGCGCTCAAGTCCGTGTTACGATGCTTTGTTAATCGTTTTTCATATATTCTGCCTCCCAGCAATTTCGTAGGGTGCGTGAAATGGAATTACAGTGGTATCAGAGCCAACTAAACCATTACTAGCTTGTTAGCAACTGAATAGAACTTCGATCGTCCGAAAACACGAAAACAAAACCCTGGATATTCCTAGTTTCTGTTAATTTTAAACTTGTCTGAAAAATTATTTGACATGCCTTAAAATTCACAGCAGGGAATTTAATAAATTTGGGGAAAATACGAGCACACAAAACGACAAGACAGCCGCGGATCCGCGGCCAAAAGCACCTTTTGGCCGCGGATCCGCCGCCGAGTCAACTTGGTTTTGACTCCGATTTTCTCTGTTATTTGTTTTTTGTGGTGTTTTGTTTTCCTGTATATACTGTTTCTGCCCAGGTTACTTCTGTGCAGGTTTGCTTTTGGGGTAGACACGGAATATGGTATTCGATCGATGTTCTAAGATATTTGCTAATTGGGTTTTTATCTGTAATGTTTAATGTGTTCGTAAACCTCCCCTAACTGCTAGTATGTCGGTTGGCTGGGGGTTGCACATTTCTTAAATGTTTACTGTTTGTGTATATGAACTGTGTTGGACTGTTGTGGTGATTAGCAGGGGTTTAAGATGGGTTTAATATTCATTCATTCGATGTAATTTTAATATGATGTAATATTCTTTTGCGGGGCGCATCCAGATTGCGGTTGTAGCCACCGTTGTATTATTTCTTTTTACTGTTTTTGCTCCTAGGATAGACCCATGGCGGGGTACACAAACTACCAAGTACTTTGAAGTGTTTAGTGGCCTACTCAGTTTATTGAGGGAGACCGCTTCACTTCGGGTACTTAGCGGGTAGTTTGCTGTACCAGTAGGGGTCTAGGGTGGGGTAATGGCTATTCATCACAACTGTGTAATCCGTCTTTTATTGCAGGCTCAAAAGCAAATGCGGATTGCTAATAAATCCAATAAAGTTCATCTGTGATCTGGAATGCTTATTATTGCGTCTGACGAATGTACAATATCTATATATGATAGCTATTAGACGTCACTTATATTTTACAGCCGCGCTAGCCCAGCCCCCGCTCTGTCGTTAGTTAAGTAACCTAACGGGTGATGACGGGACCCCGTGGCGAATGCAGATGGCATAAGAGGACGTGGTATTTTCGTTGTTTTCTGCAATGATAAGTTAAATGATGGGACACATTATTATAATGCAAAGAAAATAAACCAAAGTTTAAATCATTGGAACAAATTTAAAAGAAACCACTCGGTTATTTTAAAAGAACAGAATTTTTAATTGCGGAGCTTTAACCACTCCTTTTAAAAAGTATCAGGTTCCTTCAATTATATCAAGTTCACTACATTCACGGTTTTGCCAAAACCATTCGTAGCCCTCCGTCATTTCATTTGGATATTCCGTAGTATTCAAGCTATACATTTGACCAACGCCAGGGCATAGTGTTTGGTAGCTGCTGGAGTATTTCATTTGTTTGCATAGATAGATGTGTTAGTTTGGGATAGTCTTATTATCATTTGGCCAACGTCAGGGATATGTACGGATGGGTTCAAATTAACTAGGATAATGATGGGTAGAACTTGACATATGACTTAAGACATTTTGACCAACGCTAAGGTTATAAGAGCATGGGGCAAAAATCTATATCAGGAATTTCTAAAGAAACTGAAATTTGCAGGGAAAGCATACCATTTTGGTGTTTGATGAATGTTGGTAGGATTCCTTCAACATTATCATACGATGATATTTTGGATCCCGATCCTACTGTGAGTATATACTATATCAGGAGATTCGTCACTTAACGATCAATGCTATAAACCAAGTAGGTGCCTAGAAAGGTGTCAGTGGGGTTACGCCCCCAGAGAAAAGAGGTTATTTAATTAAGGAACTTGACAAAAGCGTTGGAAAACCTCCCTCGAAGTATCGACACTGACCTGGCTAAACGGTTAAGCAAGAATTGTACGGTGAGAATAGTCTTGGCTAATTCTTCTTTTATGGTTTGAGGAGGGATTCGAGAAACAGTGGGAGCCATCCTGTTTAGATAAATTAAAAACCACTCTAAACTTGCAAGAGCATCATGCTAATAGTATTTTCTTCTCTCTCTTAAATTGCAGCGACCTTGTGACCACACATAGGTTACATCTAGATAATAATTTGACTGAATCTTACTTATATGACTGGTAAAGGTCTATCCAGATGTCCATTGCCTATGACAAGCTGGACCACCCTATTACTACTCAAGATCCCTCCGTCCGAGGTCCAGTTTCCACTGTTGCGGATATGGATATCCGTCAGACAAAGGAATAAGATAAAGCGAAAGCTAAGTGCCTCGAGTTAGCTTCAGTTGATGGTGTATACTAGAAGCAGCACGAGAAGATGGACTTAGTTTCCATCTTTCTCCATAACAAAGATTTATATGGAGAGCAATCTCATATCGCAAGTATGAGACCTCGAACGAATTAATTCAAGCGAGGTTGGCTGACGAGTCATCTGTAGGGGACAACGTCCTTACAATGACTAGCTGTATTGATGAGCTCCAGGTCCTGGAGACCGCATTAGGAAACGAGTCAGATACTGACTTGATTCTACAGTCTCTGCCTCCTACCCTGAAGGAAACCAGGGAAGCAGAAGGAAAGAGAACGGAAAAAGTTTCGGGACTGGATATAGTAAAAGTGGGACGTTCCTATTGTTACAGGAATGAACATTGGCAGAATGATTGCAGGGCTAGCAAAGCCAGTAGCCAGGATTCGAAGCATGTTGTGGCTTCAGCCTCAAGTGTATTTGTTATTGAGAACTGTTTGTCAATTAACTCTACTTCCTGGGTACTAGATACCGGAGCAGGATCTCATGTCTGTAATTTAATACATGCTTTGAGAAACCGTAGAGTTATAAAGGTAGGTGATTGGTCTCTCAGAATTGCAAACGGAATGAGCGTGGATGCTGAATCCGTCGGAGAATATTGCCTAGGTTTGACCAGTGGGCATATATTGATTCTACGTAACTGTTTGTATGTACCTAGTATGACATGTAATATCATATCAGTCTCCTCACTTTTAAGAGAGGGATATGATTTTACATTCGTAAGCGATGTAGTTAACATCCACCTAAATCAAGTTATGATTGGGTCCGGTACATTAGATAACGGTATATACGTATTAAGTCAAGCTCAGGTTTTCAATATCCAGAACACACTTAAAAGAAAGTCTCCAGAAATAAATCAGGCTTTCTTATGGCATTGTAGACTAGGTCACATCAATGAGAGAAGGTTGACTAAGTTACATAGAGAAGGATATTTGAATCCGTTCGAATATCAATCTTATGCTACTTGTGAATCTTGTCTCAAAGGAAAGATGACAAAGACTCCGTTCACTAAACACGGAGTAAGAGCAAGCGAGCTCTTGGGACTCGTACATAGTGACGTGTGCGGTCCAATGTCTACACATGCACGAGGTGGTTATTCCTACTTCATTACTTTTACGGATGATTTCTCTAGGTATGGATATGTCTTCTTAATGAAGCATAAATCCGAGGCTTTTGAGAAATTCCAAGAATACAAGAATGAAGTGGAAAAACAAACGGGCAAGAGTGTAAAGACACTGAGATCTGATCGAGGTGGTGAATACTTAAGTGCCGAATTCCTGGGTTACTTAAAAGAGAATGGAATTCTATCTCAGCTTACTCCTCCATACCCGCCACAACATAACGGTGTATCAGAAAGGAGGAATCGAACCCTATTGGATATGGTTCGTTCCATGATGAGTAACGCTGAGTTACCGCGATCATTCTGGGGATATGCGCTAGAATCAGCGGCATATCTTCTGAACAGGGTTCCTACCAAGACGGTGCCTACCACCCCATATCAGATGTAGAGTGGGAAGAAACCCTATCTTCAGTATCTGAAGATTTGGGGATGTCCGGTTGTTGTTAAAAAATAGTATGCGGACAAGCTCGAGGCACGATCAGTACAGTGTAAGTTTGTAGGATATCCCAAGAACTCCAAGAGGTATCTGTTCTATAACGCAGAGGAACAAAAGGTTTTTGTTTCTCGTAATGCCCATTTTTTAGAACAACATGTTTTAGAAAATGATACAAGTGGGAGCGAAATAGAACTGGAAGAAATTCTAGAACCACAAACTACAACTGAATGTTTGGTAGAACCAGTAGTTCAAGAAGAATTGGACATTCCCACACCCCTCCACAGGAGTAGTAGGACATTTCATTCGCCTGAGAGATACTACGGTTTTCTCATAGATGGGGATAGAGAGGATTGTGTCATTGATGAAGATGACCCTACTAACTTCCAACAAGCCATTCAGAGCGGTGACTCAGTAAAATGGCTAGATGCAATGCGGACCGAAATGGAGTCCATGTACACTAACAATGTATGGACTTTGGACGTTGCTCCAGATGGGGTAAAACCCGTAGGATGCAAATGGATCTTCAAAAAGAATATTGTTGTAGATAGACAGGTTGAAACCTATAAAGCTAGACTTGTTGCAAAGGGTTTTCTTCAAAGACCTGGTTTGGACTATGACGAAACCTTTTCTCCAGTAGCTATACTTAAATCTATTCGGGTCCTTCTTGCTATTGCTGCCTTCCATGATTATGAAATCTGGCAGATGGACGTAAAGACGGCCTTTCTAAATGGTAATTTGGAAGAGAGCGTCTATATGGATCAGCCTGAGGGATTCATTCAGAGTGGGAGCAGCGGTAAAGTATGCAAGATGCTTAAGTCCATTTATGGACTAAAGCAGGCATCGCGGAGTTGGAACATCGGTTTTGATGATGCTGTCAAAGAATTTGACTTTATCAAAAATCTAGATGAACCTTGCATATACAGTAAGATTATAGGGAGAGCTGTGGTATTCCTCGTCTTGTACGTGGATGACATTCTCCTAATAGGAAATGATATTCCTATGTTACAGTCAGTCAAAAGATTCTTGTCACATAAATTCTCCATGAAAGACCTGGGTGATGCCACCTAAATTCTGGGGATTTTGATCTATCGAGATAGATCAAAAAGGATGTTGGGACTTTCGCAGTCCAGGTACATAGACACCATAGTAAAGAGATTCAGTATGGATGATTCTAAGCACGGTAATCTACCGGCTTGTCACGGAATCACCCTCTCCAAAGAGATGTCTCCCAAGACTGATTTGGAAAGGGATCGCATGTCGATTATACCCTACGGTTCTGCGGTAGGCTCTATAATGTATGCGATGTTATATACCAGACCAGATGTAGCATACGCATTGAGCGTTGTAAGCCGGTATCAGGCAAATCTAGGAGAGAATCACTGGATAGCAGTAAAGAACATTCTCAAGTACCTAAGGAAGACTAAAGATATGTTCTCGGTATATGGCGGAAAAGACCTCCAGATTGAGGCCTTTGCCGACTCCGGCTTCCAGAGTGACAAAGATGACTCCAAATCCATGTCGGGTTATGTCTTTACCCTCAATGGAGGGGCGGTCTGTTGGAAGAGTTCCAAATAGGAGACCGTTGCTGACTCAATGATGGAAGCAAAGTACATAGCTGCTTGTGATGCCGCAAAAGAAGTTGTCTGGATGAAGAAGTTCCTCACAGAACTTCAGGTGGTTCCTACCAGTGTTGGTCCAATACCTCTGTATTGTGACAACAACGGCGCTATAGCTTTAGCGAAGGAACCCATGTCCCATCAGAAGTCCAGACACATCTTAAGGCGGTATCACCTGATCAAGGAGATCGTAGATCGCCGGGAGATCGAGGTAAAGAGAGTAGAGATGGAGAATAACATTGCTGATCCATTCACAAAGGCCCTTCCTCAGACGCAGTTCGAGAGACTATTCGAGGTGATAGGTCTACGATATGCCAGCTCATGGCCCTAGTGCAAGTGGGAGATTGTTAGTGTATATGCCCTAGGGGCCATTATTGTATCATACTAGGTTGTATATTACTTAATGGAAGCTTGTGATATTCACAGTTGTATATAACAGTCTTGCTAAAAATGGTAGTATGCTACTTGGTTTGTGTCTACTTTAATATGTGCATATGTTTCTTGTAACGTATCACTTATACATATTAGTAGAGCCCATAGGATCTTTGCTTGATTACCAGCATCGTGATGGCAATCATACTAGTGGGGGCTGGGTAGTCTATAATCAATATCCTATACAGGTCCCTGGTCGTTGGATTATCGAGATAGGGCATCGATATTCCGGAGGAGACTAAATATGTACGCTTCTCATCCCAGTTGGGAAGATGGTCTGTCCCATAGCCATCAGTACGTCGTACTGGAGATAGTATACAGGTGCTCGTTAGGTTACGGGTACACCGGACAGGACTCGCAGGGAACTATTTGGTTGGTATTATACTCATCGTCAGTTAACAGTTCCTAGGTGACATGAGTACAGCATAGTCTGCAGACTTGATACTGCTACTTCGCCTCGAGTGTGTCCCACTGTTCTTAGATTGCTACCCTACCACGGCTCAATGGAGTCGTGCAAACAGGTAGCAGTTGGGTGCAGTCCCGAGCACTTGGAGGCAGTGGCAGTTAGATAGGATTCGTCTCTCCCGGTATTGGGAGTTGATATCGCATTGTGTCAGAGAGCCATTACGCAAAGTCCCTGGCCAGGGCAAGCGTGATATACTAGTAGGTTCCAGTAGCTTCTCAGGGTGTAATGGGCTTCGTTCCGACACGACTTATACAGCTATTAGGGGACTGATGCTTGCCGCCCCCTAGGCTTGATATGCGATAGTCTTATACAAACAGACCGGACTGTACGGAGATTGTCACATCAGGCTCAGTAGGGGTTCAGATGGTTTTCTTCATCGACCTTCTTATCGACATCCACTTGGGGACCGTTACGTACAGCTAGTGCCGCTTGCGGTCTGTGGTTAAACCTACTGCCAGTGTAGTGTCGAGTCTTTAGAGTCCCACACAGAGAGTTTCCCTGCTCCAGGAGAAATGATATAGAGGTCGTATAGTTTTATGACAAGGGTTCGGACGCATACGTGTGTTTACACACGTACGACTTTTCGGAAAGTTTTTACTAGCCGGCTTTGGTTTAAGCCAGATTCTAGTATCAGGTTATTGGATTTATACAGTCTAAAGTTTTTCCGTGTTTTCACGTATTGGAGGGACGTTCTCGTAATTTGTCGAGAAGCTTCTAGAAGAGTAGTGACTTGGGGGTTAAGGTGGCATTGCATTAAATGAGATTAGTGACTCATTTGTGTTATTCATCCATGTCATTAATGCATCATAAAAGCCTAATGACTCATGGAGATGAATCACTCATAGATATTTATGAAGCATGGTTGTTAATTCTATTATTTTCATTTTTGGATAAATAAATTATGCTTCATATATATTATGATATATCATTATCTCATTTCATAATTCATCTTCACCTTCTCTCTCCTCAAGCTCACTCTCTCTTCAAACCCTAACCCTAACCTCTCATGAGTTGAGATCAATGGTTAGCTAGACTAATACTTCCATAACCTCACTCTATATCCCCTAGGTAGCTTAGATTAGCACTTTGAGCAACCTAGTTATCTCAAGTTAGAGATAAAGCTTGGTGTAGGAGCTCTCGGGTAGATCATCTTTGATTCGAAGAGGCCGTTGAGGTGTCGATGTTCCAAGGAGCCTACGAGGAGTGGAGGACCGCGATGAAGACCCGAAGGACAAGTATCGTGAGGTATAACTTCGTATCCGAGTAGTTAAACCTCTAGTAGATAGTTAGAAATGGTTTAGATAACGATTCATGCGCTCAAGTCCGTGTTACGAAGCTTTGATAATCGTTTTTCATATATTCCGCCTCCCCGCAAGTTCGTGGGGTGCATAACATGGACTTACAGAGGGTTCGTACTGATACACCGACACAGATACGGCCATTCAGGCGCCGCGACAGACACCTTGCAGGTGGCAGAGACTCGGGACGAGGTGAGCTTTTCAGCTCTTATCCCCAGGAGGGTCGGCCAGCACCATCCGGATGTTTCCGATGCGGGAGTTCTTATCATCGTGTTCGAGATTGTCCTGAGATACCCCGGAGCGAGGCAGCCGTACCACATGTCACACTACCACCTTCACCACCCCAAAGGGCGTTGCCTGTTGTACCTACTGTGGCTCCGCGTCAGGCTCATGCACAGAGAGGCCGTGGTCGCGGAGGGTTTGTTCCTAGAGGACGAGATGGCCGAGGCAGAGGACATCCAGCTACCGGCAGAGTGCAACCATTTGCTAGTAGGGGACCGCCATTCGCAGGTGGAGGACAGGCGCGGGTTTTCGCGTTGACGCATCAGGACGCGCAGGCGTCCAATGCGGCAGTCTTAGGTATCCTTTCAGTATGTTCTGTTGATGCACACGTATTGTTTGACCCGGGATCCACGCACTCCTATGTTTCCACACACTTCGTGCCGAGTTTAGGAAGAGAGTCCGGTTTGCTTGATCAGCCGCTTGTTGTGACCACTCCTGTGGGAGAGTCATTTGTTGCTAGGCACGTGTTCCGATCCTGTGTCGTCCGTATTGGCGAGAGAGAGCTGCCTGTCGACTTGATCTTTCTTGAGATGTTGGAATTCGACGTTCTTTTGGGCATGGATTGGTTAGCCACGTGCTATGCGACTGTGGACTGCCGCGAAAAGACAGTTAGGTTTTGTTTTCCCGGCGAGTCGGCTTTTGTTGTGTAGGGGGACCGTGGTGCCGCCCCTCACATTTCGATTTCTTCTTTTCGCACTGGACAGCTGTTGAGGAAGGGATGTCAGGGATTTCTAGCCTATGTTTGTGATACTAGAGCTACAGATGTTCCATTGGACCAGGTTCCGATTGTATGTGAGTTCCCTGATGTTTTCCCTGACGAGCTTCCTGGGCTACCGCCTGAGCGCGATATTGCCTTCTGTATTGATTTGATTCTCGGCACGGGGCCTATTTCTATACCGCCTTATCGGATGGCCCCGGCGGAGTTTAGTGAGTTGAAGGGTCAGTTGCAAGATTTTCTAGATAAGGGACTTATTCGACCCAATGTTTCTCCTTGGGGTGCTCCGGTCCTGTTTGTCAAGAAGAAGGACGGCAGTTTGCGTTTTTGTATCGACTACCGTCAACTGAACCGGGTTACCGTACGGAACAGATATCCATTGCCACGCATCGATGACTTGTTCGACCAGCTTCAGGGGGCAGGATATTTTTGGAAGATCGATTTGTGATCAGGCTACCATCAGCTGCGGGTTCGACAGGAGGACATTCCGAGGACAGCTTTCCGCACGCGCTACGGCCATTATGAGTTTTTGGTGATGTCGTTCGGTCTCACCAACGCACCAGCAGCATTCATGGACTTGATGAACCGTATATTCAGGCCGTACCTTGACTTGTTCATCATCGTGTTCATTAACGATATATTGGTGTATTCCCGGAGCAGAGAGGAGCACGAGCAGCACCTGCGGATCACACTGCAGACCTTGAGGGAGCACTAGCTTTTCGCAAGGTTCTCCAAGTGTGCATTCTGGCTTGACAGCGTAGACTTCTTGGGCCACGTGATTACACTAGATGGTATATGTGTAGACCCGAGGAAGATCGAGGCCGTTCAGCGTTGGCCCAGACCCACATCAGTTATGGAGATGCGCAGCTTTCTAGGGCCGGCCGGCTACTACAGGCGATTTGTACTGGATTTCTCCCGTATTGCTGCACCTTTGACCGGATTGACCCGGAAAGGAGTTCCTTTCGATTGGACGGAGGAGTGCGAGCATAGCTTTCAGCAGCTACGGACTTGTTTAACTACGGCGCCAGTGTTATCATTGCCTTCAGGATTAGGCGAATTTTTGGTCTATTGTGACGCTTCACGAGTGGGGCTAGGGTGCGTATTGATGCAACTTGACAGGGTGATCGTGTATGCTTCACGGCAGTTGAAGAGACACGAACAGAACTACCTCACTCATGATTTGGAGATGGCTGCAGTGGTCTTTGCACTTAAGATCCGGCGACATTACCTATACGGCGAGTCATGCCAGATATTCACTGATCACAAGAGCTTAAAGTATATATTTCAGCAGCAGGACCTGAATCTCCGACAGCGCCGTTGGATGGAACTAGTGAAGGACTACGATTGTGAGATCTTGTATCACCCGGGCAAGGTAAATGTAGTGGCGAATGCTTTGAGCAGGAGGCCCGGGGGCAGTCTATCTTGTTTGAGCGCAGTGCAGAGGCAGTCTTCGGCAGATTGGCAGATTTTATCCTACAGCTGAGTGCAGTTCGAGTTTACGCTGATCGGGGGACAGATTGCGCATGTTCGTGCACGCCCATAGTTGCTTGACCTATACATGAGGCACAGCACAGTGATGACCGATTTTCAGAGATCATGGCGCAGATTGGACAGGGCAGATTTTCCGAGTTCGTGATCGATGATCAGGGGATACTGCGATTTGGGACTATACTGTGCGTACCAGATGCTGAGGGACTGCGGCGCGAGATCCTTGAGGAGGCACATCAATCGGTGTATAGTGTTCATCCAGGTTCCACCAAGATGTACCATGATATGAGAGATGTTTACTGGTGGGACGGAATGAAAAGGGACATCGCAGATTTCGTGTCAAGATGCCTAACTTGTCAACAAGTCAAGGCCGAACACCAGAGGCCAGCGGGAGAGCTACAGCCGTTACCCATTCCGGAGTGGAAATGGGAACAGATTTATATGGACTTCGTTGTGGGTCTACCCAGGACTAGGAGAGGGTATGACTCCATTTGGATGATCGTGGATCGTTTGACGAAAGCGACTCACTTCCTGCCAGGGAAGATGACTTTCGGATTTGCTCAGTACACCCAGCTATACATCGATAAGATAGTACGACTGCATAGAGTCCCGACGTGTGTCATGTCCGACAGAGGCACCCAGTTTACCAGCCGACTATGGCAGAGGCTTCAGGAGGCTTTGGGCACACGCTTGAGTTTCAGTACAGCATTTCATCCGCAGACCGACGGCCAGTCAGAGCGGACTATTCAGACTCTGGAGGGCATGCTCCGAGCGTGCGTTTTAGAATTTGGTGGTAGCTGGGATCATCATTAACCCTTGGTGGAGTTCTCCTACAAAAATAGTTTCCAGGATACTATTCAGATGGCACCTTTCGAGGCTTTGTATGAGAGGAGATGTAGATCGCCCGTCTGTTGGACATAGCTCAATGGGAGCAGTATTTTGGGTCCTCAGCTCCTACATGAGACGACCGAGAATATACAACTGATTCGAGACAGGATGAGGACAGCTCAAAGCAGGCAGAGATCGTATGCTGACAGGCGCCGCCGCAGATTAAAGTTCGCAGTTGGAGATCACGTTTTTCTGAGGGTCTTTCCGATGAAGGGAGTGATGAGGTTTGGACAGAAGGGGAAGCTTAGCCCCAGATTCATAGGTCCCTTCGAGATCCTCGAGCGTGTGGGCGTAGTAGCATATCGTTTGGCTCTTCCACCCGACTTCCCAGATGTTCACCCCGTATTCCACGTGTCGATGCTTCACAGATACCTACATGACCCTTCGCACATGATTCAGCAGCAGACCGTTCAGCTCGAGCGTGATCTTTCGTTCACCGAGTAGCCAGTCGTGATATTGGACCAGCAGGTGAAGAAACATAGATCGAAGGTCTTGCCATCAGTGAAGGTGCTTTGGCACAGTCCGAATGGTGAAGAGATCACTTGGGAAGCCGAGGGCGAGATGCGGAAGAAGTTTCCTCATCTCTTTGAAGGTATGCGTAGCTTTATATTTTAAAATTCGGGGATGAATTTCTTTAAGGGGGGAAGATTGTAACACCTTAGGATGTGTTTAGTGGATAATTATATGTTAATATATGATTTTAAATAAAAATTTTACCAAATTGAGTTTCAAATATTTTTCCAAATTTAATGAATATTTTATTAGATTTTTCCTAGACTTGCACACACTTGTGGATGTAAACTAGGGTTAAAAATGGGGTTGAACCATGAGTAGCAACCATGGTAGATCAACCATTTTCCTTAAGCCAGTTTAAATGTTTTATTAAGTGTTTTGGGGTTAATTTTTTTTTATATATTTTAATTAATTTGAATTGGGTTGACTTGGTGAAAAAGAGAGAGAGTGCATGATGGGGCATGATGGCCTTGTCATGCTTCATTTAATGAAGAGAGAGGTAGTGAGAGAGAGGGGTTGACTAGCATGGTTATCTTTTTACTTTTCTCTAAACTCTTTTCTTCACACACAACTCTCTCACTCTCACTCTCATACACACACACACATCCCAGCAGCCTCCACAGCAGCAACAGCATCAGCAGCTCCAGCACCAACAGCAGCAGGCACAGCTTCAGCAACAGCCGCAGGCACAGCATGAGCAGCAGCAGCTTCAGGCAGCAGCGGCAGCAACACCCCAGCAGCAGCAGCTCCTTCCCCTCTTCTTCTTCTCCTTCTCCTGCATCGTAGGGTCGAATGAGGTATAATCTCTAAGCCTAACTTCTTAGATTGCGTAGTTTGTGTCGATATAGCTTCGATTAGTATAAAAGGTGAGTTTGTAGTGCTAAATATGGTGATTAGTGTGAACTTTGGTTAAGTAAGGTTAGTATTGGTTGGACTAGCTTAATTATGTGTTATTAGGGCCAAGTAAACCTAGGTAAACCCCAGATTTCACCAAAATACCCTAAGTTTTCAAATTGTGCAAAATATATCGTTTTTAAGCAAAATCTTGGCTTTCTGTGATCTGCTATAGACCCGGGTACTTCAGATAAAATCTGAGTTGACTGTAGCCTACTTGGGAGACCCTGACCACACCACCAGAGCACGAGACCCCCACCCCACCTTAAGGCCGCCGGAATATTCCTTTCGGCCGCAAATTGCGGCCAGACTAGTGAGTTAGGTGTTAGGGTTTGTTCTGTAGGTGTCTGCTACATTTCTAAGACTCATGGTATATGCAATTTTGTAAGTTTTTAACCTGGGTAGAATCTGGGACAGTATATCGTTTTTCAAGTACGTTTAGTTCGCGCGATACGCGCGATACGTGAGTGGGTTCTGTGATCCAGCATGTCGCGACGTGTCGGGTTAGTTTTAGACGTGCATATACACGTTTCAGCATATCGTACACACGCGCGTTAATTCGCGACGCGAGTTTCTCGTTTTGTTTCGATATCGCATTTTGCGAGATACTTGCTTATATATGAATTACTTGTGTAATTCCAGGTTCGCAGACGGGTACGTCGGACGCCGCAAAGAAAGAGAAGCAGGTGGTCGGCTACGTGTAGCACACGACCCGGTGAGTAGATTTAACATCTACGGGGAAATCGCCCGTATGGCGTTAAGCGTCAGGGCGTTATAGGTTATTTTAGATTGCATGTGTTCGTATATATTTATATATATACTATAATAGCATACCATCTCCTATTGCATGTAGAACCGGTAGTGTAGAACACTGCACTATCACTAACGGTTCAAGCCGCACGAGCACTATTTTTATGTTACACTCACACCGTTAGTGATTGCCATGACACTCACAGTATAGGATTCCAACGAATCATATATCGTCTTGATTCCGCTTCGTCAATGATTGTCATGATATTTCAATACCTGCGCACTTGCACATTGTATATTCATATCAGTGCACACATATATTGGTATTTTCATACCTGCGGACATGCACATTGTATATTCATACCAGTGCACACATATATTGATATTTTCATACCTGTGCACTTGCACACTGTATATTCATACTAGTGCTACACTCATATTCGCGTATATATCCATTTGCACATCCATACCTACATACATACATATCTCACATACATGGATGATACTGATTCGATTTCAGGAAAAATAGGGACCGCATGAGATATTTTCAAAACTGGATCTTTTAAAAGAGCGGTTTTCCCCTTCTTTTACTCTTAGTGTCATATGACACATTGCATGGATTTACGCATTGAGTTTGGATTTATGTAATTTCTGGATTTGGGAACCGGAGTACTATTTTAAGAAAATACGCACTGGTTAAAAACTCGGTTTCCCTTGATATGATATTTCAGTGCGTCCACCATGCGTTTTCTCAGTTCTGAGACGTGTGACATATGAACCCGAATCGAGAAGCTGGACGAGGCCGATTGCGACAACATGGTGGACCCGGTATGGTATCCCGGGGCGAGAACGGATTGCTGTGCAGTAGACGGTGAGCCTAGCAGAGGGACTGCTACCTACCGGTGATTGGTTGGACCTGGCGGCTATCCGGAGGATACTGACTAGAGTCGATAGATGGATACGGGACGATTCATACTGCCGAGGCCGAGGGCCGATACCGCAGTCGGAGCCCGTGGGCTGATCCGGACTGACGGAGTCCGATATATGAGGATATGCGTGTCGATGCTGGACACGAGTATTTCTTGATATTTTGGATGCCGATGTTGGGCACTCACGATTTTATGACATTTCCAGGATTTGTGGGCCGATGAGGATGACGGCGCCTGAGTTTTACTGGGATTTGGGTGTATTGTTGGACACCGACTATTTTTCCATGTTGACATTCCGTGTAGATATTATTTATTCCCATGCTCAGTATTTAGTATTACACATCTCATCCTGTATCTGTAGTACCTGATAGAGTACATATGACATGCACAACTATTGCATACCCTGCTCATCATATAGAGATGTTATTAGATCGCATTTTTTGCATGATTTGAGCATCTAGTTCATCATGTAGATATTATCTGCTGGCATATGTTAGAGTAGCGAGTACGTGCATACTCGCGATTACTTTTATATGTTATCTACTATTCACGAGTTGGCAACTCACCCCCGTTGTGCCACAGCGTTTGCAGGTTTCCCCTCGGAGTAGTCGCGGCAGGCTGCTTTCTTACATCTTTTGACACAGATACCACTGCGGTTGGCATACTAGCCCTTTTGCTGATAGGTGGGTTTTGTGCGGTATCTGTTTATTTTCCAGTTGTATACATCATTGTATCTAGTATTCTCCATCTACTACCTATGTATTGACTTAGAGACCAGTGGTGAGGACGATGTATATTATTGTACTCTGGTGTCGAGCTCGTTGTGAGCCGATTTTATCTATGCAGTTTTATATTTCAGGTTGTCTTCACTTATTTTTACTCATCCTTCGCTACGGCATCGTATATTATCATTGTGGTGATTGTTTCCGCCGTTGGGTGTGATTGCTCCCGTTTAGGATGCTTATTTCTTTTTGTACATCATTTACTCATATATTACCTTGTACCCGATTTCGGGGCCAGTTTTTACAAAGGAAATGCTACCAAATTTTTTTAAAATAATAACTTGAACTTTAAAGAATTCTACTGAACAACTTAAAGTTTTCTAATGTTTTAACAAATATTCTAATAAATGTTTCAAACACTCTATACTTTTTATGGTTTTGATTTCTGGGTTTCGGCTTGCTTAGTCGCGTTACGCCTGTAGACGTCACGTGGTTAAGTGCCGGTCACGGGCCGAACTTTAGGTCGTGACAGCAATCCATCGGTTCATCGGCCCTGTCAGGTGTGCTAACGGGAACGATTCCGCTCTAGCACTTCTCTGGTCATCTCTCGGTCAACCATCACGAACATTCGTAAAGCAGCACGTTACTGCCGTCGACCTCTGGTCCTCTGAATACACGTGATACATCTGATCCTGGGTGCAAATCTCATTGCAGTAGTGTCCTGGAAGGAATCCTGCTCAAGGTCTCTCCCTTCCTCGCCTATGCCGAACTGTACGGAGGCTGGTACTCTTATATAATCCTTTCTCGTTTTCTGGACATCTGCGTCTTCCGCACACATTTCCTCGGAAACTGGCCGTATCCCAACGCCTCTGTAAGCATATCAGGTATCTGATCTCGGCGGGGGGTAATAATAGCTCGTCAGTGTCTCGCACGAAGCTCTGGTTCCACTTGCCTTTATCGTCGTCCACTATGACGTCACGCCATGCTATCTGCGCACTGCAACTGTTCTCGGCCATGGTCAATCCGAAGTCTCTCATACGGACTCGAAGTCACAAACTCAGTATCTTCATCAGTCGGTAGAAGATATCTGGCCGAACGCGTCCTCGGGAACTCGCCCCAACCATCGGAGGAATACTTAATACTCGTCCGTTCTCGATCAACTCACAACGCCTCTGGGTGAGATCCTTTATCCAAAGCTGGTCAGCTTGCTGATCTCTTATCACATGGTATCCGGACGGCGTCAAACTTTTCGATCGAGTCATCAAGGTCCCAAAATTTCCCGAAAGCTCAACACTTGAGCGCAGTCTAAAAATATCTGGTACATACCACAGCACCTCTGGACAAGCCGTAGAAGGGTAAACCCAAGCCTCAATGATGGCACCGCTAAACTGCTGCAAACCCTAAGGTTCAAAGCGGTTCCATGGTCATCATGTCGAGTTAAGGTTTTATTCTTCTAGAGAGTCCACAGAATTACCTGCATGTTCCTCCGAACACTTTAAACTTGGGAAAATGGGTTTCTGACACTCGTTCAAACTTTTTAGTTTCGCCTATACAATATTTGAATATTGTTTGCCCGCACGCTAAACAATGCCTCAATCCTCAAGGAAAGGCGATACATCGGCGATTGTCTCTGGATCGGTCTGCTCTAGGTCTGAGTAAGATTCTCTCCACATTAGAAATCTTCAACTCAACTGGGCCTACGTCGGCGCATCAATCTGACGAATCACCTTCGTCTCTCAAATCCGGGTAGACTAATTATCATCTGTCGCATTTCTGCCTAGAAGCTCCGGCGATCTTAGGTCGTAAGCTCTGGAAGCAACATTCCATCATCTCAGCAACAGCTGGGTCAACTGCCTGCATGGTAGGCGACATCAAAATCTCTGAGGTATGCTGTACGTCAACAGTCCTCTCGCAACTGGCAGCTCTAACAATGGCCCGATTATCCGGTGTAAAACCAAACACTCACCTCAACAGGAGGTTACAACACCACACTACATCGAGACATTCCCATGTCACCAGAAAACACAATGGTCAGCCCTCGTACCAAACGAGCTCGCCCTGACCGCAATACTAGCAACAGCTCAAACTGCGCTCAAACTATGGTGACAGGAACCTCAATCGAGTATCGAAAAAAGCAGATCACGGCATGAGAGGAAACGATAGATCCAGAATGGATACATGATCATAAGAAGGAACAGCATCAATGAAAGTATGATCATGGAAATGAATAGAATCAAGGATCTCAAATAGATGCATAATCATGGGTATAAAGAGAATCATAAGTCTCAAAAATATGTACATCCTAAGGTTTCTTAAGTGGAGTATCGTATCGTAAATATGCCGTGGAACATAGGTACGGTACGTCACTCTACTCAAGCTACCTACTCCATCAATCAGGGTTGGCCTATGAAACGAAAGTTCGGGTCTAACACCCCCCGTCCGAGTCTAAGTTCCGTAAGGTCAAGCCTAGGTTCCGAAATACATACCCGCCCTAGACTCCACATAGTCAAACATAGACTCGAACCAAGGTTAAACTTAGCGCTCTGATACCAACTTTGTCACGACCCGAAATATTAGCTCGTGACCAGCACTTGAATCACGCAACGTCTAAAGGCATAACGGAATTCAAGTAAGCTGAAACCCAGAAATCTAAACCTTTTGATAAATATAAAGGAGGTGAGGTTTTGAAATTAAGGTATATGAAATCAAGTTTCCTTAATGCATATAAAAGGAACATGAATGATGCATGTGAAATTTACTAGTTTGAAAACATGTTTCGTCTCTTAAAAATTTTGGCAGCACCTCCTTTGTATTTTTTGATCCAAAACCACAATACATAATAATGATAAAGGCATCCCCAAGCGGGAGCTGTCTCTTCGCCAAACGGAGGATCACAACCATGCAAAATAGTATAAATAAGTATACGACTGTAAGTTATATGTATGCCCTAGAGGCCATTACTGTACATACGATGTATATTGTAGTGGATGATAGGACATATATAGGGAGGACTTTCTTGCTCGACATGATAGTAAGCTATCTGGTTGTTCTTTATCTTAACATGTACTCTGATTGTCTCTATATTACATGTTGATAAAGCCCTTAGGATATGTACTCGACTACTGGGACTATGATGAGATCATACTAGTGGGGCCACGGTAGTCGACGAGTACATCCTATAACTGTTCCTAGTCGAGGGTGTATCGAGACAGGGCATCGATACACCAGAGTAGACTAGCGTATACGCATCTTGACCCATATGATGGGCGATGGATGATCCCATATCCATCGGTGTTTGACATCAAGGATGGTGTACGGGTGCTCAGTGGAGACTGGGTACACTGGACGGACTCGCCGAAAACTCCCAGATGGTATTATACCTCACGTCAGATGGCAGTTCTCCGGTGACACTGGTACAGAGTAGTCTGTTGACCCGAGATCGTCATAGAGTCTTGTGTGATTCCCACTGTGCTTTGATTTCCATCATACCACGTCCAAGAGGGCTTGCAAAAAGGTGGCTTTTGGGTACAGTCCCGAATCACATGGAGGCAATGAGCGATAGGAGGGGATTCATCTCTCCCGGTATAGGGAGTTGATGTTGTGCTGTGTTCGATTGGCTATAACCGGAAATCCCTGGCCAGGGTTGCTAAGATTTACTGGTAAGTGTTATCAGTAGTTTCTCGAACTGTTATAGACCTCATATCGACACGACTTATCAAGCTACTGGGGTCTGACGTTTACTACCCCTAGGCGAGATATGCGACATATCAGACGACGAGACCGGACTGTACGGGAGTGTTACTGTTTGGATTCACAGGAGAAGTTATAGGCTTGCTTGTTGATCTTCTGAGCGCTCAATACCTGGGTGGCTGTTACGTTTAGCTGACCGCTTGCAGCTTGTGGGTGTTTGATATGATCATCACCTACTGCCGGCGTATTGACGATTCTTTAAAGTCCTACACAGAGGTTTCTTGGCTCAGGAAAAACGGAGTAGGGGCACATATGTGATATGTGCGGGACCGAGGATAATACGATATGAGATATAGTATTCTATTCTCGCGATATTTGATATCAGCCGGGTCATCGGATCAAGAGTTGATTCGATGAATCGGTATGGATAAATATTAGTCGGTTATATGCGATATAGCCGGATTGTCGGATCAAGTGTTGATTCGATAATTTAATGTATAATAATATATATGATATATTAAATTGCATTAACTAATATTTGCTCACTAAAAGATTCTTTTTCTCACTCGGGTAATACATTGATATATATGCGATATATGTTAAATGTATTATTTTATTTTGTTACAATAAATATTATATATATGATATATAATATTGTAACATGATATGATAAATAATGCAACATGTTTAGTGGAGTTTAAACATGATTAGGGTTTGGATTAGGGTTAAGCTTTCTAGATGATTCTAGAAGGTTTTGGTTTTGTTTTGTGAAAGATAGTTTCAAGTGACTCATGCTTTAACCCAACCCAAACCCTAACCCTAGTTAATTCTCTACATGGGTTTAGTCAACCATGGTTGCATTATTCATTATATTATTCTTTTTCTATTCATCACAAAAGGAATTCTATTCATTGTTCATCTTCTTCCTTCTTCTTTCTTCATGAAAAAAGCTCACTAGCTTTTTTCCAAGTGATGAATAAATGTGAGAAAAGGATAAATAAAGAGAGCAAAAATCCTACTTCATCATCCTCATCTTCCCTTGCCCTTTAGATGAGAGTGTTCACTCAATTTTAGTGAGTGTTAGCTTGTGTTAATGAAATTTCGAGGTAGATCAACTTTGTATCGAAGATCGGAAGCAAGACTGTACCTTTCTCTTCGAGGAGCCTCTCGAGAGTCTGGAGCATGATGATCGCAGCGAAGGGACTTCAACACGGAGCATATGAAGTGAAGGACCGGATCTACAAAGGTTGTAATCCCTCTCACTTAGTGTTAAAATGTTTAGCATGTTAGTTTTCGCCTAATCTCTAGTTTAAAGATCCGTATTCGGGTTGTTCGGCATGGCTAATTTTTTAATCGGGCATGGTTGATGCCTTGTAGACCTTTGTACGTGTGCCCAGCAACCCTACAGTGGTATCAGAGCCAAGCTAGAGCTTTAGGCGAAGTCTAGACGAAGTTTAAAGTCCGATCGAACCCGGAAAACCCGATATACCCTAGTTTCTGGAAATTTTTCAAAACTGTTATTTTTTCCAAATTAAAAATGCTCAAAAAATTCAGCAGGGAATTGTAAGAAATACTGTGAAGCCCGTGCGCCTGATTCCACCAAAGCGCGGCGGAACCGCGGCACAAGCATGGCTTGTGCGGCGGTTCCGCGGCCATTTAGTCACTTCAGCATTTGAAATTTGCACAATAATTCTTATCTTTTAGTGTTGTATTTTCTGGGAATTTCTAATATTTATTCAACTGTTGAATTTTCTGGGTTGTATTGGGGACTGGTAGATTCGATCGGATATTTTAACTTTGTTTAGTTTTTCCGGATATTTAGAATCTGTTAAAAAGATCGAACGGATATCAATAACTCACTTTTTCCCCTGTCGGAAATTTTTTCAAAAGTTGGATTTTTCCTCGTGTTTAAGAATGTTCTAAGTCGTGCAAGTAAAGCGGTGGACCCTCTAGAAGACAACAAACCTTAACTCGATTATGTGACCGTCTTGAACTGCCTTTTGAACCTTAGGGTTTGGGGCAGTACGGCGTGCCACATGTGAGGCGTTGGCTTGACCCTTCTACGGCTGGACCATTGGTACTGTGGCATGTGATGGATGTTTTTAAACTAATTTCAAGTGTTGAGATATATTGGGGAAATCTTGGGTGTTTGATGATTCGATCGGAAAGTTTAACTTTGTCTATTTATCTGGAATGTGATACAATATTTGGAATCCACAGGTAGTTATGAGATAACTAATTTGAATATTATAAACATAGCAGTTCAGTCTCAAATGATCGGTTGCCACGGAATTTTGATGTGATCAAAAGTCCGTCGCAATCACGTAGCGTACGCGGATACTCGCCGGGTAAACTTAATAGACAGCCACGTCCCATAGCCCCGACCAAGTGACTGTAGGAGAACCCCGTCGCCGAAAGCATCCGTTCGGGTGCTCGCGGCAGCGATGTTTCGCCTTAATGCACTTCATCGACGGCATCTGGGGGTGCGGCCGTCTACTAAAATTTGCGACGAGCATTCGATCAGGACGTCGGGAATCTTGTTGAATTGCCCGACTTGATATTGAAAATAGTTTTCGATAATGAGACTAAAATGCGGGGTTTATAAATGTTAGGCATGCGATGTCTAAGGAATTCATTTGGTTAGGCATGCGATGTCTAAAGAGGTTGCGGATTTCAACTGTTGTAGTTTTACACTTTCTTTTCTGTGACCGTAAGCGTAGTATGTGGTGTATCGCCGGCTTCGTTGCTATACATCAACGACAATCGGGATACGCATACTTGCTTACGTTGATGATATGAGATATTATGTATTGCTGTGATATGTTGTATTGGATCGTCACGTTTGAATAGCCGGGGTTTTTATGTGAGATGAGAGTTTTTTCTTTTTCATTCATGTAAAATTCATTTGTATGTAATATTCTTTTATTGGGGCACTTCCAGGTTGCGGAAGATGTCACCGTTGTATATTATTTACTTTTCCGCATTAGGTAGACCCAAGGCGGGGAGCACAAGTAACCGGGTTCTAGGGTCCAGTAGGAGACCATCTCGAGTAGTCGAGACCGGGTCTCCTAACCCTAGAATTGGCAGTGTTGCTTGCCGCTCTCGTAGGGGTCTAGGGATGTGGGTTTGGCTATTCATCGCAACCGTGGAATCCGTGTTTTATACAGGCTCGTATTGAAAACACGGACGTCCTAGTATATCCAATATTTCATATATGTTTTTTCTGCTGCAATGTTCTGTGATGAGATCATATTACTGTCTGAGATGAATGTTTATATTATATATATGTGATATATGTTATATTGCAGATTTCGTTTCAAAAAGAGATGCTTGCGAAGCATAATTAAAATGGGACTTCATTAATGAGATTAATGAAATAAAAGAAACCTAAGATGTTGTAAAAACTTGTTTAAATTAAAAATTAAACTGGTAGCTCTAGTTCTTGCTTTGCATAGCGGTGTTCCTTGTAGAACATCCGGCACCTTATTCGATAAGGAAAGGACCGAGATCCCTTCACCGGGAGTGACTCCTTTAGCAATAACTGGCAGATGCTACAAACTCGGTTTGTCTTTTGATTGCTTCTATAGTTTCTGCTTTGCACAGTGGTATATATGATATATCCTGCACCTTATTCGATGAGGAAAGGGCCGACGATCCCTTCACCGGGAGTGACCCCATTAGCAAAACTAGAAAAGCCTCAAAAACACTTCATTTCAAATCACTCGATTCTACAACGATATCAAGTTCATTACGCAAAAGGTTTTCTTAAAAACCTGTCGTAGCCCTCCGTCATTTCAGATAAGTACTACTTAGTATTCGTGCTGCGGTAGTTTGGCATGCGTCAAGGCGTAGTGTACGGTAGCTAACTAGTGCTTATCTGCTAGCATACGATGCGATTGGATTAGGGTATTCGTACGGCGTTGTTTGGCATGCGTCAAGGGTCGTGCAGGTGGGTTTAATTCAATCAAGAAATGTACGGGTTGAACTTGACTAGCGGACTATGGGTTGTTTGGCATGCGTCAAGGTCATAGCACGCTAGGGGTAAAATATTATTGGGAATTTCAAGTGTTGAAATTTGCAATGAGATTGCATACCTTCCATGAGATAGTTGGATCCCGATACCCGCTGCGAGTAAGAGTTACTCCTGGGAGAGTTTTACACATTACAAATTAGCCGATCAAGTAGGTGTCTAGAAAGGTGTTAACGGGGTTACGCCTCTGGGAAAACGAGGTTTACTTTAATTAGGTTCGTGCGAAAGCACGGGGGACCTCCCTCAAAGTACCGACACTGGCCTGGCTGAAAGATTGGTGAACTTGTAGCGTGTAATTAATCCCGGCTAGTCTTTCCTTTTAGGGTTTGAAGAAAGATTTGATTAAAACAGTGGGAGACATCCTGATTAGATATATTATATAACCAATCTAATCTTGCAAGAGCATACGCTGAGTGTTTTCTTCTCTCTCTCTCTCCAGGTAGCGACCATATCACGCCTTAATCAAGATAATAATACGGATAAATTGACCGAACCCACTTATTATACTGAGCTGGGGAACGTTGGTCCCGCTCCAACTTATAATTGTTATAAGACAAAGCAGGAAATTGGGGAATACCAGATTTCCCGTGCCGCCCAAACGAAGAAAGTGCATGTTGATGCATCATCTTCGGGTGTGTTCATTACACAGAACTGTTTCTCAGTATCCTTTACGTCCTGGGTATGTGATACCGGATCAGGATCCCGCATATGTAATCTATTACATGGGCTACAGATAGGTAGAGAACTGAGAACGGGTGATAAGTTTCATGAGACAGAAAACGGTGCAAGTGTTGCAGCCAAGTCTGTTGGTCACTATCACCCTGTATTACCTGAATACATTGATTCTGAACAAATATTATTAGATACCGAACCTGATATACAAAATCATATCAGTCTCTTTATTAGTAAAGAAAGGATATAATTTTGTATTGTTGGATAATGTTTTGAACATTTCCTATATCAAGAGTTGATCGGTTCAGGCACGTTATCTAAAAGCATTGACGTTCTAAATCAAACTACAGTTCTTAGTATAAGGAACATACACAAGAGGAAGAGTTCAGAAATGAATGAATCCTTCTTGAGGCATTGTAGACCAGGTCATATCAATGCGACCCGACTGGCTGAAGTTACATTTAGATGCATATTTAAATTAGTTTGAATTTACATCTTGTGAAACTTGCTGGTCATGTCACAAAGATAAGATGACCATAGCTCTGTTTTTTGGAAATAGAGAAAGAGTTAGTGAACTCTTGGGATTGATACATGCTGATGTATGAAAGTCCCCTGTCTACATATGCCAAGATCGGTTCTTTGTACTTCATTATAATCTCTGATGATCTCTCAAGATTCAGACATATGTTTCTGTTGAAACACAAGTCCGAACCTTTTGAGATATTCACGGAATATAAGTTAGAAGTAGAGAACCAAAATATGGGTATAACTATTATGTCTTATGATGAGATCAAGGAGGAGAATACTTAAGCACGGTGATTCCTGGACTATTCTAAAGGAGAATGAGATTCTCTCTCGGCATTACTCCTCCGTATACACCACAGCACCTTGGAGTATCGGGGCGGAGCAATAACACCTTATGTGATATGGTGTGCTCTATGATGAGTACTACTGAGTTTCCTATTTCCTTTTGGGAGTTATGCACTTGAGAAGCTGCATACCTATTGAATAGGGTTCAAATCAAATCAGCTGCCTACCACTTCATATGTGATATGGAATGGGAAGAGCCCATATCTTAAGTTTGTTAAGATTTGGGGTTGTCCGGCCTATGTCTAAATGCAAAATCCGGACAAGCTCGAGGCAAGGTCTGTTATGTAGAACTGGAAAGGTTCCAGCTATACAAACTGCAGCTGATGATTTGGTAGAACCAAAGGATTCAATAGTTTCCAACGAACCTCAGCCTCTCCACCAATCTAGTAGGGTTCCTCACCCACCTGAGAGGTACTTCGGTTTCTCTATGACAGTGGGAGCGAGGATTGCATCATTAGATGATGACCCAACTAGTTTCGAGCAGGCCATCAGGAGTGGGACTCTGTAAGAATGGCTGGATGCTTATCGATCTGAGATGGAATCCTTATACACCAACAAAGTATGGACTTTGGTTGCTTTATCTGAAGGGTTAAATCCCCATCAGGAGCAGGTATATCTTGAGAAGATTACTTGGTGTACATGGAAAAGTTGAGACTTTCAAAGCTATACTTAAGTCTATCCAGATCCTACTTGCCACGGCTACATACCATGACTACGATATCTGGCGGTTGGGTGTCATGACTACTTTTCTAAATGATGTTTTAGAAAAGAGCGTCTATAAGTACACAGCCAGAGGGCTTCGTAGACAGTGGGAGCAGCGGAAACGTGTGCAAGATGTTTTATATGATAAAATAGGCATCGCGGAGTTGGAACATCTGTTTTGATGTGGTAGTCAAAGAGTTTGACTTCATCAAAATGGTAGATGAAACTTGTATATACAAAAAATGTAGTAGAGAGTATGGAGGTGATCCTCGTAGAGTACGTGGATGACATACTCTTGATAGGGAAGGAGTTTCCTATGCTACGCTCGGTCAATCTCCGTTTATCACAAGGATTCTCCATATAGGATCAAAATGATACCTCCTAAATCCTGGGTTTTGGATCTATGAGATAGATCAAATTGGATGTTAGGATACTCGCTAGTTGTAGTGAGATGGTATCAATCGATCCTGGGAAGAATCACTGGAAAGGTTCCAGGGTGATAAGAACGACTGGATGTCAGTCGCAGGCATTGTCTTTACCCTCAGTGGAGGGACGGTATGTTGGAAGAGTTCTAAGCTAGATACCGTGACATACTAGACGATTAAAGGCAAGATACAAAATTACCAAGGATGCTACCAAAGAGGCAGTCTGGATATATATAAGTTCATAAGATGAACTTCGTTCCTACCATTGTATGACAATGGAGTTGTGGCATTATGCCAAGGAACCCCCGTCCTATCAGAATTCCAGATATAATTCTTAAGCAGAATCACCTGATCATGGAGATGGTTAATCTCCAGGGAGATCGAGGTTAGGAGAGTAGACACAGAGGACAACAGCGCGGATCCACTCACGAAGGCCTTTTTCCCAATAGAGACTTTTATGGGATGGTTGAGTATGAGATACTTCAACCACAGCTAATTGTTGGGTATGTGATACCACAACAGATGGCCCTAGTTTAAGTGGGAGATTGTTAGTTATATGTATGCCCTAGAGGCCATTACTGTACATATGATGTATATTGTAGTGGATGCTAGGACATATATAGGGAGGACTTTCTTGCTCGACATGATAGTAAGCTATCTGGTTGTTCTTTATCTTAACATGTACTCTGATTGTCTCTATATTACATGTTGATAAAGCCCTTAGGATATGTACTCGACTGCTGGGACTATGATGAGATCATACTAGTGGGGCCACGGTAGTCGACGAGTACATCCTATAACTGTTCCTAGTCGAGGGTGTATCGAGACAGGGCATCGATACACCAGAGTAGACTAGCGTATACGCATCTTGACCCATATGATGGGCGATGGATGATCCCATATCCATCGGTGTTTGACATCAAGGATGGTGTACGGGTGCTCAGTGGAGACTGGGTACACTGGACGGACTCGCCGAGAACTCCCAGATGGTATTATACCTCACGTCAGATGGCAGTTCTCCGGTGACACTGGTACAGAGTAGTCTGTTGACCCGAGATCGTCATAGAGTCTTGTGTGATTCCCACTGTGCTTTGATTTCCATCATACCACGTCCAAGTGGGCGTGCAAAAAGGTGGCTTTTGGGTACAGTCCCGAATCACATGGAGGCAATGAGCGATAGGAGGGGATTTGTCTCTCCAGGTATAGGGAGTTGATGTTGTGCTGTGTTCGATTGGCTATAACCGGAAATCCCTGGCCAGGGTTGCTGAGATTTACTGGTAAGTGTTATCAGTAGTTTCTCGAACTGTTATAGACCTCATATCGACACGACTTATCAAGCTACTGGGGTCTGACGTTTACCACCCCTAGGCGAGATATGCGACATATCAGACGACGAGACCGGACTGTACGGGAGTGTTACTGTTTGGATTCACAGGAGAAGTTACAGGCTTGCTTGTTGATCTTCTGAGCGCTCAATACCTGGGTGGCTGTTATGTTTAGCTGACCGCTTGCAGCTTGTGGGTGTTTGATATGATCATCACCTGCTGCCAATGTATTGACGATTCTTTAGAGTCCTACACAGAGGTTTCTTGGCTAAGCAAAACGGAGTAGAGGCACATATGTGATATGTGCGGGACCGAGGATAATACGATATGAGATACCGTATTCTATTCTCGCGATATTTGATATCAGCCGGGTCATCGGATCAAGAGTTGATTCGATGAATCAGTACGGATAAATATTAGTCTGTTATATGCGATATAGCCGGATTGTCGGATCAAGTGTTGATTCGATAATTTAATGTATAATAATATATATGATATATTAAATTGCATTAACTAATATTTGCTCACTAAAAGATTCTTTTTCTCACTCGGGTAATACATTGATATATATGCGATATATGTTAAATGTATTATTTTATTTTGTTATAATAAATATTATATATATGATATATAATATTGTAACATGATATGATAAATAATGCAACATGTTTAGTGGAGTTTAAACATGATTAGCGTTTGGATTAGGGTTAAGCTTTCCAGATGATTCTAGAAGATTTTGGTTTTGTTTTGTGAAAGATATTTTCAAGTGACTCATGCTTTAACCCAACCCAAACCCTAACCCTAGTTAATTCTTGTTAGTTGTATGTATGCCCTAGAGGCCAGTATTGTACAGATGATGTATATTATATTGGATGCTTGGACATATATAGAGATGACTTTCTTGCTCGATATGATAGTATGCTATTGGGTGCTTGATATGATCATCATCTGCTGCCGGCGTATTGACGAGTCTTTAGAGTCCTACACAGAGCTTTCCTGGCTCAAGCGAAACAAAATAGGAGCGCATATGAGATATGTGCAGGACCGAGAATAATGCGTGTATGAGGTACCGTATTCCATTCTCGCGATGAATGTATCGAATGGTTATATTCGATATAACCTAGTTATTGAATCAAGAATTGATTTGATAAGCCGATACATAGGATACTAGTCGGTTATATGCGATATGACCGGATCGTTAAATCAAGTGTTGATTTAATGATTTAATGTATAATTATATATTTGATATATTACTTTGCATTAGCTAGTATTGGTTCACTTTATATGGATTTTCTCACTTGATGTGCAAGAAGTATATGTGATATACTTTTGTGCACATTTTTGTATCATGTTTGATGATACTTGATCATTTAGTTAAGTGTATAGAATTAAACCATGGTTAATTTGATGATTAGGGTTTTGCTTGTTCATTTATTTATTTATTAGTTCATTTATTTATTTGGAAATGATTTAGATAAGAATGGTGGCTTTATTTGTTTCTAGTTGAAGCTTCATGAAGCTTTGACTTCTAAACCATTCTTGTCTTCATGCTTAACCCTAACCCATCCAAGTAACCATGGTCTATTCTCTACACTCTACCCTAGTTAGTATATGATAAGTATTCATTTACTTTTCATTTTAAAAGAATACTCATCATATTCTAGCTTCATCTTCTTCTTCATCTTCAAAAGAAAAAGCTTGATGCCATCAATGGCAACTTGAGTTCTAAAGTGAGAAATCAAATTCTAAAGTGAACCCACCTCCTATTTCTTCACCCTCTACCTCTTGCCAAGTTGTTTTGGGTGTTTTCTTCACAAGTTTCACAAATTTGTGAAGTCGGAGCTTGAACTTGTGATGCCTCGACGTAGATCATCTTCGGCACGAAGCCGACGACCTAGTCCGCCCATTTCTCCGATCAAGCCGACGATTGAGTCCGGGATTCGAGATGTACAGCGAGAGGACGCCTACGTGGAGCCAAGGAAGTGGATATCCGGATCTACAAAGGTTGTAGCTTCTTATCTTTAGTTAAGTTGTTAACTAGATTCGTATTTCGCCTAAACTTCTAGTCAATGATCCGTATTAGGGTTTCGCGGCACTCATAATTTTTTAAATTGGCATGATTGATGCCTTGTGAGACCTCTATAGTGTGCCTAGGAAACTTTCACTGGTATCAGAGCCTAGCTAGAGCCTTAGGCGAAGTCTAGACGATGTTTGAAACCCGATCGAACCCGAAAACCTAACTTTTTGATGCTCTCTGGACTTTTTCTAAAAACTGGGATTTTTCCAGATTAAAAATTCCTAAAAAATTCAGCAGGAAATTGTAAGAATTACTGTGCAAATACGACACTGTTTGGAGCTCAAACAGCCGCGGAACCGCGACAAGAGCTGGCTCGTGCGGCGGTTCCGCCGCCACTTCATGACGTCATCCCTATCAATTTGCACAGTAATTCCTATTTAATAGTGCTGAGTTCTCTGGGTATTTTTAATATTTATTCAAGAGTTGAATATTCCAGGTTGTTTTGGGGATTCGATGATTCGATCGGATTATCAGATTTTGTCTATGTGGATTCCGGATAATTTTTGAATTTGTTAAAAAGTTCGACCGGATATAAATACCCAACTTTTCCCCTGTCGGGAAATTTCCAAGTGTTGGATTTTTCCGTAGTTTAACGACGTTCTAAGTAGTGCAAGTAACGCGATGGACCCTCTAGAAGACAACAAACCTTAACTCGATTATGTGACCGTCTTGAACTGCCCTTTGAACCTTCGGGTTTGGGGCAGTACGGCGTGCCACATGTGAGGCGTTGGCTTGACCCTTCTACGGCTGGACCGTTGGTACTGAGGCACGAACTGAATGTTGTTAGACTTATTTCATGTGTTGAGCTGTATCGGGAAAACTTGGGTATTCGACTGTTCGATCGGAAAGTTTAACATTTTCTATTTATCTGGAATGTGATACAATAATTGGAATTCACAAACAGTTATGAGATAACTGAATGAATGTTATAAATCTAGCGGTTTAGTTTCACTTGATATTGAAAAGAGTTTTCGATAATGAGACTAAAATGTGGGGTTTATAACTGTTAGGCATGTGATGTCTAAGTATTTCATTTGATTAGGCATGCGATGTCTAAAGAGGTTGCGGATTCCAACTGTTGTAGTTTTACACTTTCTTTTCTGTGACCGTAAGTGTAATATGTGATATCGCCGGTTTCGTTGCTATACGTCAACGACAATTGGGGTATGCATACTTACTTACGTTGATGACATGTGATGTTATGTGTTGCTGGATATGTTATATTGGATCATCGTGTTTGAATAGCCGGGGGTTTTTATGTGAGATGAGTGTTTTTCATTTTCATTCATGTAAAAACTTGTATGTAATATTCCATTATTGGGACACTTCCAGGTAGCGGAAGTTGTCACCTTTTGTATATTATTTACTTTTCCACATTAGGATAGACCCAAGAAGGGGAGCACAAGTAACCGGGTTCTAGGGTCCAGTGGGAGACCAACTCGAGGAGTCGAGCCCGGGTCTCCTAACCCTAGAATTGGTAGGGTTGCTTGCCGCTCTCGTAGGGGTCTAAGGGTGTGGGATTGGCTATTCATCACGACCGTGGAATCCGTGTTTTATACTGCCTCGTATTGAAAACACGGACGTCCTAGTATATCCAATATTTCATATGTTTCTTCTGCTGCGATATCTGTGATGTGATCATGTGATGTTCTGTGATGGATACAGTATACAGTATATATGATATATTATATAGACGTTACTTATGTTTTACATCCGCACTAGCCCTACCCCGCTCTGCCGTTAGTTACCTAACCTAACGGTGCACGAGGGGACATCGAGGCGAATGCGGATGGCATAAGTGTACGTCGTATTTATCTGTGATGTTTAGGTACTTAAATGATGGGACTTCATTAATGTGATTAATGAAAGAAAAGAAACCTAAGATGTTGTAGAATCAAATTTTAAACAAAACAGGTAGCTACAGTTCTTGCTTTGCTTAGCGGTATATATGATATACCCCGCACCTTATTCGATGAGGAAAGGACCGAGATCCCTTCACCGGGAGTGACTCCTTTAGCAATAACTGGCAGATGCTACAAACTCGGTTTGTTTTTGATTGCTTTTAAGAGTTTTTGCTTTGCACAGTGATATATATGATATATCCCGCACCACATTCGACGAGGAAAGGGCCGACGATCCCTTCACCGGGAGTGACCCTTTAGCAAAACTAGAAAAGCCTCAAAATCACTCCATTTCAAAACTTCATTTGATTCTACAACGATATCAAGTTCATTACGCAATAGGTTTTCAGAAAAACCTGTCGTAGCCCTCCGTCATTTCAGATAAGTCCTGTTTAGTATTCGTGCTGCGTTTGTTGACCTTGTTAAGGCGCAGTGTGCGGTAGCTAACCAGTATTTATCTGTTTATGCATATGATGCAGATTGGGTTAGGGTAGTCGTACGGCCTTGTTGACCTTGTCAAGGGTCGTGCGGGTGGGTTTGATTCAATCAAGAAATGATGGGTTGAACTTGACTTGCGGTCTATGGTTTGTTGACCTTGTCAAGGTCATAGATCGTTCGGGGCAAAATATTATCGGGAATTTCAAGTGTTGAAATTTGCAATAAGATTGCATACCTTCTATGAGATAGTTGGATCCCGATACCCACTGCGAGTAAGAGTTACTCCTGGGAGAGTTTTACACCTTGCAATTAGCTGATCAAGTAGGTGTCTAGAAAGGTGTCAACGGGGCTACGCCTCTGGGAAAACGAGGTTTACATTAATTAGGTTCGTGCGAAAGCACGGGGGACCTCCCTCAAAGTACCGACACTGGCCTGGCTGAAAGATTGGAGAACTTGTAGTGTGTAATTAATCCCGGCTAGTCTTTCCTTTTAGGGTTTGAAGGAAGATTTGATAAAAACCAGTGGGAGCCATCCTGATTAGATAAGATAATAACCAATCTGATCTTGCACGAGCATACGCTAAAGTGTTTTCTTCTCTCTCTCTCCAGGTAGCGACCATTTCATGCCCTAATGAAGATAATAATATGGATGTATTGACCGAACCCGCATGTTATACTGTGCTGGGGAACGTTGGTTCCGTTCTTTCTTATAAGGGTTATAGGAATGAACAGGATATAGGGGAATACCAGGATTCCCATGCCACCCGAATGAAGAAAGTACATGTTGATGCATTTTATTCGGGTGTGTTCTTTACAGAGAACTGTTTCTCCATTTGCTCTACGTCCTGGGTAGTAGATACCGGGTCAGGATCCCATATATGTAATCAGTTACATAGGCTAAGGAAAGGTAAAGAACTTGGAGAAGGTGATAAAGACATTAGAGTTGGAAATGGTGCAATTGTTGCAGTTAAGACTGTCGGGGAATATCACCTTGTATTACCAACTGGTAATACATTGGTTCTGAATGAATGCTATTACATGCCGAACCTGATATGCAACATTATATCGGTTTCTTTATTAAGTAAAGAGGGATATAATTTTGTATTACAGGATAATGTTATGAACATTTTCCGTAACCAAAAGTTGGTTGGATCAGGCACGTTGTGCAATGGCATTTATGTTCTAAATCAATCAACAGTTCTGAGCATAACAAACACACATAAGAGGAAGAGTTCAGAACTGAACGAATCCTTCTTGTAGCATTGTAGACTGGGTCACATCAATGCGACACGACTGGCTAAGTTGCATAAGGATGGATATTTGAAACCTTTCGAATTTTCATCTTATGACACTTGCCAGTCATGTCTCAAAGGCAAGATGACCAAAACTCCGTTTACGGGACACGGAGAAAGAGTTACCGAACTCTTGGGGCTGATACATAGTGATGTATGCGGTCCCAAGTCTACACATGCCAGGGATGGTTCTTCATACTTCATTACATTCACTGACGATCTCTCTAGGTTCGGGTATGTGTTCCTGATGAAACACAAATCAGAAGCTTTTGAGAAATTTAGGGAATATAAACAAGAAGTTGAGAACCAAACCGGAAAAAGTATTAAAATCCTACGATCTGATCGAGGTGGTGAATACTTGAGCAATGAATTCCTGGACTTCCTAAAAGAGAATGGGATTCTCTCTCAGCTGACTCCTCCATATACACTACAGCACAACGGTGTATCAGAACGGAGGAACCGCACCCTATTAGATATGGTGCGCTCTATGATGAGCACAGCTGAGTTACCTATTTCCTTCTGGGGTTATGTGCTAGAAACAGCAACATACCTATTGAATCAAGTTCCATCTAAATCTGTACCTACCACACCGTATGAGATATGGAGTGGGAAGAGACCATATTTTAAACGAGTTAAGATATGGGGTTGTCCGGCCTATGTCAAAAGGCAAAATCCGGATAAGCTCGAGGCACGGTCAGTTCTCTGCAAGTTTGTGGGATATCCAAAGAATTCATATGGGTATTTTTTCTACCACAGGGAGGAACAAAAAGTGTTTGTTGCTCAACATGCCACCTTTTTAGAAAAGGAATTCCTTGAAAAAGAAATTAGTGGCAAAGTGGTAGAGCTGGAAGAGGTTCCAGATACACAAACCGTAACTGAAGATTTAGTGGAACCAGAAGATTCAGTAGCTCCCAATGAACCTCAGCCTCTCCGCCGATCTAGTAGGGTTCCTCGCTAACCTGAGAGATACTACGGTTTTCTCATGGATGGTGGCAGCGAGGATTGCATCATGGAGGATGATGACCCAACTGGCTTCGAGCAGGCCATCACGAGTAGGGACTCAGTGAAATGGCTGGATGCTATGCGGTCCGAGATGGAATCCATGTACACCAACAAAGTATGGACTTTGGACGTTGCTCCTGAAGGGGTAAAACCCATTGGGAGCAAGTGGATCTTCAAGAAGAAACTTGGTGTAGATGGGAAAGTGGAGACTTTCAAGGCTAGACTTGTAGCAAAAGGTTTTCGTTAAAGACCAGGTGTGGACTATGACGAAGCCTTTTCTCCAGTGTCTATGCTTAAATTCATCCGGATCATGCTTGCCATCGCTGCATATCATGATTACGAAATCTGGCAAATGGATGTTAAGACCGCCTTTCTAAATGGTGATTTAGAAGAGTGCGTGTACATGACTCAGCCAGAGGGCTTCGTAGATAGTGGGAGAAGCGAGAAGGTGTGCAAGCTGCTTAAATCCATTTATGGATTAAAGCAAGCGCCGCGGAGTTGGAACATCTGCTTTGACGTCGTTATCAAAGAGTTTGATTTCGTCAAAAACCCAGATGAACCTTGTATCTACAAGAAGGTGGCAGAGAGTAAGGTTGTCTTCCTCGTATTGTACGTGGACGGCATACTCTTTATAGGAAATGATATTCCTATGCAGCAATCGGTCAAGCTCTTCTTATCACAAAGATTCTCAATGAAAGATCTTGGTGATGCCTCCTGCATATTGGGGATCAGGATCTATAGAGATAGATCCAAACGGATATTGGGATTGTCCCAATCCAGGTACATTGACACCATACTAAAGAGGTTTAGTATGGAAGAATCCAAGCGTGGGAACTTGCCCACGATCTCTGGAGTCACTCTCTCCAAAGAGATGTCTCCCAAGACTGATTTGGAGAGAGCTCGCATGCAAGGGATACCCTATGCTTCGGCTGTAGGCTCTATCATGTATGCGATGCTGTGTACCAGACCCGATGTAGCATACTCACTAAGTGTAGTGAGTAGGTATCAAGCTGATCCTGGAGAGAGTCACTGGACAGCTGTGAAGAGCATTCTCAAGTACTTACGAAGGACTAAAGAGATGCTCTTGGTGTATGGTAACGGGGAACTCCAAGTGGAGTCCTTTACCGATTCGAGCTTCCAGAGTGATAAGGACGACTCTAAGTCGCAGTCGGGATTTGTCTTTACCCTTTACGGAGGGGCGGTTAGCTGGAAGAGTTCCAAGCAGGAAACCGTGGCAGACTCGACGATGGAGGCTGAATACATCGCTGCCAACGATGCTGCCAAAGAGGCTGTCTGGATCAAGAAGTTCATTACTGAACTTGGAGTGGTTCCATCCATTGAGCATCCAATACCTTTGTATTGCGATAACAATGGAGCGGTGGCTTTGGCCAAGGAACCCAGGTCCCATCAGCGATTCAGGCATATTCTGAGGCTGTATCACCTGATCCGGGAGATAGTTGATCGCCGGGAGATCGAGGTCAGGAGGGTTGATACGAAGAACAACACAGCGGATCCACTCACGAAGGCCATTCTCCAGATACAGTTTGAGAGACTCTTCGGGAGGCTCGGTATGCGATACTACAGCAGCTGGCCCTAGTGCAAGTGGGAGATTGTTAGTTGTATGTATGCCCTAGAGGCCAGTATTGTACAGATGATGTATATTATATTGGATGCTTGGACATATATAGAGATGACTTTCTTGCTCGATATGATAGTATGCTATCTGGTTACTCTTTATCTTAACATGTATACTAGTCTCTTTAAACTTTCTTATGGTTACATGTTGGTAAAGCCCTTAGGATGTGTACTTGACTACCTGGACTATGATACAGATCATACTAGTGGGGACATGGTAGTCCATAAGTACATCCTTCAAGGTCCCTAGTCGTGGGTGTATCGAGACGGGGCATCAATATACCAGTGTAGACTAGCGTATACGCTTCTCGACCCATGAGATGGGCGATGGATGATCCCATATCCATTAGTGTTTGACATCAGAGATGGTATACGGGTGCTCAGTGGAGACTGGGTACACTGGACGGACTCGCCGAGAACTCCCAGATGGTATTATACCTCACGTCAGATGGCAGTTCTCAGGTGACACTTGTGCAGGTTAGTTTCTAGACCCGAGATCGTCAAAGAGTCTTGTGTGATTCCCACTGTGCTTTGATCTCCACCTTACCACGTCGATGAGGGCATGCAAAACGGTGGTCTTTGGGTACAGTCCCGAGTCACATAGAGGCAATGAGCGATAGGAGGGGTTTCGTCTCTCCCGGTATTGGGGGTTGATGTTGCGCTGTGCTCGATTGGCCGTAACAGGGAAGTCCCTGGCCAGGGCTGATCAGAGATTTGATGGTAAGTGTTACCAGTAGTTTCTCGACCCGTTATGAGCCTCACATCGGCACGACTTATCGGTTATTGGGGTCTGACGTTTACCACCCCTAGACTTGATATGCGACATATCAGACGAACAGACCGGACTGTACGGTAAGTGTTACTGGTTGGATTCACAGGAGTGTGAGCGGGCTAGCTCGTCGATCTTCTGATCGCTCAATACCTGGGTGGCCGTTACGTTTAGCAGACCGCTTGCGGCTTGTGGGTGCTTGATATGATCATCATCTGCTGCCGGCGTATTGACGAGTCTTTAGAGTCCTACACAGAGGTTTCCTGGCTCAAGCGAAACGAAATAGGAGCGCATATGAGATATGTGCAGGACCGAGAATAATGCGTGTATGAGATACCGTATTCCATTCTCGCGATGAATGTATCGAATGGTTATATTCGATATAACCTAGTTATTGAATCAAGGATTGATTTGATAAGCCGATACATAGGATACTAGTCGGTTATATGCGATATGACCGGATCGTTAAATCAAGTGTTGATTTAATGATTTAATGTATAATTATATATTTGATATATTACTTTGCATTAGCTAGTATTGGTTCACTTTATATGGATTTTCTCACTTGATGTGCAAGAAGTATATGTGATATACTTTTGTGCACATTTTTGTATCATGTTTGATGATACTTGATCATTTAGTTAAGTGTATAGAATTAAACCATGGTTAATTTGATGATTAGGGTTTTGCTTGTTCATTTATTTATTTATTAGTTCATTTATTTATTTGGAAATGATTTAGATAAGAATGGTGGCTTTATTTGTTTCTAGTTGAAGCTTCATGAAGCTTTGACTTCTAAACCATTCTTGTCTTCATGCTTAACCCTAACCCATCCAAGTAACCATGGTCTATTCTCTACACTCTACCCTAGTTAGTATATGATAAGTATTCATTTACTTTTCATTTTAAAAGAATACTCATCATATTCTAGCTTCTTCTTCTTCTTCATCTTCAAAAGAAAAAGCTTGATGCCATCAATGGCAACTTGAGTTCTAAAGTGAGAAATCAAATTCTAAAGTGAACCCACCTCCTATTTCTTCACCCTCTACCTCTTGCCAAGTTGTTTTGGGTGTTTTCTTCACAAGTTTCACAAATTTGTGAAGTCGGAGCTTGAACTTGTGATGCCTCGACGTAGATCATCTTCGGCACGAAGCCGACGACCTAGTCCGCCCATTTCTCCGATCAAGCCGACGATTGAGTCCGGGATTCGAGATGGACAGCGAGAGGACGCCTACGTGGAGCCAAGGAAGTGGATATCCGGATCTACAAAGGTTGTAGCTTCTTATCTTTAGTTAAGTTGTTAACTAGATTCGTATTTCGCCTAAACTTCTAGTCAACGATCCGTATTAGGGTTTTGCGGCACTCATAATTTTTTAAATTGGCATGATTGATGCCTTGTGAGACCTCTATAGTGTGCCTAGGAACCTTTCAATTCTCTACATGGGTTTAGTCAACCATGGTTGCATTATTCATCATATTATTCTTTTTCTATTCATCACAAAAGGAATTCTATTCATTGTTCATCTTCTTCCTTCTTCTTTCATCATGGAAAAAGCTCACTAGCTTTTTTCCAAGTGATGAATAAATGTGAGAAAAGGATAAATAAAGAGAGCAAAAATCCTACTTCATCATCCTCATCTTCCCTTGCCCTTTAGATGAGAGTGTTCACTCAATTTTAGTGGTGTTAGCTTGTGTTAATGAAACTTCGAGGTAGATCATCTTTGTATCGAAGATTGGAAGCAAGACTGTACCTTTTGTTAGTTATATGTATGCCCTAGAGGCCATTACTGTACATACGATGTATATTGTAGTGGATGCTAGGACATATATAGGGAGGACTTTCTTGCTCGACATGATAGTATGCTATCTGGTTGTACTTTATCTTAACATGTACTTTGATTGTCTCTATGTTACATGTTGATAAAGCCCTTAGGATATGTACTCGACTACTGGGACTATGATGAGATCATACTAGTGGGGCCACGGTAGTCGGCGAGTACATCCTATAACTGTTCCTAGTCGAGGGTGTATCGAGACAGGGCATCGATGCACCAGAGTAGACTAGCGTATACGCATCTTGACCCATATGATGGGCGATGGATGATCCCATATCCATCGGTGTTTGACATCAAGGATGGTGTACGGGTGCTCAGTGGAGACTGGGTACACTGGACGGACTCGCCGAGAACTCCCAGATGGTATTATACCATACGTCAGATGGCAGTTCTCCGGTGACACTGGTACAGAGTAGTCTGTTGACCCGAGACCGTCATAGAGTCTTGTGTGGTTCCCACTGTGCTTTGATTTCCATCATACCACGTCCAAGAGGGCGTGCAAAAAGGTGGCTTTTGGGTACAGTCCCGAATCACATGGAGGCAATGAGCGATAGGAGGGGATTCGTCTCTCCCGGTATAGGGAGTTGATGTTGTGCTGTGTTCGATTGGCTATAACCGGATATCCCTGGCCAGGGTTGCTGAGATTTACTGGTAAGTGTTATCAGTAGTTTCTCGAACTGTTATAGACCTCAAATCGACACGACTTATCAAGCTACTGGGGTCTGACGTTTACCACCCCTAGGCGAGATATGCAACATATCAGACGACGAGACCGGACTGTACGGGAGTGTTACTGTTTGGATTCGCAGGAGAATGTACAGGCTTGCTTGTTGATCTTCTGAGCGCTCAATACCTGGGTAGCTGTTACGTTTAGCTGACCGCTTGCAGCTTGTGGGTGTTTGATATGATCATCACCTACTGCCGGCGTATTGACGATTCTTTAGAGTCCTACACAGAGGTTCCTTGACTCAGGCAAAACGGAGTAGGAGCACATATGTGATATGTGCGGGACCGAGGATAATACGATATGTGATACCGTATTCTATATTCTCGCGATATTTGATATCAGCCGGGTCATCGGATCAAGAGTTGATTCGATGAATCGGTACGGATAAATATTAGCCGGTTATATGCGATATAGCCGGATTGTCGGATCAAGTGTTGATTCGATAATTTAATGTATAATAATATATATGATATATTAAATTGCATTAACTAATATTTGCTCACTAAAAGATTCTTTTTCTCACTCGGGTAATACATTGATATATATGCGATATATGTTAAATGTATTATTTTTTTTTGTTACGATAAATATTGTATATGTGATATATAATATTGTAACATGATATGATAACTAATGCAACTTGTTTAGTGGAGTTTAAACATGATTAGGGTTTGGATTAGGGTTAAGCTTTCTAGATGTTTCTAGAAGCTTTTCTTTTTGTCATGATAAAGATATTTTCAAATGAGTCATGCTTTAACCCAACCCAAACCCTAACCCTAGTTAATTCTCTACAAAGGTTCACTTAACCATGGTTGCATAATTCTATCATATTATTCTTTTCCTATTCATCACAAAAGGATTCTAACATTATTCATCTTCTTCCTCCTTGATTCTTTCATGAAAAACCTTACTTGATTTTTCAAAAGTGATGAATTAATATGAGAAAAAGATAAATAAAGAGAGCAAAAATCCTACTTCATCATCCTCATCTTCCCTTGCCATTTAGATGAGGGTGTTCACATCATTTCATGAGTGTTAGCTTGTGTTAAAGAAACTTCAAGGTAGATCATCTTAGTATCGAAGATCGGAAGCAAAGGTTGCGTCTTTCTCTTCGTGGAACCTCTCGAGAGTCCGGATCCCGATGATCGCAGCGAAGGGACCACAACACGGAGCATATGAAGTGAAGGACCGGATCTACAAAGGTTGTAATCCCTCTCACTTAGTGTTAAAATGTTTAGCATGTTAGTTTTCGCCTAATCTCTAGTTTAAAGTTCCGTATTCGGGTTGTTCGGCACGGCTAAATTTTTAATCGGGCATGGTTGATGCCTCGTAGACCCTTGTGCGCGTGCCTAGCATCCCAACAGTGGTATCAGAGCCAAGCTAGAGCTTTAGACGATGTCTAGACGAAGATTAAAGTCCGATCGAAACCCGAAACCCCGATAAAACCCGCTCTCTGGACTTTTTCTAAAAACTGGGATTTTTCCACATTAAAAATGCTTAAAAAATTCAGCAGGGAATTCTAAGAATTACGGTACAAAAAGTATTTGATGAACAGTAAAACACGCGGCGGAACCGCGGCCGAAGCATGCCTTCTGCGGCGGTTCCGCGGCGCAATGATGACGTCATCAATTCTTGTTTGCACAGTAACTCCTATTTAATTATGCTGGATTTTCTGGGAATTTTTAATATTTATTCAAGAGTTGAATTTTCTGGGGTTGTTTTGGGGATTCGATGATTCGATCGGATTATCAGATTTTGTCTATGTGTGTTTTCCGGATAACTTTTAGAAACTGTTAAAAAGTTCGAACGGATATCAATAACTCACTTTTTCCCCTGTCGGAAAATTTTTCAAAAGTTGGATTTTTCCTCGTGTTTAAGAATTTTCTAAGTCGTGCAAGTAACTCGATGGACCCTCTAGAAGACAACAAAGCTTAACTCGATTATGTGACCGTCTTGAACTGCCTTTTGAACCTTAGGGTTTGGGGCAGTACGGCGTGCCACATGTGAGGCGTTGGCTTGACCCTTCTACGGCTGGACCATTGGTACTGTGGCATGTAATGGATGTTTTTAAACTGATTTCAAGTGTTGAGATATATTGGGGAAATCTTGGGTGTTTGATGATTCGATCGGAAAGTTTAACTTTTTCTATTTATCTGGAATGTGATACAATATTTGGAATCCACAGGTAGTTATGAGATAACTAATTTGAATATTATAAACATAGCAGTTTAGTCTCAAATGATCGGTTGCCACGGAATTTTGATGTGATCAAAAGTCCGTCACAATCACGTAGCGTACGCGGATACCCGCCGGGTAAACTTAATAGACAGCCTCACTCCATAGCCCCGACCAAGTGACTGTAGGAGAACCCCGTCGCCGAAAGCATCCGTTCAGGTGCTCGCGGTAGCGGTGTTCCTCCTTGGTGCACTTCGTCGACGGTATCAGGGGTGCGGCCGTCTACTAAAGTTTGCGACGAGCATTCGATCAGGACGTCGGGAATCTTGTTGAATTGCCCGACTTGATATTGAAAAGTGTTTTCGATAAGGAGACTAAAATGCGGGGTTTATAATTGTTAGGCATGCGATGTCTAAGGAATTCATTTGTTTAGGCATGTGATGTCAAAGGAGGTTGCGGATTCCAACTGTTGTAGTTTTACACTTTCTTTTCTGTGACCGTAAGCGTAGTATGTGGTGTATCGCCGGCTTCGTTGCTATACATCAACGACAATCGGGATACGCATACTTGTTTACGTTGATGATATGAGATATTATGTGTTGCTGTGATATGTTGTATTGGATCGTCGCGTTTGAATAGCCGGGGGTTTTATGTGAGATGAGAGTTTTTCCTTTTTCATTCATGTAAAATTCATTTGTATGTAATATTCTTTTATTGGGGCACTTCCAGGTAGCGGAAGCTGTCACCGTTGTATATTATTTACTTTTCCGCATTAGGTAGACCCAAGGCGGGGAGCACAAGTAACCGGGTTCTAGGGTCCAGTGGGAGACCATCTCGAGGAGTCGGGACCGGGTCTCCTAACCCTAGAATTGGCGGTGTTGCTTGCCGCTCTCGTAGGGGTCTGGGGATGTGGGTTTGGCTATTCATCGCGACCGTGGAATCCGTGTTTTATACAGGCTCGTATTGAAAACACGGATGTCCTAGTATATCCAATATTTCATATATGTTCTTCTGCTGCAATGTTCTGTGATGAGATCATATTACTGCCTGAGACGAATGTTTATATTTTATATATATGAGATATATGTTATATTGTAGATTTCGTTTCAAAAGAGATGCTTGTGAAGCATAATAAAATGGTACTTCATTAATGAGATTAATGAAATAAAAGAAACCTAAGATGTTGTAGAAACTTGTTTATAAAAACTGGTAGCTACAGTTCTTGCTTTGCATAGCGGTGTTCCTTGTAGAACATCCAGCACCTTATTCGATAAGGAAAGGACCGAGATCCCTTCACCGGGAGTGACTCCTTTAGCAATAACTGGAAGATGCTATACACTCGGTTTGTCTTTTGATTGCTTCTATAGTTTTTGCTTTGCATAGTGGTATATATGATATATCCTGCACCTTATTCGATGAGGAAAGGGCCGACGATCCCTTCACCGGGAGTGACCCCTTTAGCAAAACTAGAAAGGCCTCAAAAACACTCCATTTAAAAATCACTCGATTCTACAACGATATAAAGTTCATTACGCAAAAGGTTTTCTTAAAAACCTGTCGTAGCCCTCCGTCATTTCAGATAGGTAATAGTTAGTATTCGTGCTGTGTTTGTTGACTCAGTCAAGGCGTAGTGTGCGGTAGCTGATTAGTGCTTATCTGCAAAGCATATGATGCGATTGGATTAGGGTAGTCGTGCGGCCTTGTTGACTCAGTCAAGGGTCGTGCGGGTGGGTTTAATTCAATCGGGAAATGACGGGTTGAACTTTACTTGCGGTCTATGGTTTGTTGACTCAGTCAAGGTCATAGATTGCTTGGGGTAAAATATTATCGGGAATTTCAAGTGTTGAAATTTGCAATGAGATTGCATACCTTCTATAAGATAGTTGGATCCCGATACCCGCTGCGATTAAGAGTTACTCGTGGGAGAGTTTTACACATTACAATTAGCCGATCAAGTAGGTGTCTAGAAAGGTGTTAACGGGGTTACGCCTCTGGGAAAACGAGGTTTACTTTAATTAGGTTCGTGCGAAAGCACGGGGGACCTCCCTTAAAGTACCAACACTGGCCTGGCTGAAAGATTGGCGAACTTGTAGCGTGTAATTAATCCCGGCTAGTCTTTCCTTTTAGGGTTTGAAGGAAGATTTGATTAAAACAGTAGGAGACATCCTGATTAGATATATTAGATAACCAATCTGATCTTGCAAGAGCATACGCTGAGTGTTTTCTTCTCTCTCTCTCCAAGTAGCGACTATATCACGCCTTAATCAAGATAATAAAACGGATATATTGACCGAACCCACTTGTTATACTGAGCTGGGGAACGTTGGTCCCGCTCCAACTTATAATTGTTATAAGACAGAGCAAGAAATTGGGGATTACCAGAATTCCCGTGCCGCCCAAACAAAGAAAGTGCATGCTGATGCATCATCTTCGGGTGTGCTCATTACACAGAACTGTTTCTCAGTATCCTTTACGTCCTGGGTATGTGATACCGGATCAGGATCCCGCATATGTAATCTGTTACATGGGCTACAGAAAAGGTAAAGAACTAAGAACGAGTGATAAGTTTCATGAGACAGAAATCGGTACAAGTGTTGTAGCCAAGTCTGTTGGTCACTGTCACCCTGTATTACCAGAATACATTGATTCTGAACAAATGTTATTAGATACCGAACCTGATATACAAAATCATATCAGTCTCTTTATTAGTAAATAAAAGATATAATTTTGTATTGTTGGATAATGTTTTGAACATTTTCCTATATCAAGAGTTGATCGGTTCAGGCATGTTATCTAAAAGCATTGACGTTCTAAATCAAACTACAGTTCTTAGTATAAGGAACACACACAAGAGGAAGAGTTCAGAAATGAATGAATCCTTCTTGAGGTATTGTAGACTAGGTCATATCAATGCGACCCGACTGGCTGAAGTTATATATAGATGCATATTTAAATTAGTTTGAATTTACATCTTGTGAAACTTGCCGGTCATGTCACAAAGATAAAATGACCACAGCTCTGTTTATTGGAAACAGAGAAGTAGTTAGTGAACTTTTGGGATTGATACATGCTGATGTATGAAAGTCCCATGTCTACACATGCCAAGACTGGTTCTTTGTACTTCATTACAATCTCTGATGATCTCTCAAGATTCAGACATATGTTCCTGCTGAAACATAAGTCTGAACCTTTTGAGATATTCACAGAATATAAGTTAGAAGTAGAGAACCAAAATACGGGTATAAGTATTATGCCCTTTGATGAGATCAAGGAGGAGAATACTTGAGCACGGAATTCCTGGACTATTCTAAAGGAGAATGAGATTCTCTCTCAGCATTACTCCTTCGTATACACCACAGCACGTCGGTGTATCGGGGCGGAGCAATAGCACCCTATGTGATATGGTGTGCTCTATGATGAGTACTACTGAGTTTCCTATTTCCTTTAGGGAGTTATGCACTTGAGAAGCTGCATACCTATTGAATGTGGATTCAATAGTTTCCAACGAACCTCAGCCTCTCCGCCGATCTAGTAAGGTTCCTCACCCACCTGAGAGATACTTTGTTTTCTCTATGACAGTGGGAGCGAGGATTGCATCATGAGATGATGACCCAACTAGTTTCGAGCTGGCCCTCAGGAGTGGGACTCTGTAAGAATGGCTGGATGCTTATCGATCTGAGATAGAATCCTTATATACCAACAAAGTATGGACTTTGGTTGCTTTATCTGAAGGGTTAAATCCCCATCAGGAGCGAGTATATCTTGAGAAGATTACTTGGTGTACATGGAAAAGTTGAGACTTTCAAAGCTATGCTTAAGTCCATCCAGATCCTACTTGCCACAGCTACATACCATGACTACGATAACTGGCGGTTGGGTGTCATGACTGCTTTTCTAAATGATGTTTTAGAAGAGAGCGTCTATAAGTACACAGCCAGAGGGCTTCGTAGACAGTGGGAGCAGCGGAAACGTGTGCAAGATGTTTTATATGATAAAACAGGCATCGCGGAGTTGGAACATTTGTTTTGATATGGTAGTCAAAGAGTTTGACTTCATCAAAATGGTAGATGAACCTTGTATATACGAAAAGGCAGTAGAGAGTATGGTGGAGATCATCGTAGAGTACGTGGATGACATACTCTTGATAGGGAAGAAGTTTCCTATGCTACGCACGGTCAATCTCCGCTTATCACAAGGATTCTCCATATAGGATCAAAGTGATACCTCCTAAATCCTGGGTTTTTGGATCTATGAGATAGATCTAATTGGATGTTAGGATACTCACTAGATGTAGTGAGATGGTATCAATCAATCCTGAGGAGAATCACTGGAAAGGTTCCAGAGTGATAAGGACGACAGAATGTTAGTCACAGGCATTGTCTATACCCTCAGAGGAGGGACGGTATGTTGGAAGAGTTCCAAGCAAGATACCGTGACATACTAGATGATTAAAGGCAAGATACATCATTACCAAGGATGCTACCAAAGAGGCAGTCTGGATATTTATAAGTTCATAAGATGAACTTCGTTCCTACCATTGTGTGACAATGGAGTTGTGGCTTTAGCCAAGGAACTTCCGTCCCATCAGAAATCCAGATATAATTCTTAGGCAGTATCACCTGATCATGGAGATGGTTGATCTCCAGGGAGATCGAGGTTAGGAGAATAGACACAGAGGACAACAGCGCGGATCCACTCACGAAGGCCTTTATCCCAGTAGAGACTTTTATGGGATGGTTGAGTATGAGATACTTCAACCGCAGCTAATTGTTGGGTATGCGATACCATAACAGATGGCCCTAGTGCAAGTGGAAGATTGTTAGTTATATGTATGCCCTAGAGGCCATTACTGTACATACGATGTATATTATAGTGGATGCTAGGACATATATAGGGAGGACTTTCTTGCTCGACATGATAGTATGCTATCTGGTTGTACTTTATATTAACATGTACTCTGATTGTCTCTATGTTACATGTTGATAAAGCCCTTAGGATATGTACTCGACTACTGGGACTATGATGAGATCATACTAGTGGGGCCACGGTAGTCGGCGAGTACATCCTATAACTGTTCCTAGTCGTGGGTGTATCGAGACAGGGCATCGATGCACCAGAGTAGACTAGCGTATACGCATCTTGACCCATATGATGGGCGATGGATGATCCCATATCCATCGGTGTTTGACATCAAGGATGGTGTACGTGTGTTCAGTGGAGACTGGGTACACTGGACAGACTCGCCGAGAACTCCCAGATGGTATTATACCATACGTCAGATGGCAGTTCTCCGGTGACACTGGTACAGAGTAATCTGTTGACCCGAGATCGTCATAGAGTCTTGTGTTGTTCCCACTGTGCTTTGATTTCCATCATACCACGTCCAAGAGGGCGTGCAAAAAGGTGGCTTTTGGGTACAGTCCCGAATCACATGGAGGCAATGAGCGATAAGAGGGGATTCGTCTCTCCCGGTATAGGGAGTTGATGTTGTGCTGTGTTCGATTGGCTATAACCGGAAATCCCTGGCCAGGGATGCTGAGATTTACTGGTAAGTGTTATCAGTAGTTTCTCGAACTGTTATAGACCTCAAATCGACACGACTTATCAAGCTACTGGGGTCTGACGTTTACCACCCCTAGGCGAGATATGCAACATATCAGACGACGAGACCGGACTGTACGGGAGTGTTACTGTTTGGATTCGCAGGAGAATGTACAGGCTTGCTTGTTGATCTTCTGAGCGCTCAATACCTGGGTAGCTGTTACGTTTAGCTGACCGCTAGCAGCTTGTGGGTGTTTGATATGATCATCACCTACTGCTGGCGTATTGACGATTCTTTAAAGTCCTACACAGAGGTTTCTTGACTCAGGCAAAACGGAGTAGGAGCACATATGTGATATGTGCGGGACCGAGGATAATACGATATGTGATACCGTATTCTATATTCTCGCGATATTTGATATCAGCTGGGTCATCGGATCAAGAGTTGATTCGATGAATCGGTACGGATAAATATTAGCCGGTTATATGCGACATAGCCGGATTTTCGGATCAAGTGTTGATTCTATAATTTAATGTATAATAATATATATGATATTCAAATTGCATTAACTAATATTTGCTCACTAAAAGATTCTTTTTCTCACTCGGGTAATACATTGATATATATGCGATATATGTTAAATGTATTATTTTTTTTGTTACGATAAATATTGTATATGTGATATATAATATTGTAACATGATATGATAACTAATGCAACTTGTTTAGTGGAGTTTAAACATGATTAGGGTTTGGATTAGGGTTAAGCTTTCTAGATGTTTCTAGAAGCTTTTCTTTTTGTCATGATAAAGATATTTTCAAATGAGTCATGCTTTAACCCAACCCAAACCCTAACCCTAGTTAATTCTCTACAAAGGTTCACTTAACCATGGTTGCATAATTCTATCATATTATTCTTTTCCTATTCATCACAAAAGGATTCTAACATTATTCATCTTCTTCCTCCTTGATTCTTTCATGAAAAACCTTACTTGATTTTTCAAAAGTGATGAATTAATATGAGAAAAAGATAAATAAAGAGAGCAAAAATCCTACTTCATCATCCTCATCTTCCCTTGCCATTTAGATGAGGGTGTTCACATCATTTCATGAGTGTTAGCTTGTGTTAAAGAAACTTCAAGGTAGATCATCTTAGTATCGAAGATCGGAAGCAAAGGTTGCGTCTTTCTCTTCGTGGAACCTCTCGAGAGTCCGGATCCCGATGATCGCAGCGAAGGGACCACAATACGGAGCATATGAAGTGAAGGACCGGATCTACAAAGGTTGTAATCCCTCTCACTTAGTGTTAAAATGTTTAGCATGTTAGTTTTCGCCTAATCTCTAGTTTAAAGTTCCGTATTCGAGTTGTTCGGCACGGCTAAATTTTTAATCGGGCATGGTTGATGCCTCGTAGACCCTTGTGCGCGTGCCTAGCAACCCAACACATTTCTCTTCGTGGAGCCTCTCGAGAGTCCGGAGCATGATGATCGCAGCGAAGGGACTTCAACACGGAGCATATGAAGTGAAGGACCGGATCTACAAAGGTTGTAATCCCTCTCACTTAGTGTTAAAATGTTTAGCATGTTAGTTTTCGCCTAATCTCTAGTTTAAAGATCCGTATTCGGGTTGTTCGGCACGGCTAATTTTTTAATCGGGCATGGTTGATGCCTCGTAGACCCTTGTGCGCGTTCCCAGCAACCCTACAACGACGCCTAACGGTGAAGTTCACCACAAAAAGATAAATAAATAAGCAAGACATATAACTCACAAGTAGCGGAAAACCCCTTGCTCTCAGTCTAGCAACCACAATCTCACTAAGTCTCATTACTTATACAAATTACTAATTTTGATTGATGGAGTTAATTAGATACAATAATGAAATGTAGATACAAGAGTGGGAAAGATACAAATGTCCCACCTACCAATGCAAAACACCCGAATGCAACTGTGTGCCAGCTAAGCCTCTACTGATCCAAGCGGTCAACCAGCAAGAACTGTGGCACAACGGGGGTGAGTTGGCAACTCATGAGTAGAAAAATATTAACGGATAGAAGTCGAATAAACAACGACTTCTCGGTCAACTATATCATAAAGGTAATACTATGATATCTAGGATGACCGGGTCTGTATATGTGCCAACAAGGTAGTCAATACCTATATGCATGCGGATAACATCCAACAGTAATAATCAATGCATGTATATGGATCTCGTCCAACCATAATCAAGGTATGTATGCATGTGGATCTCGTCCACCTATATAATCAATGTCTGTATGCACGTAAATATCATAAAGGAGTGTGCATGAAAGTATGAGGATATATATATCAACGGTGTCCGTCGTGACACATCAAAATCATGGAACCTGAGTGCCTAGCATCGACACTCGAAAACATCATGAAAACCGTACCCAGCATCGGCACGTAAATCCTCATATATCGGGCTCCGTCAGTCCGGATCGGCCCACATCGTCTCTCGGCTCCGGTCGGTATCCTCCGGATATCCGCCAGGACCAACCAATCACCGGTAGGTAGTAGTCCCTCTGCCAGGCTCACCGTCTGTATACACGGCATCCCTTTCATGCCCCGGGGTACCATACCGGGTCCACCATTTACCCGTAATCGGCCTCATCCGCCTCCTCGAATCGGGTTTCACATGTTGCTCATAGAACTGAGAAAACATATGGTGGATGCACTGAAATATCATATCAAGAGAAACCGGGTTCTTAAAACAACACATAATCTCTTTTAAAATGTCCATGGTTCTCAAATCCAGAAATTTCTTGAAAACAACATATCTCAATGCGTAAAATCATAGAGCATGATGTATGCGACATATAAAAGAAATGTAAGCAAATCCATATATCATGCAACATGGAAAAGTGATATGACATGTATATCATGCAACATAGAAAAGTGATATGACATGTTAAGGGAAAACCGCTCCTTTAAATGATTCCAGTTTTTAAAATATAACATGCGGTTCCTAATTTTCCAATAAAACGAGTTATCTATGTAGGCACAATATGTAAATGCGCAAGTATACAGGTACCAATTTGTACTTGCACCAATATGGGTACGCAATGTGCATATGCGCAAGTATGGATGTATCAATGTGTATATATGCAAGCAAGTTATGTGAAGAGTCATATCATGATGCAGCAATCCTACTGTGTAGTGACATGGCAATTATCGATGATGAATTGTGTGAGCCGACAAATCTGTGTACGTTCAACATACGCATCATCGATAATGGTGTAAGTGTACTAACACAAGTATATGCAATGCAATGATAATATCATGAATGCAGCGCAAGGTAAATCATCAGCTAAAAGCTATAAGGTATATGTAACTATCATATGTCTGAGTCGGTGAATCTATCAACCGGCATCTAGATTAACAACATCGCGTACGGTAAGATCCATCGTACGGCAACCTCTAGTCAAGGGTAAGGATCAATCATCAAGTCAAACTCATCACGCACGGAAAATCATCATACGGCGGCATTAAGCTAATAAGGATCCTATCATCTTATATGAAAAATGAGGGTACGGCCTGAAATAACATACGACCTATCATCCATGATTCACAACGTTCTATATATGTATATGTATTTATGTACCTATGTCCCGGTTCACATCCGCAATAATCTCATATCAGGGGACTGACAGGGTATAAATCATCTCAATCGACTCCCATCCGTATACCAACGTATCATCGTATCATCATATCATCATATCAGTCATATATTCTTTCATCGCATTTATATCACACATCAAATCGAATTTACATAAACATTCTATCTCTACTAAGTATAAGCATATAACCTAACATACACAACCGAACCATACAATTAGATTTTTAAAGAAGCGAATCGTAGTTTTGAAAATAGGGGTTACGGTGTTTTTAAGAAAAAGATATCATTTGAAAATCCGTAACACCCCTCAAGGTATATATTTAAAAGATACATACGACTCTTCAGTTTAGAAAAAGGTATGGTTCAGATGACGCATCTACATCGACTATCTAGTCCTACGGTACCCTAAACGGCAATATCGACAAACGTCGTCCTCGAATTCCGTCATCACATAATAGCCGTATATATCATTTCTAACTATCCTTAGTTTCTAATATAGTATCACTAACTATCCTTTACTATAACCCTAGTTTTCTAATCTAGGTTTCCTTAACCATATTCTATAAATCAGTTTTCCATCAAACTTTGCGGGGGTGCTATACACCATCCATCCGACTTCCCCCGTGGATATAGATCCACTCACCTGGTCTTCGCTTGCCGAAATCGATGACGCCATGATCCGTCGCCTCCGGATCCACGCGAGGGTACCTACAATAATAAACCATTGCAATGCGTATTAAAATCAAGGCGGAAAACCAAAACGGTACACGTTTCGCTCATAGGTCAAAACCTATAGCTTTGCATGCAAAACACGACCAAAAACCCTGGTCGTGGACGTACAAATGCCACAAGATGGAAACACAACACCAAATACCCAAATCAAGTCAAAATGAAGTCGTAAAACAATGCACCATCTCATGGAAATGGTCCCAGATTTTACCCTAAGCCAAATTGGTCAATTCTGCATATATGGAGGGCCTAATTTACATCTAAAGGGACCCCAGAACAAATACGTATCAGTTCCAACTTACCCTGGCCACAATTTGTGGCTAGATTGAATTTATCTGTGTCCTCGTTGGAGTTAGGGGCTTGGGTCTCAGTGGTAGCTTCCTAGATGCCTGCACGACTCCCAGTAATTGCAAAATCATTTCTAGTGTCCCCGGGTTGCTCCAGATTCCAAAATACCCTCACAATTCACACATTTACCCGATGTCGGGGTTTCTAAATCCATTTTTTAGTTTTCTAAGCTCTGTTCCGGGTCATTAAAACAGCACCTAAGTCTAGTTAACAGCCACAAGGCATCACCCAATCCACACAACACTCAACCCTTCACTAAACGAGTTCTAATTTAAACCGAAATGCTATGAATTCAAACTAAACTAACATAGAAAGAGATATACCTCCCATGGCAACTCAAGAAAACCATAGCTCGACCAATGTCACTAAAATCGAAATTTGCTTCGTCCAATGCGTAGAGGGTGAAGATGGGATTAACTTTTGTGAAAGGGGTTTAGGGTTTTGGGGATTAATTGGAGATGGATCTAGGGATTCTAAGTGGAGGGAAATGGCTTGAGAAAGATAAAGAGGGGAAAAAAGATGGGGGAAATAGAGATGGAAGCAGCCCCCCTCTCTCTCACTATTTTTCTCACTCTCTCTCTCTCCAAAAGTAAACATACCCTAAGCATTATGTCCCCTTTTTGAGTTTTCTTTTTCTTTTCACTCCACCAATAAACCATAACCCAAATAAAACAACATCATGAAATAATATGTAACATGTCATGGTGCACTAGCCACGAAAAACTGTAAAAACACGGATTTGGCTTAATCGCGATTAGCAGTGCACTAATCAGGTTTTTATCGAAACTGCATATAAAAATTTTTAAAATGCCAAATCCTTTAAATATACTATTAAATGAATAAATCATTTTAATTTCTATTTATTTCATAATTATTGGTATATATTTATACCCTTTTTCGAAAACCCCAATTTCGCAAATCTGGCATTTTTCGGGAAAAATATTATTTTAATATTAAATTCCAAAAATAATATTTTATATTTTCTAAAATGTTACAAGATATCCCTTTGAATGCTTAGGGTATCCTACAAACTTGCACAATATCGATCTTTCCTTGACTTTACCAAGGATCTACTTTTAAACAAAAGCAGGACATCCCCATATTTTAATGTAATTAAGATATGGTCTCTTCCCACTCCATATTTCATTTGGGACGGTAAGCACTGATTTGGTTGGTACTCTATTCAATAAGAATGCGGCTAATTCAAGAGAAAATCCCCAGAATGAAAGAGGGAACTCAGCATTACTCATCATGAAGTGATCCATATCCAATAGGGTACGATTCCTCCGCTCCGATACACTGTTGTGCTGTGGTGTATATGGATGAGTATGTTGAGAGAGAATTCCATTCTCATTTAGGTATTCTAAGAATTCCGTGCCTAAGTACTCCCTCCTCTATTAGATCGAAGGATCTTGATACTTTTGCCAATCTGGTTCTCTATTTCGCTTCTGTATTCTTTGAATATATCAAATGCTTCAAATTTGTGTTTCAAAAGATACACATATCTGAACCCAGAGAGATCGTCAGTGAATGTGATAAAGTATGAGAACCCACCTCTTGCATGTATAGACATTGGACTACATACATCACTATGTATGAGTCCCAAGAGCTCTGTTGCTCTTTTTCGGTATCCGGTGAACGGAGATTTGGTCATCTTTCCTTTGAGACAAGACTGACAAGTTTCATAAGATGAAAATTCGAACGGATTCAAATATCCATCTTTATGTAACTTAGATAGTCTTTTCGCATTAATATGACCAAGTCTACAATACCACAAGTAGGATTCGTTCACTTCTGAACTCTTCCTCTTGCGTGTGTTTTGTTAGTTATATGTATGCCCTAGAGGCCATTACTATACATAGGATGTATATTGTAGTGGATGCTTGGACATATATAGGGAGGACTTTCTTGCTCGACATGATAGTATGCTATCTGGTTGCTCTTTACCTTAACGTGTACACTGATTGTCTCTCTGTTACATGTTGGTAAAGCCCTTAGGATGTGTGCTTGGCTACCTGGACTATGATGCGGATCATACTAGTGGGGACATGGTAGTCCATAAGTACATCCTTCAAAGTCCCTAGTCGTGGGTGTATCGATACGGGGCATCGATATACCAGAGTAGACTAGCGTGTACCTTCTCGACCCATACAGATGGGCGATGGATGATCCCATATCCATTGGTGTTTGACATCAGAGATGATATACGGATGCTCAGTAGAGACTGGGTACACTGGACGGACTCGCCGAGAACTCCCAGATGGTATTATACCTCACGTCAGATGGCAGTTCTCTGGTGACACTGGTACAGAGTAGTCTGTTGACCCGAGATCGTCATAGAGTCTTGTGTGGTTCCCACTGTGCTTTGATTTCCATCTTACCACGTCCAAGAGGGCGTGCAAAACGGTGGTTTTTGGGTACAGTCCCGAGTCACATGGAGGCAATGAGCGATAGGAGGGGATTCGTCTCTCCCGGTATAGGGGGTTGATGTTGCGCTGTGTTCGATTGGCTATAACAGGAAATCCCTGGCCAGGGTTGCTGAGATTTACTGGTAAGTGTTACCAGTAGTTTCTCGAATTGTTATAGACCTCATATCGACACGACTTATCGAGCTATTGTGGTCTGACGTTTACCACCCCTAGGCGAGATATGCGACATATCAGACGATCAGACCGGACTGTACGGTAGTGTTACTGGTTGGATTCACTGGAGTGTGAGCGGGCTTGCTCGTCGATCTTCAGATCGCTCAATACCCGGGTGGCCGTTACGTTTGGCAGACCGCTTGCGGCTTGCGGGTGTTTGATATGATCATCACCTGCTGCCGGCGTATTGACGAGTCTTTAGAGTCCTACACAGAGGTTTCCTGGCTCAAGCGAAATGAAATAGGAGCGCATATGCGATATGTGCGGGACCGAGAATAATACCAGTATCTGATACTGTATTCTATTCTCGCGATGTGACATTGATCGGTTATATGCGATATAGCCGGGTAATCGGATCAAGTGTTGATTCGATAAGTTGTTACTAATGATACCTGTCGGTTTTGTGCGACATGACCGGATCATTGAATCAAGTGTTGATTTAATGATTTAATGCATAATTATATATTTGATATATTACTTTGCATTAACTAGTATCGGTTCACTTTAAGATGGATTTTCTCACTCGGATGTGTGCATTACATATGCGATATGATTTTGTGCACTAGATTGTATCATGTTTGATGATACATACATTTTGGTTAAGTGTAAAGAATTAAACCATGGTTAAGTGGATAATTAGGGTTTTTGTTTTTCTTTTTAATTTATATATACATTTATTCTTTTTGGAAAAGAAAAAGAGCATGAGAAAATGGTGGCTTTCTTTAAATGCTTCATGAAGCTTCATGAAGTCTTTAACCTTGTAACCATTTTTGTCTCATGCTTAACCTAACCATTCCACTAAACCATGATTGATTCTCTACACTTAACTATGGTTCAATTATGATAAGAATGAATTTCTTTTCTCATTTTTATTATTCTTATCATAATAACATTTCTTCTTCTTCTTCTTCAAGAAGAGAAACTAAGCTCCATCAATGGTGATTGTTGGAAACGAGTGAGAAATCCAAATCTAAAGTCTACCCACTTCCTATTTCTTCATCCTCTACCTCTTGCCAAGTAGTAGAGTGTGTTTTCTTCACAAGTTTCTTGACTTTGTGAAGTGAGAGCTTGATCTAGCGATGCCTCGACGTAGATCATCTTCGGCATAGACATCGACGACCTAGCCCGCTCGTTCTCCGATGAAGCCGACGCTAGAGCCCGGATTTGATTTGGACAGCGGAGAGGACCTCATCTCGGAGCCATGGAGGTGGAGAACTGGATCTACAAAGGTTGTATTTCCGTATCTCTTAGTTAAGTGTTAACTAGTTTGTTTTTTCGCCTAGAAATCTAGCCAACGATCCGTTCTAGGGTTTCTCGGCACCGTTTAAATTTGAAATTGGCATGGTTGATGCCTTATGAGACCTCATTAGGGTGCCTAGGAACCCTACAGTGGTATCAGAGCCTAGCTAGAGCCTTAGGCGAAGTCTAGACGGATTTTGAACTCCGAACGAACCCGAAATCCTAACACACCCATGCTCTCTGTCCAATTTTCAAAAACAGGGATTTTTCAGTATTAAAAATATGCAGAAATATCAGCAGGTTATTTTAAGAGTAACTGTGAAATACGAGTGCGTAATTCCATCAAACTTCCGTGGTTCCGCGGCACAAGCATGGCTCGTGCGACGGATCCGCGGCCGTACGGACTCATTCTTCAGTCAATGTTACACAGTAACTCCTAATTGATATTGCAGGTTTTCCTGGGTATTTTTAAATATTATTCAAGAGTTGAATTTTCTGGGGTTGATTTGGGGATTCGGTGTTTCGATCGGAGTATCAAATTTTGTCTGTGTGGCTTTCCGGATAATTTTTAGAATATGTTAAAAAGTTCGACCGGATATAAATACCCAATTTTTCCCCTGTCGGGAAATTTCCAAGTGTTGGATTTTTTCGTAGTTTAACGACGTTCTAAGTAGTGCAAGTAACGCGATGGACCCTCTAGAAGACAACAAACCTTAACTCGGTTATGTGACCATCTTGAACTGCCCTTTGAACCTTCGGGTTTGGGGCAGTACGGCGTGCCACATGTGAGGCGTTGGCTTGACCCTTCTACGGCTGGACCGTTGGTACTGAGGCACGAACTGAATGTTGTTAGACTTATTTCATGTGTTGACCTGTTTCGGGAAAACTTGGGTGTTCGATTGTTCGATCGGAAAGTTTGACATTTTCTATTTATCCGGAATGGGATACAATAATTGGAATTCACAAGAAGTTATGAGATAACTGAATGAATGTTGTAAATCTAGCAATTTAGTCTCACTTGATCGGTTGCCACGGAATTTTGATGTGATCAAAAGTCCGTTGCAATCACGTAGCGTACGCGGATACTCGCCGGGTAAACTTAATAGACAGCCTCGCTCCATAGCCCCGACCAAGTGACTGTAGGAGAACCCCGTCACCGAAAGCATCCGTCCGGGTGCTCGCGGTAGCGGTGTTCCGCCTTGGTGCACTTCGTCGACGGTAACAGGGGTGCGGCCGTCTACTGAAGTTTGCGACGAGCATTCGATCAGAATGTCGGGAATCCTGTTGAATTGCCCGACTTGATATTGAAAAGTGTTTTCGATAATGAGACTAAAATGCGGGGTTTATAATTGTTAGGCATGCGATGTCTAAAGAATTCATTTGGTCAGGCATGCGATGTCTGAGGTGATTGCGGATTCCAACTGTTGTAGTTTTACACTTTCTTTTCTGTGACCGTAAGTGTAATATGTGATATCGCCGGTTTCGTTGCTATATGTCAACGACAATTGGGATGCGCATGTTTACTTACGTTGATGACATGTGATGTTATGTGTTGCTGGATATGTTATATTGGATCGTCGTGTTTGAATAGCCGGGGTTTTTTATGTGAGATGAGTGTTTTTCATTTTCATTCATGTAAAAACTTGTATGTAATATTCTTTTATTAGGGCGCTTCCAGGTTGCGGAAGTTGTCACCGTTGATGTTTATTATTTACTTTTCTGCACTAGGATAGACCCAAGGAGGAGGGCAAAAGTAACCGGGTTCTGGAGTCCAGTGGGAGACCAACTCGAGGAGTCGAGTCCGGGTATCCTAACTCTAGAATTGGTAGGGTTGCTTGCCGCTCTCGTAGGGGTCTAGGGGTGTGGGTTTGGCTATTCATCACGACCGTGGAATCCGTGTTTTATACTGGCTCGTATTGAAAACACGGACGTCCTAGTATATCCAATATTTCATATAATTCTTCTGCTGCGATATCTGTGATGTGATCATGTGATGTTCTGTGATAGATACAGTATATAGTATATATGATATATTAAATAGGCGTTACTTATGTTTTACACCCGTGCTAGCCCTGCCCCGCTCTGCCGTTAGTTACCTAACCTAACGGTGCACGAGGGGACATCGAGGCGAATGCAGATGGCATAAGTGTACGTCGTATTTATCTGTAATGTTTAGGTACTTAAATGATGGGACTTCATTAATGTGATTAATGAAATAAAAGAAACCTAAGATGTTGTAGAATCGAATTTCAAAATAAAACAGGTAGCTACAGTTCTTGCTTTGCACAGCGGTATATGTGATATATCCTGCACCTTATTCGATGAGGAAAGGACCGAGATCCCTTCACCGGGAGTGACTCCTTTAGCAATAACTGGCAGATGCTACACACTCGGTTTGTCTTTTGATTGCTTTTAAGTGTTTTTGCTTTGCACAGTGATATATACGATATATCCCGCACCTCATTCGACGAGGAAAGGACCGACGATCCCTTCACCGGGAGTGACTCCTTTAGCAAAACTAGAAAAGCCTCAAAAGCACTCCATTTTAAAATCATTTGATTCTACAACGATATCAAGTTCATTACGCAATAGGTTTTCAGAAAAACCTGTCGTAGCCCTCCGTCATTTCAGATATGTACTAGTTAGTATTCGTGCTGCGGTAGTTTGGCATTCGTCAAGGCGTAGTGTACGGTAGCTAACTAGTATTTATCTGCTTGAGCATATGATGCGATTGGATTAGGGTATTCGTACGGCGTTGTTTGGCATTCGTCAAGGGTCGTGCGGGTGGGTTTAATTCGATCAAGAAATGTACTGGTTGAACTTGACTAGTGGACTATGGGTTGTTTGGCATTCGTCAAGGTCATAGCGAGCTAGGGGCAAAATATTATCGGGAATTTCAAGTGTTGAAATTTGCAATGAGATTGCATACCTTCTATGAGATAGTTGGATCCCGATACCCGCTGCGAGTAAGAGTTACTCCTGGGAGAGTTTTACACATTACAATTAGCCGATCAAGTAGGTGTCTAGAAAGGTGTTAACGAGGTTACGCCTCTGGGAAAACGAGGTTTACATTAATTAGGTTCGTGCGAAAGCACGGGGGACCTCCCTCAAAGTACCGACACTGGCCTGGCTGAAAGATTGGCGAACTTGTAGTGTGTAATTAATCCCGGCTAGTCTTTCCTTTTAGGGTTTGAAGGAAGATTTGATAAAAAGCAGTGGGAGCCATCCTGATTAGATAAAATAATAACCAATCTATTCTTGACAGAGCGCACGCTGAGTGTTTTCTTCTCTCTCTCTCCAGGTAGCGACCATATCACGCCTTAATCAAGATAATAATACGGATTTTTGACCGAACCCGCTTGTTATACTAAGCTGGGGAACGTTGGTCCCGCTCCACCTTATAATTGTTATAAGACAGAGCAGGAAATTAGGGAATACCAGATTTCCCGTGCCGCCCAAACGAAGAGAGTGCATGCTGATGCATCATCTTCGGGTGTGTTCATTACAAAGAACTGTTTCTCTGTAAACTCTACGTCCTGGGTATGTGATACCAGATCAGGATCCCAGATATGTAATCTGTTACATAGGGCTACAGATAGGTAGAGAACTGAGAACGGGTGATAAGTTTTATGAGACAGAAAACGGGGCAAGAGTTGCAGCCAAGTCTGTCGGTCACTGTCACCCTGTATTACCAATACATTGATTCTGAACGAACGTTATTAGATACCGAACCTGATATACCAAATCATATCACTCTCTTTGTTAGAAAAGAAAGGATATAATTTTGTATTGATGGATAATGTTTTGAACATTTCCTATATCAAAAGTTGATCGGTTCAGGCACGTTATCTAAAAGCGTTGATGTTCTAAATCAAACTACAGTTCTTAGTATACGGAACACACACAAGAGGAAGAGTTCAGAAATGAACGAATCCTTCTTGAGGCATTGTAGACTAGGTCATATCAATGCGACCCGACTGGCTGAAGTTACATTTAGATGCATATTTAAATTAGTTTGAATTTACAGCTTGTGAAACTCACCAGTCATGTCACAAAGATAAGATGACCACAGCTCTGTTTATTGGAAACAGAGAAAGAGTTAGTAAACTCTTGGGATGATACATGTTGATGTATGAAAGGTCCCCTGTCTACACATGCCAGGACAGGTTCTTTGTACTTCATTACATTCTCTGATAATCTCTCAAGATTCAGACATATGTTCCTGATGAAACATGAGTCCGAGCCTTTTGAGATATTCACAGAATATAAGATAGAAGTAGAGAACCAAAATCAGGGTATAAGTATTATGTCCTTTGATGTGATCAAGGAGGAGAATACTTGAGCACGAAATTCCTGGATTATTCTAAAGGAGAATGAGATTCTCTCTCAGCATTACTCCTCCGTATACACCATAGCACGATGGTATATCGGGGCGGAGCAGATACACCCTATTTGATATGGTGTGCTCTATGATGAGTACTGCTGAGTTACCTATTTCCTTTTGGGAGTTATGCATTTGAGAAGTTGCATACCTATTGAATAGGGTTCAAATCAAATCAGTTGCCTACCATTTCATATGTGATATGGAAAGGGAAGAGCCCATGTCTTAAGCTAGTTAAGATTTGGGGTTGACCGGCCTATGTCTGAAAGCAAAATCCGGACAAGCTCGAGGCAAAGTCTGTAATGTAGAACTGGAAAGGTTCCAGCTATACAAATTACAGCAGATAATTTGAAAGAACCAAAAGACTCAATAGTTACCAACGAACTTCGGCCTCTCCGCCGATCTAGTTGAGTTCCTCACCCACCTGAGAGATATTTCGGTTTCTCTATTACAGTGGGAGCGAGGATTGCATCATGAGATGATGACCCAACTAGTTTCGAGCTGGCCATCAGGAGTGGGACTCTGTAAGAATGGCTGGATGCTTAGCGATCTAAGATGGAATCCTTATACACCAACAAAGTATGGACTTTAGTTGCTATATCTGAAGGGTTAAATCCCCATCAGGAGCAAGTATATCTTGAAAAGATTACTTGGTGTACATGGAAAAGTTGAGACTTTCAAAGCTAGACTTGTTAAAGGTTTTCGTCATCGACCAGGCGTGGATAATGATGAAACCTTTTCCAGTAGCTATGCTTAAGTCTATCCATATCCTACTTGCCACGGCTACATACCATAACTACGATATCTGGCGGTTGGGTGCCATGACTGCTTTTCTAAATGATGTTTTAGAAGAGTGCGTCTATAAGTACACAGCCAGAGGGCCTCGTAGACTGTGGGAGCAGCGGAAACGTGTGCAAGATGTTTTATATGTTAAAGAAGGCATCGCGGAGTTGGAACATCTGTTTTGATGGATTAGTCAAAGAGTTTGACATCATCAAAATGGTAGATGAACCTTGTATAAACAAAAAGGTAGTAGGGAGTATGGTGACGATCCTCATAGAGTACGTGGATGACATACTCTTGATAGGGAAGGAGTTTCCTATGCTACGCTCGATCAATCTCCGCTTATCACAATGATTCTCTATATAGGATCAAAATGATACCTCCTAAATCCTGGATTTTGGATCTATGAGATAGATCTAATTGGAAATTAGGATACTCACTAGTTGTAGTGAGAAGGTATCAACCGATCTTGGAGAGAATCACTGGAAGGGTTCCAGGGTGATAAAGAAGACTGAATGTCAGTCACAGGCATTGTCTTTACCCTCAGTAAAGGGACGGTATATTGGAGGAGTTCCAAGCTAGATACCGTGACATACTAGACGATAAAGGCAGGATACATCGCTACTTAAGATGCTACCAAAGAAGCTGTCTGGGTGTATATTAGTTCATAAGATGAACTTTGTTCCTCCCATTGTGTGACAATGGAGTTGTGGCTTATGCCGAGGAACGCTTGTCCCATCAGTGATCCAGACTTATTCTAAGGAAGCATCGCCTGATCATGGAGATAGTTGATCTCCAGGGTGATCGAGATTAGGAGAGTAGATTCAGAGGACAACACAGCGGATCCACTCACAATGGCCTGTTCCCAGAGAGAGATTTTTATGGGATGGTTGAGTATGAGATACTACAACCACTGCTATCAGATGGCCCTAGTGCAAGTGGGAGATTGTTAGTTATATGTATGCCCTAGAGGCCATTACTATACATAGGATGTATATTGTAGTGGATGCTTGGACATATACAGGAAGGACTTTCTTGCTCGACATGATAGTATGCTATCTGGTTGCTTTTTACCTTAACGTGTACACTGATTGTCTCTCTGTTACATGTTGGTAAAGCCCTTAGGATGTGTGCTTGGCTACCTGGACTATGATGCGGATCATACTAGTGGGGACATGGTAGTCCATAAGTACATCCTTCAAAGTCCCTAGTCGTGGGTGTATCGAGACGGGGCATCGATATACCAGAGTAGACTAGCGTGTACCTTCTCGACCCATACAGATGGGCGATGGATGATCCCATATCCATTGGTGTTTGACTTCAGAGATGATATACGGATGCTCAGTAGAGACTGGGTACACTGGACGGACTCGCCGAGAACTCCCAGATGGTATTATACCTCACATCAGATGGCAGTTCTCTGGTGACACTGGTACAGAGTAGTCTGTTGACCCGAGATCGTCATAGAGTCTTGTGTGGTTCCCACTGTGCTTTGATTTCCATCTTACCACGTCCAAGAGGGTGTGCAAAACGGTGGTTTTTGGGTACAGTCCCGAGTCACATGGAGGCAATGAGCGATAGGAGGGGATTCGTCTCTCCCGGTATAGGGGGTTGATGTTGCGCTGTGTTCGATTGGCTATAACAGGAAATCCCTAGCCAGGGTTGCTGAGATTTACTGGTAAGTGTTACCAGTAGTTTCTCAAATTGTTATAGACCTCATATCGACACGACTTATCGAGCTATTGTGGTCTGACGTTTACCACCCCTAGGCGAGATATGCGACATATCAGACGATCAGACCGGACTGTACGGTAGTGTTACTGGTTGGATTCACTGGAGTGTAAGCGGGCTTGCTCGTCGATCTTCAGATCGCTCAATACCCGGGTGGCCGTTACGTTTGGCAGACCGCTTGCGGCTTGCGGGTGTTTGATATGATCATCACCTGCTGCCGGCGTATTGACGAGTCTTTAGAGTCCTACACAGAGGTTTCCTGGCTCAAGCGAAACGAAATAGGAGCGCATATGAGATATGTGCGGGACCGAGAATAATACCAGTATCTGATACTCTATTCGATTCTCGCGATGTGACATTGATCGGTTATATGCGATATAGCCGGGTAATCGGATCAAGTGTTGATTCGATAAGTTGTTACTAATGATACCTGTCGGTTTTGTGCGACATGACCGGATCATTGAATCAAGTGTTGATTTAATGATTTAATGCATAATTATATATTTGATATATTACTTTGCATTAACTAGTATCGGTTCACTTTAAGATGGATTTTCTCACTCGGATGTGTGCATTACATATGCGATATGATTTTGTGCACTAGATTGTATCATGTTTGATGATACATACATTTTGGTTAAGTGTAAAGAATTAAACCATGGTTAAGTGGATAATTAGGGTTTTTGTTTTTCTTTTTAATTTATATATACAATTATTCTTTTTGGAAAAGAAAAAGAGCATGAGAAAATGGTGGCTTTCTTTAAATGCTTCATGAAGCTTCATGAAGTCTTTAACGTTGTAACCATTTTTGTCTCATGCTTAACCTAACCATTCCACTAAACCATGATTGATTCTCTACACCTAACTATGGTTCAATTATGATAAGAATGAATTTCTTTTCTCATTTTTATTATTCTTATCATAATAACATTTCTTCTTCTTCTTCTTCTTCAAGAAGAGAAACTAAGCTCCATCAATGGTGATTGTTGGAAATGAGTGAGAAATCCAAATCTAAAGTCTACCCACTTCCTATTTCTTCATCCTCTACCTCTTGCCAAGTAGTAGAGTGTGTTTTCTTCACATGTTTCTTGACTTTGTGAAGTGAGAGCTTGATCTAGCGATGCCTCGACGTAGATCATCTTCGGCATGGACATCGACGACCTAGCCCGCTCGTTCTCCGATGAAGCCGACGCTAGAGCCCGGATTTGATTTGGACAGCGGAGAGGACCTCATCTCGGAGCCTTGGAGGTGGAGAACCGGATCTACAAAGGTTGTATTTCCGTATCTCTTAGTTAAGTGTTAACTAGTTTGCTTTTTCGCCTAGAAATCTAGCCAACGATCCGTTCTAGGGTTTCTCGGCACCGTTTAAATTTGAAATTGGCATGGTTGATGCCTTGTGAGACCTCATTAGGGTGCCTAGGAACCCTACATGTTTTGTATTTTGAAAACTTAGTTTTGATTTAGAACATAGATATCATTACACAGTATACCTTCTGCAACCAATATCTTATCAATGTAAATGTTCATGATATTTCTATCAAGAACAAAACTATATCCATCTTTATCAAGTAAAGAAACTGATATGATGTTGCAAACCATGGAAGGTACATAGTAGTAATTATTCAAAATCATAGTATTGCCATTTGGAAATGCTAAGCTATATTCACTGACGGCAGCAGCATCAACTTGTGCTCCGTTCTCTACTCCGAGGGACATATCACCAAGTCCAACCATCCTACTTTTTATCAGTCTCTGCAATAAGTTACAGATATGAGATCCTGATCCGGTATCCAGTACCTAGGAGGTAGGACTGACCAAAAAATGGTTCAAAACAGTTCACAATAACAAGAACACCTGAAGGAGACGCAACCGTATGCTTCTTCTTCGTTGGGTTCAATAAGGAATTCATGCAATCCTCTTTCTCTTGCTCATTCCTATGACTGTTGTGATAAGTTAGAGCCGAACCAATGTTCCCCAGCCCCAAATAAGAATTCGGATCGGTCAAGCGATACATTTTATTATCTTGATTAAGACATGAATTGGTTGCTACCTGGAAAGATAGAAAAGAAACACTTAGCGTGCGCTCTTGCAAGATTAGATTGGTTATTAGTTTGTCTAATCAGGATGGCTCCCACTGTTTTCTCTTCAAAACTTAAAAGGAGAACTAGATGGGATCATTAACACCTTACAAGTTCGCTAACCATTCAGCCAGGTCGGTGTTGGTACTCCGAAAGAGGTTCCTCGTGCTCTCGCATGGACCTAATTAAAATAAACCTCATTTCCGCAGAGGCGTAGCTCTGTTAACACCTCTCTAGACACCTAATAGGTCAGCTAATTGTGATGTAAAAAATATCTCTCAAGAGTAATCCTACTCATCAGTGGGATCGGGATCTAATTATCATTGCGTGATACACTAGATAGAAGCCACTCTAGTCACCACACTCCAGAAGGTATCCAACACTAGCAAGTTTCATGTATATTTGAAACTCCTGATGTGGTTTTTGCCCCAAACGCTCATGACCTTGACTTTGGCCAATAAATCATAACACGCAAGTCAAGTTCTACCCGTCATTGTCCAGATTAATTTAGACCCACCCGCACACACCCTTGATTTTGGCCAACAAGGTGGTATGTGTTAGTGTATATGCCCTATGGGCCATTATTGTATCATACTAGCTTGTATATTACTTAATGGAAGCTTAGGATATTCACAGTTATATTAACAGTCTTGCTCAACATAGTAGTATGTTACTTGGTATATATCTATCTTAATATATGTATATGTTTCTTTTAGCAAATCACGAATACATATTGATAGAGCCCATAGGATCTTGCTTGACTACCAGCGTTGTGATGGAAGTCACACTAGTGGGGGTTGGGTAGTCTACAAGCACATCCTTTTTCAGGTCCTTAGTCATAGGATTATCAAGACAGGGCATCGGTACTCTAGAGTAGACTAGTGTGTATGCTTCTCATCCCAGCAGGGGAAATGGTCTGTCCCACAGCCATTAGTACGTTGTACTGGAGATAGTATACAGCTGCTCGTGGGGTTACGGGTATACCGGACAGGACTCACAGGGAACTGTTGGTTGGTATTATACCTGTCATCAGTTAACAGTTCCCAGGTGACATGAGTGCAGCATAGTCCGTTGACTTGACACTGCTGCTTCATCACGAGTGTGTTCCCACCGTTCTTAGATTGCTACCCTACCACGGCTCAAAGGGGTCGTGCAAACAGGTAGCAGTTGGGTGCAGTCTCGAAGCACTTGGAGGCAGTGGCAGTTAGAAAGGATTCGTCTCTCCCGGTATTGGGAGTTGATATCGCACTGTGTCTAGAGAGCCATTATGCAAAGTCCCTGGCCAGGGCAAACGAGATTTACTGGTAGGATTTCCAGTAGCTTCTCAAGGTGTAATGGGCTTCACTCCAACACGACTTATACCACTTTTAGGGGACTGACGCTTGCCGCCCCCTTAAGCCCGATATGCGATAGTATTAGACGAACTAACCGGACTGTACGGGGATAGTCACATCAGGCTCAGTAGGAGTTCGGATGGGTTTCCTCATCGGCCTTCTTATCGACATCTACCTGGGGACCGTTACGTACAGCTAGTACCGCTTACAGCCTGTGGTTAAACCCACTGCCAGCGTAGTATCGAGTCTTTAGAGTCCCACACAGAGAGTTTCCCTGCTTCAGGAGAAACGATATAGAGGTCGTATGGTTTTACGGCATGGTTCGAACATATACGTGTACTTGTGCACGTATGATGTTCGGACAGATTATACTAGCAGGCTTTAGTTTAAGCCAGATTCTAGTATTGGGTTATTAGATTTATACATTCTCAGTATTTCTGTGTTTTTATGGATAGGAGGGGAATTCTTGTAATTAGTCGAGAAGCTTCTAGAAGAAAGGTAAGGTGGAGAGCTTAGGTGTAATCTGCATTAAATGAATTTGTGACTCATGGAGTGATTCATCCAAGTGAGTTAATGAAGAATTTATTGCTTAATGACTCATGAGATGATTCATTCATTTGTATTAAACGAAACATGGTTGTAATTATCTATATGATTTATTTTGATAATTATTATGCTTCATCAAATATAGAATGAGTTATATTTTCATTTCATTCTCACATACACACTCTCTCCCCTCAAGCTCTCCTCTTCTTCAACCTAACCCTAATCCTCTCATGTGTTGAGATCCCAAGGGTTAGAAAGACTGATTAATCCTTAATCCATCTCTATATCCTCTAGGTCACTTGGATTAGCAATCCTAGCCACTTAGTTACCTTAAGTGAGATGTTAAAGCTTGAAGAAGGAACTCTCGGGTGGATCTTCTATGACATCGAGGAGGCCGATGAGGAGGTGAAAAACAAGAGCAAGAACGACTAGTATCTTGAGTTATAATCATCAATCATAGTAGTTTAGCACTTCTAGATAGTTGTTAGTTAGGGTTTAGCAAAGATCCGTAAAGTTAGTTGATGTTAACTTAAACAAAATGATTGTCTTACCTATTCCGCCTCCCTGCATCATGTGAGGTGTCTAACGTCGACTTACAGTGGTATCAGAGCCTGGCTAAATCATAACTAACATTTTAGCAAAGTCTTTAGAAATTCGATCGCAAAACGAACCCGAAAATACGACGTTTTCACATAGTTTCTGCCGTTTTTAAAACGGAGTCTAAAAATTTTTCAGGGACCCTTAAAAAAACAAGCAGGGTTTTTTAAGAATTGTGAAGAAATTTGGGATCGTGACTCAACCAAACCACCGCGGAACCGACGCCGATCCAAGCGATCCTCCGCAGATCCACGGCCGAGTTGACACCGAGTCAACCCAAATTTTCTCAGTTATTCTTCTGTGTTGATGTTGTGTTTTCTGGGATGATTTGTTTCTGCTCAGGTTTTATGTGCACAGAGAATTGTTTGGAGTAGATTCATTTGTGTTGCTTGATCGAAATTATAAGATGTTTGGCTAACTTGATTATATATGTGTTGTGTTTAATGTGTTCGTAAACCTCCCATAACAGCTAGTATGTCGGTTAGCAGGGGGTTGCACATTTCTGTATTGGTTTTTACTGGTTTGTGATTGTGAACTTGTTGGATTGTCGTGAATGGATGGCCGGGGATGTGAGACGAGCGTTTCTTTCATTCAAATGTAAATTGTAATTTGTTGTAATATTCTTTTGCGGGGCACACCCGGGTTGAGGTTGTAGCCACCGCTGTATTATTTCATTTACTGTTTTCTGCTCCTAGGATAGACCCTAGGTGGGGTGCACAAACAACCGGGTACTTTGAAGTGCTTAATGGCCTACTCACGTCGTTGAGGAAGACTGCTTCACTTCGGGTACTTGGCGGGTAGTTTGCCGTACCCGTAGGGGTCTAGCGTGGGGTTTTGGTTATTCATCGCGACTATGTAATCCGTCTTTCTTTGCAGGCTCAAAAGGAATGTGGATTCCTAGAAAATCCAATATGTTCATCTGTGATCTGGAATGCCTATTATTGCATCTGACGGATGTACAATATATATATATGATATCTAGTAGGCGTCACTTATGTTTTGCACCCGCGCTAGCCCAGCCCCCGCTCTGTCGTTAGTTAATTAACCTAACGGGTGAATGACAGGGCCCAGTGGCGAATGCGGATGGCATAAGAGGACGTTGTATTTTCGTTGTTTTCTGCAATGATAGGTTAATTGATGGGACGCATTATATTAATGCAAAGAAAATAAATCAAAGTTTAATCGTTGGAACAGTTTAAAAGAAACCACTCGGTTATTTTAAAACAGAAGATATTTTTTTAATTGCGGAGCTTAAACCACTCCTTTTAAAAGCTATCAGGTTCCTTCGATCATATTAAGTTCACTACGTTCATGGTTTCGCCAAAACCATTCGTAGCCCTCCGTCATTTCATTTGGGCATTCAGTAGTATTCAAGCTATGTATTTTGACCAACGCCAAGGTATAGTGTTTGGTAGCTGCTGGGTATTCATTTGTTGCATAGATAGATGAGTTGGTTTGGGACAGTCGTACTATCATTTGGCCAACGTCAGGGGTATATACGGGTGTATTCAAATTAACAAGATAATGATGGGTAGAACTTGACATGTGACTTATGACATTTTGACCAACGCCAAGCTCATAAGAGCATGGGGCAAAAATCCACATCGGGAATTTCTAAAGAAACTGAAATTTGCTAAGAGTTGCATACCATTTGGAGTGTGATAATTTTGGTAGGATTCCTTCAGCTTTATCACGCGATGATATTTGGATCCCGATCCTACTGTGAGTATATGCTACTCATCCGGAGATTCTTTCACTTAACGATCAATGCTATAAACTAAGTAGGTGTCGATAAAGGTGTCAGCGGGGCTTTGCGCCCAGAGAAAAGAGGTTATTTAATTAAGGAAATTCGCGAAAGCGTCGTAAAACCTCCCTCGAAGTACCGACACCGGCCTTGCTGAACGGCTAAACAAGTATTGTACCGTGAGAATAGTCCTGACTAGTTCTTCCTTTTTGGTTTGAGGAGGGATTCGAGAAACAATGGGAGCCATCCTGTTTAGATAAACTAAGAACCACTCTAAACTTGCAAGAGCATCATGCTAAAGTGTTTCCTCTTTCTCTCCTAATTGCAGCGACCCAGAACATGATAGGCCTTAAGTTATTATTAGATAAAAATATTTTGACAGGGCCAAACTATAAATACTGGTTCCGGAATGTCAAGATGGCAATAACTTATGACAAGTTGGGGTATGTCCTTAATACTAAGGCACCTGCTGTCCCTGGTCCAGAATCTAGTGTCGCGGATAAGGAAATCTGCAAGACCTGGGAGTTAGACTGCGCGAAGGCCAAATGCATCGTGCTTGCCTCTATGAATAATGAACATCAGAGGAGGCACGAGAATATGGATCTTGAATCCATATTTCTCCACACTAAGGAACTGTATGGAGAGCAATTTCGTATAGCTAGATACGAGACATCGAAGAACTTATTTCAGTCGAGGCTGGCCGTCGGATCATCTGTTGGAGAACATGTCCTTAAGATGATTGGCTATATAGAAGAGCTCGCGGACCTCGGGAGAACATTAGAGAGCGAGTTATATACAGACTTGGTTCTTCAGTCCCTTCCTTCAACCTACGCCCAATTTATCTTGAATTTCAACATTCAAGGTATGGAAGTTGAGCTTCCAGAACTCCTTAACATGTTGAGAAGTGCAGAGGGCACCTTGCAGAAAGCAAGGGAAACACCCACTGTATTTGTTCATAGTGCTTCCTCTTCCAGGTCCAAGGAAAGGCCCAAAGGAAGGAAGAAGAAGGCCGATACCAAACCAAGAGGTGGTGTTGGTAAGGTGGGAGTCAAGAGAAAGGCAAAGGTTATGGTGCCAGTAGTAGCAAAGGACGAGTGCTTCCACTGTCGTAGGAAAGGCCATTGGAAGAAAGATTGCAAAGCTTGGATTTCCAAGAACCAGGACCCGAAGCAAGCTGTGGCTTTCGACTTCAGGTGTGTTTGTAATTGAAAATTGTCTATCAATCAACTCTACTTCTTGGGTATTAGATACCGGATCAGGATCTCATATATGCAATTCATTGCAGGCACTGAGAAACCGTAGAGTGCTGAAAGTTAGTGATATGACCCTCCAGGTTGCTAACGGAGCTAGCGTGAATGCTGTGTACGTAGGGGATTATCACCTTGGATTGACGAGTGGACATATTTTGGTTTTGCGCAACTGTTTTTGTATACCCAGTTTAACGTGTAATATCATATCAGTATCGTTGTTATCAAAAGAAGGTTATGATTTCACGTTTGTAAGCGATATTGTTAACATCCACCTTAATCATGGTTTGATTGGGTCCGGTACACTAGATAACGGTATATACGTGTAAAACCAATTACAGATTTTCAATGTCCAGAACACACTAAAAAGAAAGTCTCCAGATATAAATCAGGCTTTCTTATGGCATTGTAGACTAGGTCACAACAATGAGACAAGGTTAACTAAGTTACATAGAGAAATATATTTGGATCCGTTCGAATATCAATCTTATGCCACTTGTCAATCATGTCTCAAAGGAAAGATGACAAAGACTCCATTCACTGGATATGGAGTAAGAGCGAGCTCTTAGGACTCATACACAACGATGTATGTAGCCCAATGTCTACACATGCAAGAGCCGGTTTTTCATATTTCATTACTTTTACGGATGATTACTCTAGGTATGGATTCATTTTCTTGATGAAACATAAATCCGAGGCCTTTGAGAAATTCCGAGAATATAAGAATGAAGTAGAAAACCAAACCGGAAAAAGTATCAAGACACTGAGATCTGATCGAGGTGGTGAATACTTAAGTGCCGAGTTCCTATGTTACCTAAAAGAGAAAGGAATTCTCTCTCAGCTTACTCCTCCATACACTCCACAGCATAACGGTGTATCGGAAAGACGGAACTGAACCCTATTAGATATGGTACGTTCCATGATGAGTAATGCTGAGTTACCGCAATCTTTCTGGGGTTATGCACTAGAATCAGCTGCATATCTTTTGAACAGGGTTCCTACCAAGACTGTGCCTACCACACCATATCAGATGTGGAGTGGGAAGAAACCTATCTTCAGTATCTGAAGATATGAGGATGTCCAGCTTTTGTTAAAAAGCAGCATGCGGACAAACTCGAGGCATGATCAGTATTGTGTAAGTATGTGGGATATCCAAAGAACTCTAGGGGGTATTTTTTTCTATTACGCAGAGGAACAAAAGGTTTTTGTTTCTCGTAATGCCCATTTTCTAGAACAGCAGTTTTTAGAAAAGAAAGCAAGTGGAAGCGCAATAGAACTGGAAGAAATTGCAGAACCACAAACTACTACTGAAAGTTTGGTAGAACTAGAAGTTCAAGAAGAACATGACATTTCCGCACCCCTCCACAGGAGTAGTAGGCCGTCTCATCCGTCTGAGAGATACTACGGTTTTCTCAAAGACGGGGATAGAGAAGATTATGTCATTGATAATGATGAAGCTACTAGCTTCCAGCAGGCCATCCAGAGCGGCGACTCCATAAGATGGCTGGATGCAATGCGGAACGAAATGGAGTCCATGTACACCAACAAAGTATGAACTTTGGACTTTGCTCCAGATGGTGTAAAACCCATAGGATGCAAGTGGATCTTCAAGAAAAAGATTGGTGTAGATGGAAAGGTGGAAACCTATAAGGCTAGACTTGTTGCAAAGGGTTTTCGTCAAAGACCTGGTTTGGACTATGACGAAACTTTTTCTCCAGTGGTTATGCTCAAATCCATTCGGATCCTTCTTGCCATTGCCGCCTTCCATGATTATGAGGTCTGGCAAATAGACGTAAAGATGGTTTTTCTAAATGGTAATTTAGAAGAATGAGTCTATATGGATCAGCCAGAAGGTTTTAATCAGAGTGGGAGCAGCGGGAAAGTATGCAAGTTGCTTAAGTCCATTTATGGACTAAAGCAGGTATCATGGAGTTGGAACATCTGTTTTGATGAAACGGTCAAAGAATATGACTTTATCAAAAATCCAGATGAACCATGTATATATAGTAAAATTGTAGCACGAACTGTCGTATTCCTCGTCTTGTACGTGGATGGCATTCTCTTGATAGGAAATGACATTCCTATGCTACAATCGGTCAAAGGATTCTTGTCACACAGGTTCTCCATGAAAGACCTCGGTGATGCCTCTTACATTCTGGGGATCCAGATCTATCGTTATAGATCTAAGAGGATGTTGGGACTTTCGCAGTCCAGGTATATCAACACTATACTGAAAAGATTCAGTATGGAAGATTCTAAGCGCGGTAATTTACCGGCTTGTCACGGAATCACCGTCTCTAAAGAGATGTCTTCCAAGACTGATTTGGAAAGGGATCGCATGTCGATTATACCCTGCGCTTCTGCGGTAGGCTCTATAATGTATGCGATGTTGTGCACCAGACCATATGTAGCTTACGCACTGAGAGTGGTAAGCCGGTAACAGTCTGACCCAGGGGAGAAGCACCGGATAGTAGTAAAGAACATTCTCAAGTACCTGAGAAGGACTAAGGATATGTTCTTGGTTTACAGCAGAAAAGACCTCAAGATCGAGGCTTTTGCTGACTCCAGCTTCCAGAGTGACAAGGATGACTCCAACTCTATGTCAGGTTATGTCTTTACCCTCAAAGGAAGGGCGGTGTGTTGGAAGAGTTCCAAGCAAGACACCGTTGCTGACTCGACGATGGAAGCGGAGTATATCGCTGCCTGCGATGCCGCAAAAGAAGCAGTCTGGATGAAGAAGTTCCTCACAGAACATCAGGTGGTTCCATCCATTGTTGATCCAATACCTATGTATTGTGACAACAACGGGGTTATAGCATTAGCAAAGGAATACAGGTCCCATCAGAAGTCCAGACACATCTTAAGGCGGTATCACCTGATCAAGGAGATCATAGATCGCCGGGAGATCGAGGTACGGAGAGTTGCTATAGAGGAGAACGCTGCAGATCCATTCACAAAGGCCTTACCTCAGACACAGTTCGAGAGGCTATTCGAGATGATAGGTCTTCGATACGCCAGTACATGGCCACAGTGCAAGTGGTAGATTGTTAGTATATATGCCCTAAGGGCCATTATTGTATCTTACTAGCTTGTATATTACTTAATGGAAGCTTGGGATATTTACAGTTATATTAACAATCTTGCTCAACATAGTAGTATGCTACTTGGTTTATATCTATCTTAATATGTGTATATGTTTCTTTTAGCATATCGCGAATACATATTGATAGAGCCCATAGGATCTTGCTTGACTACTAGCGTTGTGATGGCAGTCATACTAGTGGGGGCGGGTAGTCTACAAGCACATCCTTTTTCAGGTCCCTAGTCGTAGGATTATCGAGACAGGGCATCGATACTCCAGAGTAGACTAGTGTGTACGCTTCTCATCCAAGAAGGGGAAATGGTCTGTCCCACAGTCATTCGTACGTTGTACTAGAGATAGTATACAGGTGCTCGTGGGGTTATGGGTACACCGGACATGACTCGCAGGGAACTGTTGGTTGGTATTATACCCGTCGTTAGTTAACAGTTCCCAGGTGACATGAGTGCAGCATAGTCCGTTGACTTGACACTGCTGCTTCGTCTTGAGTGTGTTCCCACTGTTCTTAGATTGCTATCCTACCATGGCTCAAAGGAGTCATGCAAATAGGTAGCAGTTGGGTGCAGTCCAGAAGCACTTGGAGGCAGTGGCAGTTAGAAAGGATTCGTCTCTCCCGGTATTGGGAGTTGATATCGCACTGTGTTTGGAGAGCCGATATCGCACTGTCCCTGGCCAGGGAAAACGAGATTTACTGGTAGGATTTCCAGTAGCTTCTCAAGGTGTAATGGGTTTCACTCCGACACGACTTATACCGCTTTTAAGGGATTGACGCTTGCCTCCCCCTAGGCCCGATATGCGATAGTATTAGACGAACAGACCGGACTGTACGGAGATTGTCACATCAGGCTCAGTAGGAGTTTGGATAGGTTCCCTCATCGGCCTTCTTATCGACATCTACCTGGGGACCGTTACTGTAACATTTCAGAAAATATAAAATATTATTTTTAGAATTTAATATTAAAATAATATTTTCCCCAAAACTGCCCGATTTGCGAAATTGTGGTTTTCGAAAAAGGGTATAAATATATACCAATAATTGTTAAATAAATGGAAATTAAAATGATTTATTCATTTAATAATATAATTAAAGGATTTGGCATTTTTAAAATTTATTATATGAAGTTTTGGGGAAAAAACCCGATTAGTGCACTGCTAATCGCGATTAAGCCAAATCCGCGTTTTTACAGTTTCCATGGTTAGTGCACCATGACATGTTTCATTTTGTTACATGTTTCATTTCATTTGGGTTTTGTGTTATGGTTTATTGATGGTGAGAAAAGAAAAAGAAAAGTCAAAAGGGGACATAATGATTAAGGGTAGGTGTACTTTTGTGAGAGAGAGAGTGAAAATAAGTGAGTGAGAGAGAGAGGGGGTTGCTGCCATGAGCCCTTTCCTCCACCATTTTCATCTTCTTCATTTTACTCACCCTCATCTCCCTCCACCTTCAAACCCCAAATCCATCTCCAAAACTCCATCCAAACCATATACCCCTTTCACAAAAAACGATCCCCTCTTCATGCTCTTCGCATTGAACCAAGCAAAATGGGATTTTGGCAACTTTGGGACTTCTAGGGTTTTGTTTGGGAGTAACCATGAGGTATATCTCTTTTCTTTTAGAATAGTTTTTAATTCCTAGCTTTTGTTAAGTTTAGACATCGTTGAATATTAGATTGTGAACTTGGAAATTCCTGGAGAAGGGTTTGGGAAATTGGTGATATTGTGGCTGTAACTAGACTCTGGTGTTGTTTTAGTGACCTGGACCAGAGCTTAGGAAACCAAAAACACTGATTTAGAAACCCCGACATCGGATAAATGTGTGAATTGTGAGGGTATTTTGGATTATGGAGCAACCCGGGGACACTAGAAATGATTTTGCAATTACTGGGAGTCATGCAGGCACCTAGGAAGCTACCACCAAGACCTGAGCCCCAACCCCAGCACCTGGGCCACAGATTTATTCAATCTGGCCGCAATTTGCGGCTAGGATAGGTTAGAATTGATCCGTATTTGTTCCGGGGTCCCTTTAGATGTAAATTAGGCCCTCCATATATGCAAAATTGACCAATTTGGCTTAGGGTAAAATCTGGGACCATTTCCATGAGTTGATGCATTGTTTTACGAGTTCGTTTTGACTTGATTTTGGTATTTGGTATTGTGTTTCCGTCGTGTTGCGTTTGGACGTCCACGACCAGGGTTTTTGGTCATGTTTTGCACGCAAAGCTATAGGTTTTAACCTATGAGCGAAACGTGTACCGTTTTGGTTTTCCGCCCTAATTTTAATACGCATTGCGATGGGTTATTATTGTAGGTACCTTCGCTTGGATCCCGAGGCGACGGAGCGTGGCGTCATCGACTTCGGCAAGCAAGAAGCAAGGTGAGTGGATCTATATCCACTGGGGAAGTCGGGTGGATGGCGTATACCACCCCCGCAAAGTTTTGATGGAAAACTGGTTTATAGAATGTGGTTAAGGAAACCTAGATTAGAAAACTAGGGTTAGAATGAGATAGATATGAAACCATATTAGAAACTAGAGGATAGTTATAAGTGATATGTTACTACTATCATAGGATGACGTTTAGAGATATTGCCGTTTAGGGTACAGTAGGACTAGATAGTCAATGCAGATGTGTCATCCGAACCATACATTTTTCTAAACTGAAGAGTCGTATGTATCTTTTAAATATATACCTTGAGGGATGTAAGTATTTTCAAATGATATCTTTTTCTTAAAAACACCGTAACCCCTATTTTCAAAACTACGATTCGTTTCTTTAAAAATCTGATTGTATGGTTTGGGTGTGTATGTTAGATTAGATACTTATACTTAGTAGAGATAGAATGTTTATGTAAATTTGATTTGATATGTGATATAAATCCGATGAAAGAATATAGGAATGATATGATGATATGATTATATGATGATATGTTGGTATACGGATGCGAGTCGATCGTGATGATTTATACCCTGTCGGTTCCTTGATATGAGATTATTGCGGATGTGAACCGGGACATAGGTACATAGATATATATACATATATAGAATGTTGTAAATCATGGATGATAGGCCGTATGTGATATTAGGCCGTACCCTCATTTGTCGTATAGGATGTTAGGATCCCTATTAGCTTAATGCCGCCGCACCATGATTTTCTGTGCGTGATGAGTTTGACTTGAAGGTTAATCCATACCCTTGACTAGACGATGTCGTATGATGGATTATACCGTATATGATGCTGTGAGGCTAGATGCCGATCGAAAGATTCACCGACTCGGACATATGATAGTTACGTATACCTTATAGCTTTTAGCTGATGATTTACCTTGCGCTGCATTCATGATATTATCATTGCATTGCATATACTGTAAGTCCACGGTAGCGCCTCGGCCGTCTAAATAGACGCCAAATGCGGAACAAAAACTTTTACAACTGGCGCTATCGTGTACTATAACCCTGATCTGCCATTAAAGCTAAACTAACAAACTACAAAGTGGGTAGAAATGTTATACCGAACGATTCGAGTCCTTCGGCCTTCAACCATCATCCCACGCTTTGTTGAGGCTGCTCCGATCTCCTGAATCTCCAGTCTTCTCGTCCAGGTGGCACCACATCGACGGATCTTTAAACGGGCTCCCGCCTCTGAACCGAGGCAATTCGATCGTCAAGTTTGCTAAAAGAGACGACCAAGATGATGTAGAGAATGAGTAGAACACTTTGTCTCACATCGTCCAAGGCTATGGACGAACGGTTAATGAAGTTGCCTTTTGGATCGGGTGAAAATGAGAAATGAGGCTATCTAATTTCCATGAACCAAAATACTATCATAATATTTTTACAAACAACAAGTGAGAGTGAGAGAAGAGGAGGGGAAGGGTCGGCCATATATAGAGCAAGGGGGGTGAGTGTAGGAGCTAGGAGAGTGACCATTAGCACTAATACAAATGAATGAGTCACAAAATACATTTAATGCAAAATGGTGACTCTTAAACCTAGTCACCACAAACATTAACTCTCATTAAATGCTAACTATGAATCACTAACCTAGTCACCATTCAAGAACCTTCCACACTCATGACTCACTCTCATGAAGAAAAGATAAATATGCATTTAACCGAATGTTAAATACGGCCGATAGAAAACTGGAAACTGGCAACTTCCAAAAGCGATCCTGAAACAAATTTCAGGATAACCCCGTATCAGTATAAACATACCCGCATTTGTATTACGACCAAATACAAATGCAACTGAGACAAAGATATTATATCTACACAGTATAATACTCGGATCCGGCTTAAACCAAAACCGACCAGTATTATCTGCTCGAAATATGACACGCACGTAAATGATTGAATGATTTAGCGTGCTTGCGCTTTCTAAAAGATAGATCAAAAATGTTTGTAACCGCAATCAAGAACGGCGTCGCATGAAGCTAGCCGGTGAGTATGGGTCGGTCCACAGGGATTTTGTGAATTTCCGATTCGCGCTTACGAGTTAATTCCGAAGGGTGTTCGGATTAATTATTAAATCTAAAAACCTAATTAACCTAGGGAAATTATCTAGATCTACTCTTGCTAGGGCTAGGTTTAGGGATGGTTTGGAAATGTAATTAAATCTCACCGCTTTCAATACCCGAATGAAGATCTGTGAGGAGTTATGGTAATTATTAATAAAGGGGATTAGATCTATTCGGGAAGGTGTTCCTTCCTCTAGGTTCTTGTCCTTCCTTTAGAGATCCTTACCCTAACCTCCATGGAAAACACGCGCAACCGGTCCTTTACACTACGGTGTCATCGTTACCTCGAGGGGTAGGATGCCGTAGGGCGCGGTATGTGCGTGTATGCATGGAGTCCTATTGTAAATATTTGGTGGGTAAGAAAGGGATGAGAGATCTCATCTCTCAAAATCCTTCCTCAAAGCTAAACCCTAAACAAGCTCCTAGGGCATGATATTAAATCAACCTAGGGCAAGGAATTGAAATCTACACTAGGGCAAGAAATTAAATTACTTACAGATGGCTCTCTCCAAACATCAACGTAGGGTTGTCAGATCTAAATTCATGAAGTGAAAAGAGGCACCGATGCTCTCCAAAAGATTTCTAAATTTTATTCATTAAAGGGAGGCATAAAGAATTACAATCTGTAGAGTTCCTATTTATAGAGAATAGGAAACCCTAGGTGACATTTTGATCCGCATGTCTACAATTACAAAAATAGCCCTTAGGAAATATTTTCAGAGCCGCAAAAGATTATGGTAAAAGTTTCATTCTCCAATTCCTTAGTACTGCCGCGGAACCGCGGCCTGGGTAGGGATTGGGTCGCGGTTCCGCGGCCCAATAATGAGATCATTGGCTGTAATTTTTGGGTCTTATTCTTGGGTTCTTAGGCTTTTTCTTTCTGTGTATCTTTTCTCAATTTAGCTTCTGGTTCTCTTCCAGATTTCCAGTGAACATTGTAGTGGACTTCTACCCGTTCGCTTGAGTTGATGTCTTGAATCTTGCTTTGTGAATTGTTCCTTATGTAGGCTTATCAAGATTCTCTGTTTGTAGGTTAAAGTCCACATTTTCATCGTCTTTACATCGCTTTCACTGTTTTCTGTCCAAGACCCTGTAACCTGTAACATATAGCAGACATGCGTCAAAAGCACCTGTTTATTTATAAAAAGAATAAGAATGGGGAATATAATAATGCAATATTATGATGTGAACAAATACCCCCAAACTTATCTTTTGCTCGTCCTCGAGCAAACTTATTTTTTATTCTCGATAAAAATCTAACCTAACCGCACTTTCGCAGGGAAACGCGATTGCACTGAGCACGTGCAATAAGCCGTTAAACCTCTAGGTGTCCCTAGTAGGAGGAGTGTTGTCTCCTGAGGGTTTTCAGCGGATTACACCCACAAAATCCTATCAATTCGGCTTTTCGACTTTTGTTTTCCAATTAGGTTTTCTAACAAGGAATTCTATTATCTTCTACTTGCAAATTATCCACCCATATTCTTCACACTTCCTTATCATTTAACTTAAGATTATATATGTTCTATAGACTTGCTTAGCTTTCGGCATTTCTTAAGTTTTCCTTCTAGGGTTCCATCTCCACTTTGGAATTTTTATCAACTCTTACTAAAGATACAAGTTCTATTCTTCATTCCTCTCTCTTATCTACACTCCAATCACATATCCCCACGTGTGTGTAAATATCACCCCTACACTTGGAAATTCAAATCAAACAATCGTACTCTCGTCCATTGTCCAAAGTACTTATTAGTAGGTGAATTTAAATGAATTTTGCTTACACATCCTTCATGCGACCATTAATACTTCTTGAGGTACCAACAACCGATTACAAGATGTGTTTGCACATTAAAGCGTACTTCCTAGTTTTGCAACAACCAAGGCTTTAGCAGTGACTCCCGAACCAGTTGGTCTAAGGCACTAGGTGATAAGGCACCCTTGATAAATATTTTTCTATTTTTAACAGCCTTAAGTAATCATAAAAACGAGTGTCCATTTTTTTCTTTATTCACTTTTTTTTACATTTATTTTCATTGTACTAAGGACTTTAGACAAGAGCATTTCAAGGTCTCTTCTACTATTCTAAGTTTCAAGGTGCGTGATAGTGCATTTTGTAGGGTATACATTTTCAGAATCTAGACTTAAGCTAGAAACTATTTTTCAAACTTATACTCTAATAAGAACATCAATACTCTTCCCTCATTTTGACTTAGCCCAAAAAGTGAACCCAAAATTTGCCTATTTCTAAATAAACTACAACGCATATACTTTCTACCGTTAAACTTTTAAGGAATGTTATTTTTAGGTTTTTTAATTCACTAAGTCTAAAATCTAGTTGTTCCTAGCTAGTTCACCTATCTGTCAAACTCAAGTCAATTAGCCAAAATTGAATATATTAATTTTTATAATTTTTCAAAAATTTTCAATTTTTATGGGTTTTCAAATAAGTATGCAAATGCAAAAATATGTACAAATGAATGCGAAGGAAGAAGACGTACCGAGCATACCCCCAAGCTTGAACTTGACAGTGTCCTCACTGTCATGCTAAACCAAGAGGGTCAAAATACCGGCACTCCCCTGTTTATTTATTTATATTTTTTTTTATATTTTTAATGTTTTGAAATTTTTTTTTTTTATAAAAAGGAAAGCAAAAATATATATACATATATACAACAAGTTTCCCCCCAAACTTAAGCTTGGCCTTACACAAGCCAAAGGTTAGCACCAACCATTCAAAGATCTTATCGTGGTAGTGGTATAGTTGGTGCAAGAATGTAGTGTGGAGGAAAGAAATGAGAAACACGCGAGACCGTGTGGAAAGAAGAATGGTAGAATATGGTCTCGGTGGGGGAGAAGAAGGGCGGAAATGAGAAAGAAGGGTCGCGCGATCTTGAGGGTGTAAATCAAGTGAATAAATTAGCGCAATATGTGATGACCGATATGTTATAAGCGATTGCGCTAACCTATCAACCTATCGGAAAATGGGGTCAAATCCCTCAAGATTCGCAAGAAAACATGGGTACGCCGAACTTGGTATAGGAGATGAAAGCGTAACGGTCATTTGTTCGGTCGGAACAATGGGAAAGACGACAGGGAGTAAATTAGGGATTGTCTCATTCTCACCGTAATAAACTGTTTCGAACTTGAAAGATTCCATTAATGGTTCGAAACTACTATAATCAACCGAGTCTGATGGCTCATCTGAAAATGTAAAGGACTCAAACTCGGACGGTGAGTCATCAACACCGTCCGAAAAAGTGAAACACTCGTAGGTGTTATCGTCTGTGAAAATTGTGTCAGATTCAAAGGAAAAGGTTTCAAGCTCACAGTCTTTAAGCGGGTTCGGAACGATGGGAAGGAGGGAGGGTGATATAACAGTCAAAGGTTCAGGAGGATGAATTGGAAAATCAGACACATCAAACAAAAATGATTCAACCTCAATATTATCCTCAAGACTCTCCTCAATACTATCCTCAATATTTAACTCATCCATGCCATTATCATCAAAATCTAGACGCATATGAGATTCGGGAGAAACATTTAATAACCCAGGATGATGATTTGAACATAAAATTTCAAGCAAATCGACAGGTTCATCATCCGAAATATTCCCGGCGTCTATATCCTCAATCAAGTGAAAATCAATTTCTTTAGACACCTCATCAAAAGCATGGATATCTATCGATTTAGGTTCTAGAGTGGAGGTGTAAAGATCGAAAGGATTAGGTGCGGTTTCACTCGAAAGGGGTTCCTCACAATCTGGCAAATCAAACACTACAAAATCACACAACTCATTTTTATTTTCAACAGGTGAACTATTTAGGGCAATCGATGGAAAACAGGAGTTGTAGGCTTCAATTGGGTAAGGGTAGGTTTGATTTTAAAATCCTCTCTCAATGTCACTCTGTCCAACTGCCGCCTCATACATTGAAAAATTTGGAGCTAGCGGGACACTAGCTACCGGTTCACTAGGTTGCATAAGGGCGGCCATGGATGCTTCCACATTCCTCATCATTTTATTTGTTGCAGCAATATATGCCACCAACGACTCTTCCAAACTAGACTTGGGTGGTAAAGGGGTTTCGGTAAAAGATTCGGAATCGTGTGGATATGCAAAACTCCCTAATGGCTGTGTAGAAATAGTGTCTAGTGAGGATAGTAAGGTCGAGTAGGACTGGTAGGAAGTGGGTGGTAGGACAGGGGTAGGGTCTACATGTTGATAAAAATGTGAATAATCTTGTGGATCCCTAGAACTAGATGAGTGGAGAGGGGTGAAAGATCTACTGCGAGATTGAGCAATATGCTCAGCAATGGACATCGGCTTAGAAGTTACAGAAGGACTTGGAAAAGTGGTGTCAACATATGTAGGTGGTAAAGATGGACTTGGTCGACACAAAGTAGGTTGAAAAGTCAAACTGTTTCTCCTAGACGCCTCTATGTGATCTTTCAACGAAATTTTTGGCAAGGAAGGATCGTTTTTAAATTGACCGAACAAATTAACGTACGACGCAAAATTAGATTCGGGATACCAAAGTTCGGCTAATGATTTATTGTGTGGAGTACCCATGTTAGAAGAAGAAAGGTGACAAGAAGGAAGGTTGGGTCGTGCAAGGATTTATCTGGGGCTAAAAAATTTTGCAAGTTCTATAAAATATTTGTCCTTTTTATTTTCATTTTTCATTAATTTGTTCTTTCTCTTTATTTGGAAAAATTTTGTTGCAAAAAGATTTTAGAGAAAAGATATGCAACAGCAAAATATTTTATAGAAAAGATATGCAACAGCAAAATATTACTTGCAATTTATTTTATTTTAAGCGGGGCCCAAAAATCCTTCACAAGATCGTTATTTGGAAGGGAATATATTTTTTTAAAGTGCACAAAATCCTGCAGGTATTTTTCAGAAAATATATTTCAAAAATTACAGAGGAGAAACAGAAGATCTTACAGAAAATTTTTCAGAAGAAGATGCCACTGTACCGCCGCCTTTCCGCGGTAAAAACGCGTTTGTGCCGCGTTTTCGCGGCGAGATCGTCGGCTCGAGTCCCCAAAAAATTTCTGCCGCTCTGATTCCACTAGAAGGCCGCGGTTCCGCGGCCTAAGGTGGGTTTTGACCGCGGAATCGCGGCGGGATGAGGGAATTGGGCCTCCAAAAAATTTTCACTAATATGAATTTTAATTTCCCTTCTGTTTCGATATTTGGTTTTCTGTTTCACCTTCTGGGATTTTCCATATCCGATTTTGTATATCCTGCAAAAATTTAACAACAAAGTATCCCTTCCAAAAATAACAAATTATATATATTTTTATATTTTTTTGATTTTTTTTTCAGATTTTTTGATTTTTTTAATTTTATGATTAACCCGAAATTGCGAAAATGAAAGTTCTATGCCATCCCCGGCAACGGCGCCATTTGATTGAATGATTTAGCATGCTTGCGGTTTCTAAAAGATAGATCAAAAATATTTGTAACCACAATCAAGAACGGCGTCGCATGAAGCTAGCCGGTGAGTACGGGTCGGTCCACAGGGATTTTGTGAATTTCCGATTCGCGCTTACGAGTTAATTCCGAAGGGTGTTCGGATTAATTATTAAATCTAAAAACCTAATTAACCTAGGGCAATTATCTAGATCTACTCTTGCTAGGGCTAGGTTTAGGGATGGTTTGGAAATGTAATTAAATCTCACCGCTTTCTATACCCGAATGAAGATCTGTGAGGAATTATGGTAATTATCAATAAAGGGGATTAGATCCGTTCGGGAAGGTGTTCCTTCCTCTAGGTTCTTGTCCTTCCTTTAGAGATCCATACCTAACCTCCATGGAAAACACGCGCAACTGGTCCTTTACACTACGGTGTCATCGTAACCTCGAGGGGTAGGATGCCGTAGGGCGCGGTATATGCGTGTATGCATGGAGTCCTATTGTAAATATTTGGTGGGTAAGAAAGGGATGAGAGATCTCATCTCTCAAAATCCTTCCTCAAAGCTAAACCCTAAACAAGTTCCTAGGGCATGAAATTAAATCAACCTAGGGCAAGGAATTGAAATCTACACTAGGGCAAGAAATTAAATTACTTACATATGGCTCTCTCCAAATATCAACGCAGGGTTGTCAGATCTGAATTCATGAAGTGAAAAGAGGCACCGATGCTCTCCAAAAGATTTCTAAATTTTATTCATTAAAGGGAGGCATAAAGAATTACAATCCGTAGAGTTCCTATTTATAGAGAATAGAAAACCCTAGGTTACATTTTGATCCGCATGTCTACAATTACAAAAATAGCCCTTAGGAAATATTTTCAGAGCCGCAAAAGATTATGGTAAAAATTTCATTCTCCAATTCCTTAGTACTGCCGCGGAACCGCGGCCTGGGTAGGGATTGGGCTGCGGTTCCGTGGCCCAATAATGAGATCATTGGCTGTAATTTTTGGGTCTTATTCTTGGGTTCATGGGCTTTTTCTTTCTGTATATCTTTTCTCAATTTAGCTTCTGGTTCTCTTCCAGATTTCCAGTGAATATTGTAGTGGACTTCTACCCGTTCGCTTGAGTTGATGTCTTGAATCTTGCTTTGTGAATTGTTCCTTATGTAGGCTTGATCAAGATTCTCTGTTTGTAGGTTAAAGTCCACATTTTCATCGTCTTTACATCGCTTTCACTGTTTTCTGTCCAAGAACCTGTAACCTGTAACATGTAGCAGACATGCATCAAAAGCACCTGTTTATTTATAAAAAGAATAAGAATGGGGAATATAATAATGCAATATTATGATGTGAACAGTAAACGCACGTGTATTTTCCGAACCCTGCCATAAACCCATACGACCTCAACAACGTTTCGCCCGAACTTGGGAAACTGTCTTTGGAGGACTCTAATGACTCATCAACACACTGGCACTGGGTATAACCACTAGCACGTCAGTGGTACGAGCTGTACGTAATGGTTGCCTATGTATTGATTGGATGGGAAGCTGACGAGCGAACTCATCCATAAACCCTACAGAGCCTAACAGTGACAATATACATACAGTCCGGTCCGTTCGTCTAAAGAGTATCGCATATTGAGTCTACGGGGGTGGATAAAGTCAGACCCCTAATAACGCGATAATTCGTGTCGGTATGAAGCCCATCACCACCTGAGAAACTACTGATCCAAATCAGCAATTCTCCACTACCTCGGCCGAGTATTTCTAGTGATGGTCATCCGTGCACCGTGCGACATCAACCCCCAATACCGGGAGAGACGAATCCCCAACGATCCGCTCACTGCCTCCATATGGCTCGGGACTGTACCCAAAAAATACCTATTTGCACGTCTCCTTTGAGCGTGGTAGGGTATAAATCAAAGCACAGTGGGAACTCACACGAGACAAATGACGATCTCAGGTCGACAAACTAACCTGTACACATATCACCAGAGAACTACTATCTGACGATATATATAATACCAACTAGCATGTTCCCGGCGAGTCCTGTCCGGTGTACTCATAACCCAATGAGCACATGTATACATCTTAGGTGAACCAACTGACACCAATGGCTTGTGAGACCGGCTACCGCCCCTCGTCGGGGTCTCCACTGTATACACTACTCTACTCTGGAGTATCGATGCCCTGTCTCGAAACTCCCATGACTAGGGACACTTTAAGGATATGCTTATAAACCCCAGCTCCCACGTATATGATCATCATCATACTGCTGGCAGTCAAGCAAGAATCCTATGGGCTCTATCAACATGCAATAGTGAACTTAAGCATGTTTACGATGATAAAGACAAACCAGATAGCATACTATCATCTCGAGCAAGACTGTCATATCGGTATAGGTCCTGCCTCAATCATTGCAATCACGTACCTGCGATCTAATAATTGACTTTGAGGGCACTATATCCAACAATCTCCCACTTGAACTTAAGGATAATTATTGTGATGTCGCATACTCACAGCCCGTGTGATACCGAACATCCAACTCCTCTACTAATCAGTTTCACAAAGCTAGTTTGTAAAACTCTTGTGTTCGAGAAATAGCCTCAGTGAGTGGATCCGCCCTGATTTTTCTTTCTATGTCTCTCTTAATATCAAGTTCGCGGCGAAACCCATCTCCCGAATCGAGTAATACCTGTCTTAGAATATGTCGGAATATCTGATGGGACCAAGTTCATAAATGAACTCCAAATCCAAACTTCTTAGACATTATTGATAACTGAACCTAATCAGTATCCAGCACCATGACTCCCAAAGTATCCTCTTGGATCACCTGTCCACCATACTGTCCCTCGTCAAAGGGAAAACTATAATTCTAACAATCACTATGTCATCTATGTCACCTTGGAAGCTTGGAATGATAACCGTCTCCCGAAGGAGGCTGCCGTCATCAAATCCGTAGAACATAGACTTATGTTCTATAACTGCTTCCTTATGTTTCTTCAGGATTGGATTAATATAAACTTATCGCAAATAGTGCAAAAACAACATCTGGTGTGGTACATGACATCTCACGATCGACTCAATTGCCTAAGCAAGTGATCTGCCAATCATGCGCATCCCTCTATCCTTTAGTCTGTAAGACCCCTTTAGAGAGGGTGACTCCATCATCTGCAGGTACACCACAATGCCAGGATTCATCTATTCTAAAATACCATTAGAATACTGTCAAAGTACTCAAAAAGGAAAACTACCCAATTCTAGATCTAAAACCATAGATCTAGTAACCAGAATGTCTTATATTATATCCATATCCTTTTTGGAGAAACAACTGTGTGACGACCAAAGTACAACCGATCGTAGTATAGGAATTTTACTTCCTACTCTGTGTATGTCATCCAAATACCAGGAGATCACACCCTACTATCTTCTTAACAAATCCATCCCCTATTCTGATGAAGTCAAACCATGACTTTCACATCAAAATTAAATGATCTAATCTCCGCTATATTTGCTCAAGCCTATAAATAGACATAAGCTACTTGCCCACTATGCTTCCGCGGCTCCCACTGACTACGACAACCTTCTGGCAGAATAATATATACGTGTACTTCTAAAACTAGTTTAGAACGACGCTATACTTATCCTTCTGCCGGGTCTCATAGTCTGGAACAACAGCAGTGTCAAGTCTGGGTAAACTAGAACGTCCCTGTCACCGTCCTTGAAGCTACCAGAGTACCTCTCGGGTGTCTAAGGTTACCCACCATGTCTGCGGAGTGGCTATTGGAATGTCAAACCTGGTTGAATATATAGGTTCTATTAAATTCTCGGTGATCATTTTCGGTTCTGGAATCACTTCTAGATCTACCATACTCCCACTACTGTTTTCTGAAAAAATCCATTTTACTAAAACTGTGGCGAGTCAAGAACAATATCACTATTGATCTTCCAGATGGTAGATAGTCAACCCTCATCAAAGCCAGGGTCGACCCACAAACTGCCATTACAGAAACGTGTCTTGAGTTATCCAGTGTCTGGTTTTAAGCATAAGCTGGACAACTCCCCTTACCTTAACATCGTTAAGATATGAACCATCCTATATACAATATAGAAATATAGGCACTAATTTAATTGGAAGCAGATTCAAACCATGCAACTGTCTCCAGTGCATATCATCTTAATGGAGAAAGGCTAATCAGCATTACTCAACTTAGGAATTCATCCAATTATGAACAACCTGAAAGAGAAACAAGTTTCTCAAAACCATTACTATCATCTGAATACCAATCACAAGAATCTACATCTTCAAGCTCTTTGAAGAATCCCGATACTTGTGACACCTGGTTCTCTACTTTATTCTTATACCCACAACTTCTCAAAACTTAGACATTATATTTCTATGAAACACTTGTCTAAAAACTAGAGAAGTCATAAGTAAACAGAACATAGTATGAGGACCTACCCCTTTGTCATGACGGACACTGGACAACATACAATACTCTGTATAAGTCCGTTGAGTTGAAAAACTCAAAACCTGTGCATCGTAGGTTGAAAACTGTACCCAGGAGATTTCCTCAAATATCACCAATTACAACGAGTTCCGATATAATGAGGATGATCTCCTAATTCCTAATAACTTACTCCCACTCATCATCTGTAAAACCATACAGATATGAGAATGAAACCTGGTAAATACATACCCTGGAGTAAGTATCTAATCGGGAAATCAGTTTTCCTTTAACAATGCACTGAAGCATGAAAATGTTTCGTAGGGGTATCCTGGTATTCCTAGTAATGCCTCTTCCATAATCCAATTCATGACTTTAACCGTATATTTCTTTGCCATCTTCCAAATCCCTTTATTTGTCTTTAGTCGTTACCTTCTGTACACCATCGTTAGGCTAAATGGTTTTCTTCTTTCCTTACCGTTCGGCACCAGCCTATTGTTTGGAAGAAGACTATCCAGTAAGCATAATAGGTGTACCCTCCTGAACCAAGGAGTACTCGTAACTTGAGAGAAGATGATGATAAAAGACAACTGAATAATACCTTATTCTATTAAAGGTGAAATAGGAGTGGCGATGAAGTACGCGGTTTGGTCGTGAATGATAACAGTCGCAATTTACTTTGCTCTCTTTCTAATCCCTTTATTTTGTCTTTACATATTACCTTCTGCACACCTTACTTAGGCTAATTGGTTTTCTTCATTCCCTACCTTTCGGCATCTGCCTATGGTTTGGAAGAAGACTATCGAATAAGCGTAATAGGTGTACTCTCCTAAACTAAGGAGCCCTCGCAACCTGAGAGAAGGTGATAATAAAAGACAACTGAATAATCAATTCTATTTCTCCTGAACCTGGATCCATCCTCGAAGAAGTTCCTTCGAGTTCGTATATAACCATACGATGGATCTATCCAATGGAAGTGGATGTCCGTAGTAATACGGGGTGTGGGGGACTCTAATGACTCATCAACACACTGGCACTGGGTATAACCACTAGCACGTCAGAGGTACGAGCTGTACATAACGGTTGCCTATGTATTGATTGGAAGGGAATCCGGTGAGCGAACTCATCCATAAACCCTACAGAGCCTAACAGTGAAAATATACATACAGTCCGGTCCGTTCGTCTAAAGAGTATCGCATATCGAGTCTAGGGGGTGGATAAAGTCAGACCCCTAATAACGCGATAATTCATGTCGGTATGAAGCCCATCACTACCTGAGAAACTACTGATCCAAATCAGTAATTCTCCACTATCTCGGCCGAGGATTTCTAGTGATGGCCACTCGTGCACTATGCGACATCCGGCCATCTGGTTCACCGGTACTACCAAAAAGTACCCCCATACCGGGAGAGACGAATCCCCGACGATCCGCTCACTGCCTCCATGTGGCTCGGTACTGTACCCAAAAAATACCTATTTGCACGTCTCCTTTGAGCGTGGTAGGGTATAAATCAAATCACAGTGGGAACTCACACGAGACAAATGACGATCTCAGGTCGACAAACTAACCTGTACACATGTCACCAGGGAACTGCTATCTGACGATATGTATAATACCAACTAGCATGTTCCCGGCGAGTCCTGTCCGGTGTAATCATAACCCAATGAGCACCTATATACATCTTAGGTGAACCAACTGACACCAATGGCTTGTGAGACCGTCCATCGCCCCTTGTCGGGGTCTCGACTGTATACACTAGTCTACTCTGGAGTATCGATGCCCTGTCTCGAAACTCCCATGACTAGGGACACTTTAAGGATGTGCTTATAGACTCCAGCTCCCACGTATATGATCGCCATCATACTGTTGGCAGTCAAGCAAGAATCCTATGGGCTCTATCAACATGCAATAGTGAACTAAGGCATGTTTACGATGATAAAGACAAACCAGATAGCATACTATCATCTCGAGCAAGACTGTCGTATCGGTATAGGTCCTGCCTCAATCATTGTAATCACGTACCTGCGATCCAATAATTGACTTTGAGGGCACTATATCCAACATATACATGTGTTAGTACACTTACACCATTATCGATGATGCGCATGTTGCACATACACAGATTTGCCAGCTCACACACTTCGTCATCGATAATTGCCATGTCACTACACAGTAGGATTAATGCATCATGATATGACTTTTCGCATAACATGCTTGCATATATACACATTGATACATCCATACTTGCGCATATGCACATTGCATACCCATATTGGCGCATATACACATTGGTACCTCTATACTTGCGCATTTACATATTGTGCCTACATAGATAACTAGTTTTATTAGAAAATTGGAAACCACATGTTATATTTTAAAAACTGGAATCATTTAAAAGAGCGGTTTTCCCTTAACAGGTCATATCACTTTTCCATGTTGCATGATATACGGATATGCTTACAATTCTTTTATATGACGCATACATTATGCTCTATGATTTTACGCATTGAGATATGTTGTTTTCATGAGATTTCTGGATTTGAGAATCGTGGACATTTTAAAAGAGATTATGTGTTGTTTTAAAAACCCGGTTTCTCTTGATATGATATTTCAGTGCGTCCACCATGTATTTTCTCGGTTCTGAGAGCGACATGTGAAACCCGATTCGAGGAAGCGGATGAGGCCGATTGCGGGTACATGATGGACCCGGTATGGTACCCCGGGGCAAGAAAGGGATGCTGTGTATACATACGGTGAGCCTGACAGAGGGACTACTACCTACCGATCATAGTATTTGGGCTCGGCGGATATCCGGAGGATACCGACCGGAGTCGAGAGATGATATGGGCTGATCCGGTTTGACGGAGCCCGTGGGCCGATCTGGAATGACAGAGCCCAATATATGAGGATTTACGTGTCGATGCTGGGCACGGTTTTCATGATGTTTTCGAGTGTCGATGATAGGCACTCAGGTTCTATGATTTTGATGTGTCATGAGGGACACCATTGATATATATCCTCATACTTTCATGCACACTCCTTTATGATATTACGTGCATACAGACATTGATTTTATGGGTGGACGAGATCCATATGCATACATACCTTAATTATGGTTGGACGAGATCCATATATATGCTTTGATATTACTGTTGGATGTTACCCGCATGCTTATTGGCATTGATTACCTTGTCGGCACATATATGACCCGGTCACCCTCGATATCATAGTATTACCTTTATGATATAGTTGACCTAGGAGTCGTTGTTTATTCGATTTCTATCTGTTGATATTTTTCTACTCACGAGTTGGCAACTCGCCCCGTTGTGCCACAGTTCTTGCAGGTTGATCGCTTGGATCAGTAGCGGCTTCGCTGGCATACAGTTTCATTTGGGTGTTTTGCATTGGTGGGTGGAACATTTGTATCGTATCCACTCTTGTATCTATATTTCATTATTATATCTAGTTAACACCATCAATCAAAATTAGTAAATTGTATAAGTAATGAGACTTAGTGAGATTTTGGTTGCGAGACTTAGAGCGAGGGTTTTTTCGCTACTTGTGGTTTTGATGTCTTGCTTATTTATTTATCTTTTTGTGGTGAACTTCGCCGTTGGGCGTCGTATACTTATTTATACTGTATTACGTGGTTGTTATCTGCCGTTTGGCGAAGAGCTATCTCCCGCTTCGGGATGCCTTTATCATTATTATGTATTGGTGGTTTTGGATCAAAATATACAAAGGAGGTGCTGCCAAAATTTTTAAAAGACAAAACATGTTTTCAAACTAGTAAATTTCACTTGCATCATTCATGTTTCTTTTCTATGCATTAAGAAAACTTGATTTCATATACCTTTATTTCAAAACCTCACCTCCTTTATTTTTCCAAAAGGTTTAGATTTCTGGGTTTCAGCTTACTTGAATTCCGTTACGCCTTTAGACGTTGCGTGATTCAAGTGCTGGTCATGAGCTAATATTTCGGGTCGTGACGGTTACGTACAGCTAGTACCGCTTGCGGCCTATGGTTAAACCCACTGCCAGCGTAGTATCGAGTCTTTAGAGTCCCACACAGAGAGTTTCCCTGCTTCAGGCGAAACGATATAGAGGTCATATAGTTTTACGACATGGTTCGAACATATACGTGTACTTATGCACGTATGATGTTCGGACAAATTATACTAGCGGGCTTTAGTTTAAGACAGATTCTAGTAATTGATTATTGGATTTATACAGTCTCAGTATTTCCGTATTTTTATGGATGGGAGGGGCATTCTTTTAATTAGTCGAGAAGCTTCTAGAAGAAAGGTGAGGTGGAGAGCTTAGGTGTAATTTGCATTAAATGAATTTGTGACTCATGGAGTGATTCATCCAAGTGAGTTAATGAAGCATTTATTGCTTAATGACTCATGAGATGATTCATTCATTTGTATTAAATGAATCATGGTTGTAATTATCTATATGATTTATTTTGATAATTATTATGCTTCATCAAATATAGAATGAGTTATATTTTCATTTCATTCTCACATACACACTCTCTCTCCTTAAGCTCTCCTCTTCTTCAACCTAACCCTAATCCTCTCATGTGTTGAGATCCCAAGGGTTAGAAAGACTAATTAATCCTTAATCCATCCCTATATCCTCTAGGTCACTTGGATTAGCAATCCTAGCCACTTATTTACCTCAAGTGAGAAGTTAAAGCTTGGAGAAGGAACTCTCGGGTGGATCTTCTATCACATCGAGGAGGTCGACGAGGAGGTGAACAACAAGAACAAGAAGGACTAGTATCTTGAGGTATAATCATCTATCGTAGTAGTTTAGCACTTCTAGATAGTTGTTAGTTAGGTTTTAGCAAAGATCTGTAAAGTTAGTCGATGTTAACTTAAACAAAATGATTGTTTTACCTATTCCGCCTCCCCGGATCATGTGGGGTGTCTAACGTCGACTTACAGTATGACTGTGCTAAACCAATGCATCTATCTATGCTATGGATAAGGAACATATAGCTACCATTCACCATGCCTTGACATTGGCCAACAAACACCCCATGAATACTATGTGTTATTTATCCGAAATTACGGAAGGTTATGGATGGTTTTTGGCGAAAAACCGTGAACATATTGAACTTGATAATGTTGAAGGAACCGGATATCTTTGAAAAGCAGTGGTTTAGACTCTGCTTTTGAAAACTAGTGGTTTTGAAGAAAACCGAGTAATCTACAGTATAAACTTTTGCTCAAGAGGTCACTCCCCGCGAAGGGATCTAGGCTCTTGTCTCTTCGAACGAGGTGCTGGATATTCATGACTGAATACCACTATGCAAAGCGAAAGAATATGACTATATTTTTTTTGAAATTTTTTCCAACAACATCTTTTAGGCTTCTTATCTTGCATTAATCAAAATTAATGCAGTCCCATCAATTAATTCCATATCACACCAAAAAAGAACGAAAATACAATGTATGTTTATGCCATCCGCATTCGCCACGGGGCCATGTTATGCACCGTTAGGTTACTTAACTAACGGCAGAGCGGGGGCTGGACTAGCACGGGTGCAAAACATATACAACATCTACTAGTATATATAAATAATATATATATAACATTCGTCCCAGGCATGGTATAAGCAACATCACATATCAATAACAAGCAACACAGAATGGTGGATAATCTTGGAGCCTTGGGTTTCATTTAAGCCACAAATGAGACCCGATGTTTCCGGTCGTGTGTATAGCTCGTGCAATGAAAACCAGGACCCCTATGAGCGCGGCAAGTTATCCGCCCATCCCAGAAATGAGGCAACCCTAATCAACAAAGTGAATGGGCCACCCATCACTTCATAGAATCTGGTAACTTGGGCGTTCCTCCGTGGGTCATCCTATACCCCATACGAGTGCGGAGAATAACCCGCCAATTCTAGTGTAAGGCCCCCTCCATCTCAACGCCATGAGATGCGGGCCTGATACCTTTCAGAACCCGGCTATTCGAGAACTCTACCGTGCGGTAATCCTAGTAGAGAAAATAAAAATGTATGTACAATAGTGATATCGACCTCAACCCGGTCGTGCTCCAATAAAATAATATACAATCCGGCAGAGACGGTTGTCTATATGTCGGATGCTCGCCCCGCAATAATGAATACACAAATGAATCTGAACTGTACTATTACCATTGCACCATAGGCTATCCACCACGACAATCCATCCACAATATCAGTACAAAACAGGATCATCAACGTTAATATCATGTTCACAAACCCGTCTAATTGAATATATAGCAATTAGTCGGGTTATACCACTCAATGATATTCACGGTTGCAGATACTAACACATGCACTGATAAACACTTATTGAAACTTTCGATCGACTAAAACCTTTCCATATTGGCCCTAAGTACTAACCAGTACTTAAACAAATCTGGGCCAAAATCATACATCCCAAAAATCACATTTACATATAATAGAGTGCTAGAATAATTTTTGTGTAAAACGGCCCCACTTCGACCGCGGAACCACTGCCAACATGCATGTTATGCGGCGGTTCCGCGGCCTTTTGATAGACTTATGTGCCTAAATTTCTTCAGGCCTTCTAAAATTTGCTGCACGTATTTTTAATGTACTCTAAATAATTTTTTGAACAAGGTATAAAATCGGCAGCGAGCACATCAAATGAAATTGTGATTTGGAAAAATTTTGTCGATCGATATTTTAAACTTGTCTAAATTAGCTAGTTAAGGTTTATAGGATGGCTCTGATATTGTAACAACCGTAAACTTTCTGTATAATTTTTTTTTTAAAAATACAGAAAGTGGTACTTGAGCCTGAGCACAAGTTATAAATTTTTTTTGCTTTAGAACAATAAGAAGGAGCTTGTAGCTCATTGGTAAGACCTTGCACTGCTGAACCAAAGCACCAGAGTTCAAATCCCATCAGCCATATTATCTTTTTATTTTGATTTCTTTTAATCTTTTTAGAATCCTAAAAGTCTACACGTGCACAACCCGTAAAACCAAGAGTCACACATAAAACAAATGGATCCACCAGATAGACTAAGCTATAGGGAACATGTCACGACCTGAAAGGTACGAAACGTGACTGGCACTTAAATTACGAACGTCTCAAGGCGTACGTAATCTAAGTAAGCCAAAACCCAGAAATCAAAACCAAATAAGTAGTAGAGTGAAGGAAAACCAATTTATTGAAAACGATTTTAATTAAATAAGTCACATCAAGCTTTTTAAAAGCAACATCCATTTTTCCAAAAATTTCGGCAGAGTCTCCATTGTAAATACCGGCCCCCAAACGGGTACAAACATGAATATATATGAATAACATGAAATAAAGCATCCCCAAGCGGGAGCTAGCTCTTCGCCCCAAGGCGGACTCAAATCCCACGCAATATAAATCATCAATGCGCAAAATAAGTATAAAAAGGCATAAGTAATAAGCAACATGTCGGCTCAAGTGAGCGCGACCCAAAGAAAACAACATACATGCCCACAAATCTCAATGCCACGCCTCTAAGTCAATATACATCAGTACTGGTAGATGATACAGTAGATGGAGTACACTAGATACAAAGAATATACAAGGTGAAAACAAAATAATGATACAACCGACCTACGAGCAAAAACCTCAAATCCAAGCAAAAGGAGGAAGGGCGTCCATCGGTACAGTACTGACGGATCGGTCCTGCAAAAAGGCTGTGGCACAATGGGGGCGAGTTGCTAACTCGTGAGTAATATGTAACATCTATAAAGATTATCGTAAGCATGTACGCAAAGTGTCACAATTCTACAATATTGATATGGTATGATGTACTAGCATGTATGCGACATGAATGCAATTTAACACGTGGTCTGAATATGCTGATATGAGGAAATCATTATTTTCATCTTAGAAAACTCTTTTTGAAATATCTGAAGTAATATCGATTAAATCAACAGAAATCCCTGTCAAGCATCGACACCTCAAATGAATATCTTAGTGTCCCAAAGTATAGGCGTCTCAAAAAGTCTCGGGCTCCGGCAATCCGGACTGGCCCATCTCAAGTATTAATATCTCTATATCTCACGACCACGGTCGGTATCCTCCGGATATCTGCTGTGCTAACAATCACCGGTAGGTAGTCTGCCCCTGTCAGGCTCATCGTTTACTACTCGAACTTCTTGCCCCGGGGTACCTTACCGGGCCCACCATGTACCCGAGACGGTTCATCCTACTCCTCGAAACGAGTCTCGAAAACAAACAGAAAACTTATGGTGGATGACACAAGTATCATATCTCGAGAAAACCGCAACTTGCAATATTTAAAATGATATAGTTTGATTAAATCCTTGCGGTTTTTCTAAAATCTCATGAATCTCAAATGCTGAAATCCTCAAGAAAGAAAGTACCACAAGTACACATTTCAATGATGATGAATGCCTATGGTATCAACAATGTGAACTGCAATATATGACTAAAAGACTTTGTATGATCGAATGATGTAATGAGGTACATGCATCTGACTAGAAATTCTACGTGTTCAACTTGCGGAATTTACTATATTAGTACTGGTTTATATATCTTATATGGTGAAATTATTCTAAATTCCGGGTTTAACAAGTTATCTAGTGTTTGTGGCATAACAATTACCAAGGCGTGTGTGTCCGCATGAATAGTGCTCATGCTGCATAAAACCGTGGTAATGGTGCAAGTGTCTTATGAGACGATGTTGCACAATTATATATAATGAACTAAGCAAGCCAAATATTTCTTGTGTCGCATATCTCATTTTAATGGTTTCTATACGATGAATTAGCACATATATGGATATAAAGGTCATGCAATGCAGTAAAATAGGTAACTAGGAAGTACATGTAACAAGCTAGTATTACTAGAAATTCTAAACTATCGGGCGCCTTGCGCCATCCAAACGATTTTCCCTGTAGATGTATACATCTGCTCACCGGAAATCCCCAGCTAGCTTGGTCCAATCACCGCTTTCCCTTTTCGTGCCGCGTCCGAAGTCTCCGCGACCGATCCTGGAATTTGCAAAACACAAAGCATAAGATTACATATCCTGAAATGATGCTAAGTCACAAAATGAAAGGGTCAATGTCTACGAGTTAAGCACATTGTGCACTTGGTGCGCGGAACACACACGAAAATCACTACAACCTTTACTATAATCGTCGTTCGGAACAACCGACAAAACTAAGACCTGATCAAACTAATACGCATTCACACACCCTAAATACCGTAGTAGAACCTAATAATATAACCAACATAACCAAACTAATTCATCTCCTAATTGTATCAAAAACCTAGCAAGCAAAAAAATTCCAAACTTGGTGCAAACATTGTAGATTTGCGACAAAAATGACTACACTCACAAATAATCAACCAACCACACAACTAGCAAGCCACTACACTTAATTTAACCCATTTATAATGCTTCAAATCCTATTTCCAACATCAAACCCTTTCTTGATTTTTATAAACTAGCAATTTAAATCCATTCCACACTTGAAAAACCTAAATTAGCATAATTTGAAACCCACTTAAGCAGAGTAACCTCTTAGATTAGGTTAGTATAACAACTAGATAGCAAAATAAATTTAATTAACCTAGTAATGGTGTTCTAAAACCCTAGTTCAACTCAAACCATCCTCTCTAAAAACCTAGAATTAAATTAGCACTCAAATTTAACACTAAAACAATTTCATTCAAGGAATTTAACCATAAGTGTTAATTAGGTAAACATTATACCTCAAATTCTAGGGATCTAGCATGGCAATTTGCCTCCAAAGATGGCCTCCTAGCATCCAAGATCCAAGCAAGAATGGCTAAGGAGAAAGGAAGAAGAAATGGCTTGAAATTGTGAGGTGAAAATTGGATTTTTGAAGTAATTTGTGAAGGAAAAAGAGAAGGGAAATTTGGGGACAGCGGTAGGGGGCTTGGCCTGATGAGGGAGTGGGGAGTTGTGAGAGAATAGTGTGGAAAATTTCAAAGCCAAAGCCCATACACCTAAAAACCATACTCTAATTAATATATTTTATTCCTGTTTCACAAAGTTTCACTCAAATGAGTTGAAGAAAAATTTGAGGGGAAAAGTGGGCTGCTGCAGGTGGTGGGGCCGGCCAAGGGAGGGGTGAGGATGAGTGAATTGTTTGCAAAGAAAATTCCATGCCAAAAACACCCCCACAAGTTCATAATTGCAACCTTTAGTTCATTTTATTTTAATTTAATGTTTTCTTTGACTATAGTCAACTAGAACTTGGAATAACATGCTAACAAAATTATATTACAAACTAGATTTTAGTTGTCATGGTTATTAAGTATGTAATTAGCCCATTCAAATTTGTATTTATCACTAATTTAATGTATTTTTAACAGCTTAAAATAATATTAATAAATTAGGGAAATTTTTTTAAACAACTAGAAATTTATAAGTGACTCATTAGCTACTAAATACTAGCAATTACCTATCCAAAATAGGTATAATTAGGCATATATTGAAAAATAATTATAATAACAATTTACGGAAAAATACCAATTAATTACCGATTAACGGAAAAATACCTAAACGACTTTTCAAGGCATTACAATCTTCCCCCCTTAAAGAAATTCGGTCCCCGAATTTAAAAATCAAGCAACGCGTACCTTCAAAGAGATGGGGATATCTCTTCCTCATCTCGCCCTCGGTCTCCCATGTGACCTCCTCGCTGCTCGGGCCACGCCAAAGGACCTTGACGGTCGGTATAACCTTCGATCTCAATTTCTCCACCTGCCGATCCAGGATGTCCACCGGCTGCTTTGGAAAAGAAAGGTCGCGCTCCAGCTGGACCGTCGGGTGCTGAATCGCATGAGAAAGGTCGTGAAGGTACTTGCGAAGCATCGAAACATGGAAGACGGGGTGAACATCAGGAAAGCTGGGTGGAAGAGCCAAACGATACGCAACTGCGCCGATACGCTCGAGGATCTCGAAGGGACCCACAAATCTGGAACTAAGCTTTCCTTTTTGTCCAAACCTCATCACGCCCTTCATCGGAGAGACCCTCAGAAAAACATGATCGTCAACTGCGAATTCTGGTCTGCGACGGCGTCTGTCCGCATACGATTTCTGCCTGCTCTGAACCGCTCTCATCCGATCTTGAATCAATTGTATCTTCTCGGTCGTCTCCTGCACGATTTGCAGCCCCAAAATACTGCTCTCGCCGAGCTCTGTCCAACAGATGGGCGATCTGCATCTCCTCCTATACAAGGCCTCGAAAGGTGCCATCTGAATAGTATCCTGGAAGCTGTTGTTGTCGGAGACTCCAGTAAGGGTAAATGATGATCCCGGCTACCTCCGAAGTCTAAAACGCAAGCTCGAAGCATGTCCTCTAGAGTCTGAATAGTCCGCTCTGACTGGTCATCGGTCTTCAGATCAAATGCTGTGCTGAAACTCAAACGGGTGCCCAACGCATCCTGAAGTCTCTGCCATAGTCGGCTGGTAAACTGGGTGCCTCGGTCGGACACGATAAAAGTCGGGACGCCATGCAACCGTACGATCTCGTCGATGTAAATCTGGGCATACAAAGTAAATCCGAAAGTGGTCTTCACTGGAAGGAAGTGAGCCACTTTCGTCAAATGATCCACGATCACCCAAATAGAGTCATACCCTCGATTGGTCCTGGGTAGACCCACGATAAAGTCTATAGAAATCTACTCCCATTTCCACTCCGGAATGGGCAAAGGCTGCAACTCTCCCGCGAGCCTCTGGTGCTCGGCCTTGACTTGCTGACAAGTCAGGCATCTCGACACGAAATCTGTGATGCATCTCTTCGTTCCGTCCCACTAATAAACATCTCGCAAATTGTGGTACATCTTGGTAGACTCGGGATGAACGCTATACATCGATCTATGTGCCTCCTCAAGAATATCACGCCGCAGTCCCTCAGAATCTGGTACGCACAATCGAGTCCCAAATCGCAGTTCCCCCTGATCATCGATCACAAACTCAGAAACTCTGCCCTGCCGAACCTGCTCTATGATCTCTGAAAGACGGTCATCACTGGGCTGTGCCTCTCGAATACGGTCAAGCAACTGCGGACGTGCATGAATATGTGCAAGCTGTCCCTCTGTTGGAGTGAACTCAAACTACACTCGGCTGTCGCATAGAGTCTGCCAATCTGCTGACGACTGCCTCTGCACGGCGCTCAAACCGGATAAACTACCTCCGGGCTTCCGACTCAAAGCATCTTCCACCATGTTCGTCTTTCCCAGATGGGAAAGGATCTCGCAATCATAGTCTTTCACCAGCTCCATCCAATGGTGCTGTCTTAGATTCAGGTCTCGCTACTGAAATATGTACTTCAAGCTCTTGTGGTCTGTAAATATCTGACACGACTCGCCGTATAGGTAATGTCTCCAGATCTTGAGTGCAAACACCACTGCAGCCATCTCTAAATCGTGCGTAGGATAGTTTTGTTCATGTGTCTTCAGTTGCCGAGAAGCATACGCAATAACCCTATCGTGGTGCATCAACACGCAACCTAGTCCCACTCGAGAAGCGTCGCAATAAACCACGAATCCGCCCGATCCCGAAGGCAATGACAACACTGGTGCAGTAGTCAGTAGAGTCTTCAACTGCTGGAAGCTATGCTCCCACGCCTCGGTCAAATCAAAAGGAAGTCCCTTCCGGGTCTACCCGGTCAACGGTGCAGCAATAAAGGTGAAGTCCTGAATAAATCGCCGGTAGTAGCCAGCCAAGCCTAGGAAACTGCGGATCTCCGTAACTGATGTCGGTCTGGGATAATGCTGAATGGCCTCGATCTTCTTCGGGTCCACACATATTTTATCTCTCGTAATCACGTGACCTAAGAAATCAACGCTGTCAAGTCAAAACACGCACTTGGAGAATTTCGTGAACAGCTGGTGCTCCCTCAAAGTCTGCAATGTGATCCGCAGGTGCTGCTCATGCTCCTCTCGGCTCCGGGAATACACCAAAATGTCATCAATAAACATGATGATGAACAGATCTAGATACGGCCTGAAAATGCGGTTCATCAAGTACATAAACGCGGCTGGTGCATTAGTGAGTCCGAACGACATCACAAAAAACTCACAGTGCCCGTAACATGTGCGAAAAGCCGTCCTCGAAATATCCTCCTGCCGCACCCGCAACAAATGGTAACCCGATCGCAAGTCAATCCTTAAAAAGTATCCCGCACCCTGAAGCTGGTCGAACAAATTATCGATACATGGTAAGGGATATCTGTTCCGTACGGTAACCATGTTCAGCTGGCGGTAATTAATGCACAAGCGTAAACTGCCGTCTTTCTTCTTCATGAACAGGACAGGAGCACCCCACGGAGACACACTAGGTCGAATAATCCCCTTATTTAACAAATCCTGCAACTGATCCTTCAGCTCTCTAAGCTCCGTCGGGGCCATCCGATAAGGAGGTATGGAAATAGGCCCTGCGCCGGGGATCAAATCGATGCAGAACTCAACATCGCGCTCAGGCGGTAACCTAGGAAGCTCGTCAGGGAAAATATCAGGGAACTCACTAACAATCGGGACCTGGTCCAAAGGAACCTCTGCAGCTCGAGTATCATAAACATATGCTAAGAATCCCTAACATCCCTTCCGCAAGAGCTGACCGGCACGAAGAGACGAAATCAAGCTAGGAAGGGTGACGCTGCGGTCTCCCTGAATAACAAGGACTGGCTCTCCCGGAATGCTAAATCTGACTGCCTTCTCACGGCAGTCCACAGATGCAGTACAAGTGGCCAGCTAGTCCGTGCCCAGAAGCACATCAAAGTCCAACATATCGAGGAGAATCAAATCTACCGACGAATCCCTCTCCCCGATACGAACGGAATGTAGGGTTCCTAGGAACTCTTGTGAGGGTTCATAAGGCATCAAACATGCCCAAATAAAATTTTAGACATGACGAACAACCCAAAGCCGGGATCTTTGCTAGATTATTAGGGTTAAACATGCAAGTAAACATCTTTACTACTAAGTGTGAGGGATTACAACCTTTGTAGTCCGCTCCTTCGCATCATAAGCTCAGAGTGGAAGTCCCTTCGCCGGGATCCACGGTCTCCCGGACTCAAGAGAGGCTCCACGACTCGAACGATCCATGCTAGCTTGTAGTGTTCCGCTTCTCCGATGATCTACGTAGAAGTTGCTATAACCCAAGCTCTCTCACTCTATGAGGTGAACACCCTAATCTAATGGGCTAGATTAGATGAGGATGATAGAGTAGTATTTATGCTATCTTTTTATATCAATTTCTCACAAGAAATCATCACCAAAGGAAAATCTAGTGAGCTATTTCAAAAACTCAAGAGAGAAGAAGATGAAGAATAATAAGATAATCCTTTTGTGATGAATAATGATAAGAGTATATCAATAATAATGCAACCATGGTTAATGATGACAAGGATAACCCTTGTAGAGAGTTAACTAAGGCTAGGGTTTGGTTGGGTTAAGAAATGAGTCATAAGAAAATATATATCATAATACCTTCTTCATGACAAAAGGAATGCTTCTAGATGGTGCAAGAAGAAGCTAACCCTAATCAAACCCTAATCTCTTTTATCATCACTAAACTTGTTTCATTATTAATCATATCATATTAATATAATATATATCATATATATATTATATTTGTAACAAAAGAAAATAATACAATTAATATATATCGCATATATATCAATTTATTATCCGGTGAGAAAATGAAATAATAAATCGAGCCAATATTAGATAATGTAATACAATATATCATATATATTATTATATATTAAATCATCGAATCAACACTTGATCCGACAATCCGGCTATATCGAATATAACCGACTAATATATCATGTACCGATTCATCGAATCAACACTTGATCCGATGATCCGGTTCAAATCTAAATATCACGAGAATATAATACGGTATCTCATATCGCATTATCCTCGGTCCTGCACATATCACATATGTGCCTCTGCTCCGTTTTTCCTGAGCCAAGAAACCTCTGTATAGGACTCTTAAAGAATCGTCAATACGCCGGTAGCAAGTGGTGATCATATCAAACACCCACAAGCTGCAAGCGGTCAGCTAAACGTAACAGCCACCCAGGTATTGAGCGATCAGAAGATCAACAAGCTAGCCTGTACGTTCTCCTTGAATCCAATCAGTAACACTCCCGTACAGTCCGGTCTGTTCGTCTGATATGTCGCATATCAAGTCTAGGAGTGGTATACATCAGACCCCAGTAACCGATAAGTCGTGTCGATGTGTGGCCCATAACAGGTCGAGAAACTATTGGTAACACTTACCAGTAAATCTCTATATCAACCCTGGCCAGAGACTTCCAGTTATAGCCAATCGAACACAGCACAACATCAACTCCCTATACCGGGAGAGACGAATGCCCTCCTATCGCTCATTGCCTCCATGTGATTCGGGACTGTACCCAAAAGCCACCGTTTTGCACGCCTTCTTGGACGCGGTAAGGTGGAAATCAAAGCACAGTGGGAATCACACAAGACTCTATGACGATCTCGGGTCTACAGACTACCCTGTACCAGTGTCACCGGAGAACTGCCATCTGACGTGTGGTATATCACCATCTGGGAGTTCTCGGCGAGTCCGTCCAGTGTATCCAGTCTCCACTGAGCACCCATACACCATCCTTGATGTCAAACACGATGGATATGGGATCGTCCATCGCCCATCTTATGGGTCAAGATGCGTATACGCTAGTCTACTCTGGTGTATCGATGCACTGTCTCGATATACCCTCGACTAGGAACAGTTATAGGATGTACTCAACGACTACTGTGGCCCCACTAGTATGATCTCATCATAATCCCAGTAGTCGAGTACAGATCCTAAGGGCTTTATCAACATGTGAGAGAAAGACAGAAAACCAATACAAGTCAACATGTTAAGATAAAGTGAAACCAAATACCATACTATCATGACGAGCAAGAAAGTCCTCTCTGTATATATCCAAGCATCCATCATAATATACATCATATGTACAACAATGGCCTCTAGGGTATATACTTAACTAACAATCTCCCACTTGCACTAAAGCCAGCTGCTGTAGTATCTCATACCTAGCATCCCGAATAATCTCTCAAACTGTATCTGGGGAATGGTCTTTGTGAGTGGATCCGCAATGTTGTCCTTCGTATCTACTCTCCTGACCTCGATCTCCCAGCGATCAACTATCTCCCTGATCAGGTGATACCGCCTCAGAATATGTCTGGATTTCTGATGGGATCTGGGTTCCTTAGCCAAAGCCAAAGCTCCATTGTTATCGCAATACATAGGTATTGGTTGTTCAATGAATGGAACCACACCAAGTTCACTAATGAACTTCTTCATCCAGACAGCCTCTTTAGCAGCATCGTTGGCAGCGATGTATTCAGCCTCCATCGTCGAGTCTGCAACGGTATCCAGTTTGGAACTCTTCCAACATACCGCCCCTCCATTGAGGGTAAAGACAAAACCCGAGTGCGACTTAGAGTCGTCCTTATCACTTTGGAAGCTGGAATCGGTAAAGGACTCCACCCGGAGTTCTCCGTTACCATACACCAAGAACATGTCTCTAGTCCTTCGCAAGTACTGAGAATGTTTTTTCACAGCTGTCCAGTGACTCTCTCCAGGATCTGCTTGATACCGACTCACTACACTTAGTGAGTATGCTACATCGGGTCTGGTACATAGCATCGCATATATGATAGAGCCTACTGCCGAAGCAAAGGGTATCCTTTGCATGCGAGCTCTCTCCAAATCAGTCTTGGGAGACATCTTTTTGGAGAGAGTGAGTCCAGAGATCGTGGGTTGGTTCCCACGCTTGGATTATTCCATACTAAAGATCTTTAGTATGGTGTCAATATACCTGGATTGGGACAATCCCAGTATCCTTTTGGATCTATCTCTATAGATCCTAATCCTTAATATGCAGGAGGCATCACCTAGATCTTTCATTTAGAATCTTTGTGATAAGAAGAGCTTGACTGATTACAGCATAGGAATATCATTTTCCTATCAAGAGTATGTCATCCACGTACAATACGAGGAAGACAATCTTACTCTCTGCTGCATTTTTATAGATACAAGGTTCATCTATATTTTTGATGAAGTCAAACTCTTTGACTACAACATCAAAACAGATGTTCCAACTCCGCGATACTTGCTTTAACCCATAAATGGATTTAAGCAGCTTGCAGACTTTTCCGCTGCTCCCACTATCTACGAAGCCCTCTGGCTGAGTCATGTACACGCACTCTTCTAAATCACCGTTTAGAAAGGCGTTCTTAACATCCATTTACCAGATTTCGTAGCCATGGTATGCAACAATGGCAAGTAAGATCCGGATGGACTTAAGCATAGCCACTGGAGAAAAGGTTTCGTCATAATCCACACCTGGTCATTGACGAAAACCCTTTTCTTCAAGTCTAGCTTTGAAAGTCTCAACTTTTCCATCTACACCAAATTTCTTTTTAAAGATCCACTTGCTCCCAATGGGTTTTACCCCTTCAGGAGCATTTTCCAAAGTCCATACTTTGTTGGTGTACATGGATTCCCATCTCAGATCGCATTGCATCCAGCCATTTCACAGAGTCACCACTCGTGATGGCCTGCTTGAAACTAGTCGGGTCATCATCTTCCATGATGCAATCCTCACTTCCACCATCAATGAGAAAACCGTAGTATCTCTCAGGTGGATGAGAAACACTGCTAGATCGGCGGAGAGGCTGGGGTTCGTTGGGTACTACCGAATCCTCTAGTTCAACTAAATCATCTGTTGTAGTTTGTTCTGCTGGAACTTCTTCCAGTTCTACCTCAATGCCATTAATCTATTTCATAAGAAAACCTTTTTCTAAGAAAGTGGCATGTCGAGAAACAAACACCTTTTGTTCCTCGGAGTGGTAGAAGATATACCCTCGCGAATGTTTGGGATATCCAATAAACTTACATAGGGCAGACCTTGCCTCGAGCTTGTCCGGATTTGTGTTTTAACATAGGCCGGACAACCCCATGTCTGAATAAAATTAAGACATGGTCTCTTAACATTCTATATCTCATATGGAGTGGTAGGCACTGATTTGGTTGGAACTCTATTCAATAGGTATGCAGCTGTCTCCAGTGCATATCCCCAGAAGGAAATAGGGTAACTCAGCAGTGCTCATCATAGAGCGCACCATATCTAATAGAGTGCGATTCCTCCGTTCCGATACACCGTTATGCTATGGTTTATAAGGAGGAGTAAGCTGAGAGAGAATCCCATTCACTTTTAGATAATCTAGGAACTCATTGCTCAAGTATTCTCTCCCTCGATCAGATCGAAGAATCTTAATACTTTTGCCCGTTTGGTTCTCTACTTCGTGCTTATATTCTCTGAATTTCTCAAAAGCTTCAGACTTTTGTTTCATCAAGAACACATATCCGAATCTTGAGAGATCGTCAGTGAATGTAATAAAGTAGAAAGAACCATTCCTGGCATGCGTAGACATGAGACCACATACATCACTATGTACCAGTCCTAAGAGTTCCGTAACTCTTTCTCCGTGTCCACTAAACGGAGCTTTGGTCATTTTTCCTTTGAGACATGAATGGCAAGTATCATAAGATGATAATTCGAACGGGTTCAAATATCCATCTTTATGTAACATAGCTAGTCGTGTCGCATTGATATGACCAAGTCTACAATGCCACAAGAAGGATTCGTTCATTTCTGAACTTTTCCTCTTGTGTGTGTTTTGTATATTGAGAACTGTATTTGATTTAGAATGAATATGTCATTATGTAACGAGCCTGATGCAATCAACTTTTGATCAAAGAATATGATCATAAGATTATCCTGTACTACAAAATTATATCCTTCTTTACTTAATAAAGAAACTGATATAATGTTGCACATCGTGTTTGGTATATAATAGCACTCATTCAGGATCAGTGTATTGCCACTTGGTAATATTAGGTGATATTCGCAACTGTTTTGGCTGCAACATTTTTGCCCCATTTCCTACTTGAACGGAATGATCACATTCTCCCAGTTCTCTACCTTTCCGCAGCCTATATAACAATTTACATATGTGGGATCCTGATTCGGTATCTAATACCCAGGACGTAGGATGAACTAAGAAACAGTTCTCAATAACTAACACACACGAAGAAGATGCATCAGCATGCATGTTCTTTTGGACGGCGTGAGAATCCAGATATTCTCCTGTTTCCTGTTCAGTCTTATAACTCTTATAAGAAAGAACGGGTCCAACGTTCCCCTGCTCAGTATAATAAGCGGGTTCAGTTAATACATCCATATTATTATCTTGATTGTGGCCTGACATGGTCGCTACCTAGAGAGAGAGAGAAGGAAACACTTTAGCGTATGCTATTGCAAGATTAGATTGGTTATTATCTTATCTAATCAGGATGTCTCCCACTGTTTTTATCAAATCTTCCTTCAAACCCTGAAAGGTAAGATTAGCCGGGATTAATTACACCCTACAATTTCGTCAATCTTTCAACCAGATCAGTGTCGGTACTTGAGGGAGGTTCCCCCGTGCATTAGCACGGACCTAATTAAAGTAAACCTTGTTTTCCCAGAGGCGTAACCCCGTTAACACTTTTCTAGACACCTACTTGATCAGCTAATTGTCCTGTGTAAAACTCTCCCAGGAGTAACACTTACTCGCAGTGGGTATCGGGATCCAACTATCTCATAGGAGGTATGCAATCTCATTACAAATTTCAACACTTGAAATTCCCGATAATACTTTTGCCCCCTAGCGTCCCATGATCATGACGGAGGCCAAACTACCCATAGGGCGCTAGTCAAGTTCAACCCGTCATTTCCTGATTGAATTAAAACCCACCCGTACGACCCTTGACGGAAGCCAAACTACGCCGTACGAATACCCTAATCCAATCGAATCATATGCTAGCAGATAAGCACTAGTTAGCTACCGTACACTACGTCTTGACGAAGGCCAAAATACCGCAACACGAATACTAAGTAGCACTTATCTGAAATGACGGAGGGCTACACAGGTTTTTCAGAAAAACCATGAGCGTAATGCACTTGATATCATTGTAGAATCATGTGGTTTTTGAAAAAGGAGTTTTTTTGAGACTTTTCTAGTTTCGTTAAAGAGGTCACTCCCGGTGAAGGGATCTCGGCTCTTTCCTCATCGAATAAGGTGCAGGGTATATCATATATATCGCTATGCAAAGCAAGAACTATATAAGCTGTCAAAAACATAACCGTGAGTTTGTAGCATCTGCTAGTTTCGCTAAAGTGGTCACTCCCGGTGAAGGGATCTCGGCTCTTTCCTCATCGAATAAGATGCAGGGTATATCATATATACCGCTATGCAAAGAAAAACTGTAGCTACCCTTTTTTTTTATAAAGTTTTGATTCTATAACATCTTTTAGGTTTCTTTTCTTTTTATTAATCTCATTAATAAAATCCCATCAGCTTATGCTTCCTAAGCATCACAGAAGAAACGAAAGCAGTAATATTTATATATCAGCATATATATATATAGTATAAGCATTCGTCTCTGGCAGTAATATGATCTCATCACAGAACATTGCAGCAGAAGAACATATATGAAATATTGGATATACTAGGATGTCCGTGTTTTCAATACGAGCCGGTATAAAACACGGATTCCACAGTCACGATGAATAGCCAAACCCACATCCCAAGACCCCTACGAGAGCGCAAGTAACACTTCTAATTCTAGGGTTAGGAGACCCGGGTCTCGACTCCTCGAGATGGCCTCCCACTAGACCCTAGAACCCGGTTACTTGTGCTCCCCTCCTTGGGTCTACCTAATGCGGAAAAGTAAATAATATACACTGGTGACATCAACCTCATCCCGGAAGTGCCCCAATAAAAGAATATTACATACAAATGAATTTTACATGAATGAAAATAAAAACCCTCATCCCACATAAAACCCCCGGCTATTCTGAACACGACGATCCAATATAACATATCACAGCAACACATAATATCACATATCATCAACGTAAGTAAGTATGGATACACTGATCGTCGTTGATGTATAGCAACGAAAACCGGCAATACAACTACATACTACACTTACGGTCACAGAAAAGAAATTGTAAAACTACAATATTTGGAATCCACAATCACTTTAGACATCGTAAATCTGAAATATCACATACTTCGCATTTCATGCCTAACTCTATGAATTCCACATATTGTATCACATTCCAAATAAATAGACAGTATTAAACTTTCCGAACAGATAATCAAATACCCAAAATTTCCTGAATTTCTCAACACTTGAACGGAGTTCAAATAATCCCAGAATATGTCACAGTACCGGTGATCCAGCCGTAGAAGGGTCAAGCCAACGCCTCACATGTGGCATGCCGTACTTCCCCAAAACCCTAAGGTTTAGAGGCAGTTCAAGACGGTCACATAATCGAGTTAAGGTTTGTTGTCTTCTAGAGGGTCCACCGTGTTACTTGCACATTTTTCCGAAAGATTTAAACCCGATAAAAATTCAACACTTGAAAGTTTTTCGTGCCGGGAAAAGGTGAGTTAATGATATCCGCTCGAACTTTTTAACAGTTTCTAAATATCCAAAAAAAATGACGAATTTAAATTTTCCGCTCGAATCAACGATTACAAAATAAATCCCTGAACACTCAACACTTGAGTCAATTTAAAAATACCCAGAAATTATAACTAACAGAAATAGATATTACTGTGCAAAAAGATAAGTTAAACACCACTGTACGGCCGCGGATCCGCGGCCCAAGCATGGATTGGCCGCGGTTCCGCGGTGTTCCGTACACATTAGCCTGTCGTTTTGCACCATAATTCTTATAATTTCATGTTGTTATTTTTAGGTATTCTTAATTCAGAAAAATCACAGTTTTTAGAAAAAGTCCAGAGAGTGGTTCAAATCGTCGTATCGGAGATCATTCGGAGTTTTAACTTCGTTAACACGTCGCCTAATGCTCTAGCTAGGCTCTGATACTAGGGTAGGGTTCCTAGGCACTCTTGTGAGGGTTCATAAGGTATCAAACATGCCCAAATAAAATTTTAGACGTGCCGAACAACCCAAAGCCGGGATCTTTGCTAGATTATTAGTGTTAAACATGCAAGTAAAC